>OY992893.1:61240581-61650581 GCA_963921405.1 Cepaea hortensis
ACAGCGATCTTTAAGTTTTGCTATATCAAAACGAGTTCTAAGCTCGACCCACTGCTGCAATATTTTGACAATGGCAGATTGAATGGACATCCATCGTGTCTGGCTTAATTGAACATCCTCCAGCGGATGTTGTCCATCATTTATTGAAGCAAAAAGCTCCATGTGTACTTTGCTTGACGAAGACTTGAGTGAGAAAACCAGTTAAATGTTTCTCTAATCATGAACTCTATGTTCCTGGGCAGACAAGCAGCTGTAGCCTTTGACACTGTCAGCTGAAGGGAATGACATACACATCTAACTAGTACCAGATGAGGAACTTCGGATTTTAATTTTGTATACACTCCATTGTTTACACCTGTCATGACAGACGCATTTTCAGTGCCGAGTGCAACTAGTCTTTGCAACTCAAGTCCATTCTTGTTTAAACAATCTTTTAACGCATTGCATATTGCCTGCGCGTTGCAGTCACTCACTTCAACTAAGTCTAAGTAAGTAACCACAAACTGCTTTCTTGTCTCTGAATAGTACCTAATAGCTACTACAAGTAGTTTAGTTTCCGAAATGTCATTGCTCTCATCAATCAATAAGTTGTATTTACTTTTGCTAATATCAGCTGTCACGTCTGTTGTGAAATGTGGTGCAAGTACGTTTGAAATAACTGCTCTGCACTTAGTTCTCCTAAGCTGAAAGTTCTTCCAACCTTTGCTGTCACCAAAGTGTACCTTGCAGCGTTTACTTAAATGGTCAACAACGCGCAGCGAACAATGGCCGGCTATGAACAAAGACATGCATCCTTCTGTTTCTTTTAATCATCTTTCAGTTTGTCAAATGCAATAGTTGTTTATCTTTGTGTACTGAATGGTTGTTCGGCTTTCTGATGTTTCAATGTATTCTTGTGCCTCTCAATATCACTTAATCTGGCTGCCATTGAACATTTGCAATATTTGCAAAAATAAAAAAAATAAAAAAACAAAAAAAAAAAAACAAAAAAAAAACACACACACACCCACCCACCCACCCACCCACCCACCTGCCCGCCCGCCCGCCCGCCCGCACGCCCGCACGCACGCACGCACGCACGCACACAAACACACACACACACACACTTAGTATTATCCCCTTCTACTTTTAACAAATATTATTTTTTGAAATCTAGAGTCACTGAGCCACTGTTCTCTGAAATGTTGAGAATATTTCTTGCTCATGGTGAAACAAAAATAAGCGTACATGAAAAGCGTACATAATGTAGACACCACAAAATTATGAACTCGATTACAAGCTAATGTATTGACGTTTGGACCTGTCTTGTCCTCAAGATGGCGGTCGCTTTTAGTTAAATCGTATTAAAGGGAGTTAAATTATTTGAATATTGCGGGGTTACGTACTAAGACTGTTTTACCCCATTGCTTCAGTTCAAATTCGGCTTTTTAGAGTTCCCAAAATGATTTTTAAAGTAATATTTACTCCCCCCCCCCCCAAAAAAGCACCAAAAAGCACCCGCAAAAAATAAAACATAGTGAAGCACCAAATTCGCGCGGCCGCGCCAACTGCAACATTTTGGCACCAAATGACTTAAAAAAGCATACATTTTGGTGTGAAAAGCGTTAATATGGCAACACTGCACCTAAGTTCTCTAATTAGTTTACTGTTTCCATTTGCTTCTTGTAGGACTTGGTCATTGGTTTGTCTGCCTGTTCATTGTATTCTTTGCATATATCTAACTGGATATTAATGGGCAGAATAGTATTTAAATTTCATTGGATGGAATGGGAAACAACCACATATATTCATCAAGAACTGGACATGTGAAAAAACATGTAAGCTTAGAAAAATTATCGTGGAAGCAAGTGAAGCAGCAAGACAGAGAAGATGAACAACACAATGTGGATGGATTCAAGATGTGATAGATAATCTACAGATGACAACCACAGAGCTACGACGTCTGACCTATGATAGACAGAAATGTGAAACAAATTTTATTTGGGCATATTCTGCAAAGAGCAGGTCGCTATGTATTACTATGTATCTAATGTATGAAAAAAAAACTGTACATCAGCTATTTCTTTATTCTTTACGAATGTTGGACATTTCACAATTAAATGAAGTAGTAAAGACAGTTAAAACAATAATATTTCATTGATAGTTGGGTTTTATTTTTCAAAATCAAAAGCTACCTTTGTTTTTCACCCCCAAGACCACCAATTAGCTGTGATGCTCTTTCTAATTTTTTCTGGCATAAATCAACTTGATTCTCCAAATCAGCTTTCTTTTGTTTATTAACATCCAAAGTATCTTGCAGTTTCTGAAAATCCACAAATGTAGAATGTCTGTGTGAAAAATCTGAGAGTAAATGAAGCTAGTTTAGTTCTATTTTCTTTTTTAATATCTACAAAACAAATTTATACATTCCTATGTAAATAATATAAGATAACAATGTTCACAAAGGAAATAATTCTCAGTAAAATTAATCGGCCTAGAAATATGCAGTATCTCTTACAAACAATAAATGGCCATTTCACAATTCCGTTTTGTTTTTGGGAATAGCAAGTTAAATTGGATGAGTCATGCAAATGTAGTAATCATAGCACGTACAACACCGAACAAGTCATTAGAAGAAGAAGAAGAAGAAGAAGAAGAAGAAGAAGAAGAAGAAGAAGAAGAAGAAGAAGAAGAAGAAGAAGAAGAAGAAGAAGAAGAAGAAGAAGAAGAAGAAGAAGAAGAAGAAGAAGAAGAAGAAGAAGCAGCAGCAGCAGCAGCAGCAGCAGCAGCAGAAGAAGAAGAAGAAGAAGAAGAAGAAGAAGAAGAAGAAGAAGAAGAAGAAGAAGAAGAAGAAGAAGAAGAAGAAGAAGAAGAAGAAGAAGAAGAAGAAGAAGAAGAAGAAGAAGAAGAAGAAGAAGAAGAAGAAGAAGAAGAAAGGTTTTCACCAAGTGATATCAGATTGTTACATTCTTGGTTTAATCTCATTATTTTATGCATTTTTAGACTTAATTGCTATGACCTCTCACCATGTGTGGTGAGTTTGTACTGCATCTGATCTCGCGTGTTTGACAGGCGTCAAAAATCCTATGTAAAGTATCAGATGCAGTTCAATAAATTGAACTTATTATGCTTAATTTTAGTATCTAGTCATAGCAGAATCTGTTTGGTTGCCTGTTCACCTCTTAGTTGTTTGTCACTAGCATATCTTAATCTCTCTAGAATTATCGTGTTCAATATTTTCCCCTTCACTGACAATTATTATTACTCTATAATGTTCACCCTCCTGCAGGTCCCCTTTCTTAGGCAATGTCACTAGATATCTCTCTCCAGTCTCCCAAAGTAAACCAAATAATTTGTGTGGTAGTTCAACTGAAGTGTCTATACTGATTTTAATAGCTTCTGCTTGGTTACCATCTGGACCATCAGCATTCCCAACTTTCAGTAGTTTGATAGTTTTTCTAATTTTTATTTAGTTGGTTTTGCACAGTTATATCCAGCTCCATTTATGTCAACTTGGTATCAGAAGGGTCACTTGTAATTGGTCTATTCAGACAGTCCTTACATCTGCTTTTGTGATTCTTTGATTTTGGTGAGAACTTTTCCTTTACAATGTTTGGCATGTCCACTTGCTTAATTATATTTTCCTATTAATTTCCTTGTGGTGCTGTAGTTCTCTCTGAGGTTTCAATTTTCTGCTGCATCCTCTGACCCTCTTGATAGGGCATCTGAATGTTGTCTTTTATCCACCCTTTTGCACTTCTTGTCTTCTTTGTTAGCTCATGTGTATTTTTCCTGGGGTATGACTTTAGCAGATCTGGTTTTGCAATTCATTTTGTCTAATTTTTATTTTCGTTTCTTTTATTTTCTTTGGGTTTTCTTTTATTATCCGTGCTTTTTTATTTCATTCCATACTTCTAAGGACTTCCATACATGAGTAGCTCGAAATGCTTTTAACGTGTTACAAACTCTTTTTCCCAAGAACCAGGCAGCACAAGCTAAAGGTAAAGACGTTCCAGTATGACAGTACAGGGCAAGATGTGGTGAGTAAAATAAGACGTGACAAGCGCAGAACGTTTCAGGGCAGGAAAAAAGGCTGGGAGCAGCCACCGTGGTGGAGTTTCGAGGTGGAGAAGGCTTGGGTGGATAAGCGTAGTGCTGTAAGGAGATGGCAAAATGCTAAGAAGAACAGAGCTGGTCATCCTAGTCCCTGCTTGCACTTAGAAAGAGAGATGCACACAAAAGTAAGCTACTTCAAAAAACTGGTCAAGGTTGTTAAAAGCGAAAAATGGGCAGAGGTGTGTCAAAGAGTAAGCACAGACAAGTCACTGAAATTGTTCTGGCGACTACATAAAAGCATGAGTGGTGTAGTCAAGAATAAGAGCATTTCTGACTTCCAAGGTGCTGACCTCATCTGGCAGAGGACTGACGAGGACAAGGGCAAAGCCCTCTTTGAACGCTACCTTGAGCAAAGCAACCAGACAGACATGGGAGGCCGAAATCTGGCCAAGGAGGTCACCTCAGGCAGATGCAAGGCCCAGGACACTTCGGATGAAGACACAGTGACAGTGAAAGAAATCAAGGCTGTGCTTCGACGATCAAAAAACAGTGCTCCAGGTCCTGATGGCATAAGATACGACGACATTAATAGGTGTACCGACAACGAGCTAGAGAAACTAGCAGACATGTACAACAACAGTATAGGGAGTGCTAGCATCAAGGAGGAGTGGTTACACAGCTATCTGATTCCCTTGCCGAAGCCTGACAAAGACCACAAAAAATTCAGGGATATCGAATTATAACCATGCAAAATACAATAGGCAAGCTGCTGGAAAAAGTAATTGCCAGGAAAATATCAAGCCAGCTAGAGAGGCAAGGTGTTTTCCCACCTACCCTGGGTGGGTACCGTCCAAAAAGAGAAACCTGGATCAATGCAGCAGTTTTTGCCCATGATGTCTATGAAGGTTTCCACTCAGGCATTGAAACCGTTGCTGCAGCGATTGGTCTTGAAGACGCGTACAACAGAGTACCATTGGATTGTTTAATGCTTCAGCTTCTTGAATTAAAAGTAAGTCCATTCCTCCTTAGTTGGATCGCTGCATCCCTCTTCCAACGGAAAGTAGTTTTTAGATGTAGCAGTTCCTGGCCTATATCCTGGCCTACCACAGGGATCACGATTATCTCCGGTACTGTTTAACGCCTACACAGTGAGAATCACCAGTGAGCAGATCACTGGACCTGGCAGGACATTGTCATATGCCGATGATGTTTTAGTGTATCGTCAGGGTAAGATAGAGAGCAGGTTGCTGTGGAACTACAAACCGAACTCAATCGTATAAGTACTTAGTGTGATGAAGCTGGGACAATGGTTAACCCAACAAAGGCAACAGTGACTTGGTTCTCGTTGAATAATCATATTGTCAACATTCCAACACCAACTGTAAAGCTGTGTTCAGAGACGGTAGAAAGAACGCAGACAATTAATTACCTGGAGATATGGTTTGATCGAAGCCTTGCTTATAATGTGCACATAGACCAGGTGATAACAAAGGCCAAGCGGGGTTTGGCTGCGATGCGGGTGATGGCGGCAGCAAACTGTGAGCAGCGCCATCTATGTCTTCTGTACAAGGGGCTGGTCATGTCTGTGTTTGAGTATGCAATGGCAATCCTGACTCTCAGCCGTAAGCAGATAGAAAGGATGGAAAGGATACAGAATGAAGCTATGCGCATTATTCTTGGATGTACAAGAGATACATCATGCAGGGCGATGCGCTACCTCCTTGATATTCCAACCATTGAAGAGAGAATACAATTTTGCAAAGCACGCGCCTACCTCAGAATTAACGCAAACACATAACATCCACTGCATAGAGAAATTAGGAAGGTGAAGGGCAGCAGGTTAAAACGAGGACGGTCGTGGATGGGTCAAGCCGAAGACATTCTTCAACAGGTGTGTTCACTTGAGGACTTAGAACCTGGCGAGGAGTGGGTACAAGTGCCAACATATGCCTGCACATCCTTTTCAGTTTGCATCCAACTTGACAGAAAATGCAGACAAGAAAATCCGGCTGCTGTGGAGGCTGAAGTACAAGCTTTGATTTTCGAGAATTCGCTAGACGGTGATGCTGTGATCTACACAGATGGGTCGGTCGTCCGACCTGTGAGAAGCTCATGGCCTTTACTGCTCGGTCCGGAGGGAGAATTGTGAAGGAGGACTCTGGTGCTTTCACTGAAACCACAAGTAGCCTGACTATGGAAGTCATGGCAGTAAGTAAAGCAATAACATGGCTCGAGTCACAGACATTCACTAGGGCATGTGTCCTTAGCGACTCAATGAACATAATCAAGAGGATAGAGGATCTTCGATCCGAAGAGAATGGTTGCTGCCTCTGGAGCGGTCTCGGCTGGCAAAGATTAGTTTCATCTTCGTGCCAGGGCATGCGGGAGTACAAGGAAATGAGCGGGCTGACAAGCTCGCAGGTGAGGCTACGGTGGAGGGCGGACGCGTCATGGACCAGGCTGACATTCTGAATGCTCTACGAGAAGTAAGACTTTTGCGAAAACCAAGTGATGACTGTGAATCTACAACAATGGCCAGACTGCGAGAACAGCAAATTAAAAGAGGGGTGGCCAAACAAGAACACTACGCAGGAAGCCAAAGAAGATTGATAAATCAACACAGAACTGGTGTCGTTAGCCGCTACACGCTGCGGGATTTGCTGAGGAGGGGATCCGAGCACTTATGGACTGAATGGTTCGATGTGCAATGAGGATGATCTGTCGACTAACTAACTAACTAACTAGCTAGCTAATTCTAACCCTAGTTGTTCACTGTGTGCAACAACCGCATCAACTAATTGTTGCAGATCCTGCGCATTGCCTGCAGTCAATACTGTATCATCTGCATATCTAATGTTATTGATGTTTCGTTCTCCTATGATGATACAATTGATATCTTCTAAACTTCTGAAAATATTTTTTACTGTATAGGGGAAAAAAGATCTGGAGACATTGCATATGCCTGTCTCACACCTCTTTTAATAGGTTGATATTAACCTACTTCATTATCAATCCTTATGGTAGCTTGTTGTTTCGAATATATGTTTTTCATGTCTAATGTAATTCCCATAAATTTACTGATCTGCAAGCATCTCTACCATGTTGACATGTTGTACTCTATCGAAAGCCTTTGTCTAGTCAATAAAAAAAAATATGTATATATTTGTTTACTTCTATAGAACGGTCAATTACTGTTCGCAACATATACACATCATTTACCGTACCCTTGTCTTCTACAAACCCACATTTTTCTTCTCCTATGTTAGGTTGTATTTTCTTCCTAACTCTTTTCATGATAATTCTTAGCAAAATCTTCGTGATATGACTCATTATACTAATTGTTCGATGTTGATCACATTCCATGGCTCTTTGGGATTGCAATAAATACAGAATTACATAATTCAGAAGGTATATACCCGGTATCATATATCTGTGTTTAGCTGTCTGGTGATTTGATCTATTCCATATTCTTCTAAAGCATTAATCATGTCTGTTGTGATGTTATCTGAACTTATTTGGCAGGATTAATTTTGTTGAGTCTTCTTGTTTTCATTAGTCGTAAATTTCTTCAGTCATCCATTTCTTACCATCCACCTTCTTTAATTTCTGAATAGTTATTTCTGCAGCTAACTGATTTAATTCTTCAACATTTCCCATTGATTATTTACATCTTGAAATAGGATATCTAGATCAGACAATATATCAAATATGTTCTTTACTTCTATGTTGAATTTGTTTTGTATTTCCTTGTCATTTTTCAATGTACACAGATCATATTTAGTGTTTCCTGTTATATACTTGACTTTCTTTAACTTTACCTTCAATGTGCCTGTGATTAATCTGTGATCACTGTAACAATCAGCATTGGGAACTGTTTTTGCAATTGTTAACGCATTTCGAAACCTTTTGCTAATCAGGATATAATCAATCTTGTTTCTAATCCTGTTCTCAGAACTTCTCCATGTCCATATTTTTTAAGGGTGTTGTTTAAATCAGGTATTTCCTACAATCATGTCCTGTTCTTTTGCCCATTCGACAAGTCTATATCCTCTTTCGTTTCGCTCTCCCAAACACTGGTTTCCTACTGTGCATTCATCACCTTGATTTCCTACTTTTGAATTGAAGCCACCCATTAAGATGTTTATTTCTGAATTATTACATTTCTTCAAAGCAGACTGTATGTCATTATACAAGTCTTCTATACTATCTTCACTGGATTTTTCTGTTGGGGCATATATTTAAATTACGTTTACAAGTATGTTAAAAGGTCTGCCGATTAATTTAACTAGTAGAATTCTGTCTGACACAGCCCAATGTGCTTGAACAGATTTTGATGTTTGCCGATCCAAGATAATTTCTACACCTCTTTGTCGTCTCACAGAATAAACAATCTTTAAATCTTCATGTCTTAATTCCTGCCCGTTTACATCTCGTTTCGCACATCCTTAATATATTACTTTTCACTGATTCTATTTTTTATTTGATATTATCTAATTTTCCGTCGCCGTTTAACATCCGAACATTCCATATTGCTAATTTCGATGTCCCTGCCCTTTTCTTGTGGTGATCTGTAATTACGCGAATTATGATAATCTAGGCAACTATAAAAGAAGGTAGTTTGTCGTTGCTTTCCTTCCTGACAATGACCATAGTGGCTGGGGACCGTAGCCATTGTCTCATGAAAGAGAACTTCTGCCTACCGTCATGAAACTTGAGACCACACCCAACAACTATCTGTCGGCTGCCCTCAAAATGTCATCCACCACCTGCCTTCAGAGACTTGTCGTGAACAACTTCCAAAAATGAATACGAAATAACAACACATAATCCACAGAAAAACACTAAAAACAGCGTCTCCTGGAGAATGAACGTTACGTCGTCGCCGATTTACCGGACAACATACGGGCTCTCAGTCTGTTCCCCCGCCTTCTCCACCTGGCCCCACATACACTAGACAACCAAGAGGTGCATTCCCTGCCAGTCTATCAAACTATTCATTTCCCCCGGACTCGCGCATGGCCAGGGAAAATATCCATACAATTCTCACAGTCTGTGACCTCTGAAGCGAGGATAGCCATTCGACACGAAATATTCCTTTCTCCACCTTGCTAAGCAGACTCCTTGAGTCCGTTATGAATAAGTGTGTGATGCAGTGGTCTTCTTTAACCAACAGAAAGCTGCTGTTACTGCTTCCACTTCCATTCTCATGTCAGACTCTCCTTTTTCAAGCACCGTATATGGTAATACATAAAAGTAAAGGACCATTTTCCACATTCTAAGACGTATCGGTTATATAGTGCATTCCCCATATTTGTATACACAAATCAGCATCCCATGATGACGTGGTCAATACCAAGGCGGCCATCGCTACTTCCCATAATATTCCCACCTTATAGGGATTTGATGGTGAAGATCACGTGGCCGACAGCTCAACTTGCCAGCAATTTGACTACTGGAGCTCCCTAACAAATATGGAACTATGCGATACTTATGTTTGTAACAGGCAATTAAAAAACACTGTATATGTTAATGCGTTAATTGTATGTCAGAATAAGAAACACAAACATCTTGCGTGATGGAGAATTTTATATTACCTGTAATTTGGCTTGTACTTGTCTTAATGATGCACGTTTTTTCTCTAAGGAATCCATTGCAGCTTTTAGTTCACCTTCTGCTTCTTTCAAAGCAGCCTGTTTTGGAGCAACAACTTTGGCTACTCTAAAAAAAAAAAAAAAAACAGCAACAGCCTAAGTAAGATAAGTTAGTTCTGTAAAATAGAAGCACACACGACAATATTTACACACTGTTGGTTAGTCATGTGCGCTTTTAATCGTGAGCTGCTGACTGAATATTTGTAATAAAAATAAACAGAGCATAGAACAGATCACACAAATCAATTACTAGAATTATAAAGAAACAGAATAAATGAAATAAAGTATATACAGTCACAACAATTCTCATGCAATTTAAACTGGCGAATATTTACAAGATTATATAAAGTAGAACATATTGCAAAAGTATACAGGCACAGTCATCTTTACAATAATAGAAAATGTGAAGACTTGAAAGTATATATATATATATGTGTGTGTGTGTGTGTGTGTGTGTGTGCGTGTGTGTGTGTTTTTTTTGTGTGTTATTGGATATTGGAGGAACATCCAAGCTGCTTGGTTGTGCAAATGATATAGATATTATAGGGGAAAATGAACAAAAGACATTGAAAATATTAACTCACTTAAAGGAAAAAGCCCAACAGATGGGGCTGGTTATCAACCAAGATAAGACAGAATATATGGTAATTTCAAGAGAAGAAATGGCTAAAAACTCTGGCCACATACAAATAGATAATATGACCTTTAAAAGAACGGAAACATACAAATACCTGGATACAATCTTCAACTGCTCCAACATCATAAGGGAAGAAATACGAACTAGAATCAACTCTGGAAATAAGATATACTATGCACTACAACATCTACTAAAATCAAATGCGCTATCTCGTAACACCAAAATCACAATATACAAAACACTGATCAGACCAGTTGTGCTGTATGGCTCTGAAACCTGGAGTACAACGAAAGGAGACGAAGCCTTGTTACAAACCTTTGAGAACAACGTTTTAAGACGCATCTTTGGACCCATTAGGGATACCCGGTACACAAAGTGGAGAGTGGAAAAGAAGAAGTAACAAAGACATTTATGATCTGTTTAAGTCCCCGCTAATCACTGGTATCATGAAGGCTAATAGACTACAATGGCTGGGGCATATAGAAAGAATGGAATACAATAGGGAAACAAAACTCCCTTACACTCAGGAAATAAATGACCGTAGACCCCGAGGTAGACCAAGAAGACGGTGGAGAGATAATACATATACAGACCTACAAGCACTTGGAATCAACGACTGGCAAGAGAAGGTCAACCAGAGAAACGAATGTAGACGGATTTTAATGTATCTGCAGCAAAGAACCTCAATGGTTCGGAACGCTGAAGAAGAAGAAGATATTTACCATATAAGGCCATGAAGCAAAATATTATATGAGTGTATGTGTGCAAGTGTGCGTGTATACACACATACACAGACAGATACACTAATTGACGAATGAATATATATATGGGAGTTTGTGTATATGCATGGATGGACAGACGGATGGATGGAAGGATGGACAGACGGATGGATGGAAGGATGGACAGACAGACGGAAATAAAGTAACTGCTAGGTAGCAAGCATTACCCGGGCTCGTCATTTCACCTCTAAGGAACATGGACGAAAACAGAATGTGGTTGCTCATTGTAACATTTGGTCAAAGCGACCCATCCCTTCACTGTTATCTTCGGAGAGCAACCAATTCAGTTGACACAGAACTGGAGGAGGCTGAAAGATATTTTTAAAAAAAGTAAAGGTGCAGGATTTTAAACTCCAGAGAGCAGAGGCAAACGAGATTAAGTAGGAACAGTTTATCAATGAAATCGGTGGGAATGTGACATTGGGAAAATCCTGGAGGCTGCACCGACAGATGAAGAGACAGGCGATGCCTGGTATACATGGTACCGTTTTTGATGATAATAACCGACCTATGACAATTGACAAAGGATAAAGGGGAGACTTTTCTTGCACGATTTTTAAAACGGACGGATCAGCAAGATAAAGCTATTAGAGATAACGTCAGAGAAGCCTTGTCACGGGTCTCTAGGAAGGAGAACTATGAGATTAAAATTGAGGATATTAGACGGGTACTGAAGCGGGCTAAAGACACAGCACCAGGTCCGAATGGGGTGAGGTACTCCCATATGAGAAACATAAATGACGAGAGCTTAGAGAAGATGGCTCTTTGTTTCAACCTAAACATTAATACGGTGGAAATACCCCACGATTGGCTGCATAGCTACCTAGTCCCACTCCAAAAAGCCAGGTAAGGATCACCCCAGACTTAATGGATATCAAATCATAACCCTGCAAAACACGCATGGCAAAGTCATCGAAAAGATAGTAGGACGCAGGCTCCAGCGACATTTGGAAAGTCGTAATCTGCTTCCCATATGGTTCGGGAGTTGTCGACCTGGGAAGGACACATGTGCTGGTGTACAGACAGGGCAGAGACAGGGCCAGTTTGACAAAAGACTTACAGGTGGCAGTGCATAGAGTGGCAGAGTGGTGCAGGGAAGCAGGGGCCGTTATAAACCCAGGCAAGACATCGGTTGTGTGGTACTCCCTGGATAACCGGATCGTCAAGGCAGATGTCCCAGGTATTATGTTGAATGGATGACCTCTTAGTCGAGAGAGTAAATTGAAGTACTTGGGTATCACCTTTGAGAGGTGTTTGTCTTTTAAGGATCATGTGGAAACTTTGGTGGTGAAGGCTGGTACGGGACTTAATGCATTGAGGGTTATGGCAGCAACCGTGGTAGAGCAATGGATGCTGTACAGGCTCTTTCAGAAGTTAATAATTTCTGTCACTGAGTATGGTTTGGGGCTGCTGACAGTATCAACGAGCCAGCTTGAAAAGTTGGAGCGCATCCAAAATGCTGCCATGCGTGTAATCCTGGGGTGCACAAAGGACACACCAATTATATGCATAAGGCATATCCTTGCGCTACCAACAATGGCGGGTAGGCATAAGGTCCTTGAAGCCAAATGGTACCTGCGAGTTGCTGCAGATAGGGATCCCCCGCTGCATGAAGCCATATATATAGTCAAGGGTCATAGACTAAGACGAGGCACGTCCTGGATGGCACAGGTAGAACTTTCTATACTTCACGTGTGTGATCTAGAGACCATCAATCGTGAAAAAGAGTGGGTTGAAGTTCCAGAAGACATGATGGACTGGCACAATGTAATAATAACACTGGGTCGTGAGTGCAGGGAATGGGCAGCGGGCAGCACTGAGTTTGAAGTGCAACATCTGATCCAGAGTAACACACATAAAATGCGACATAGTCATCTACACCGATGGGTCAGTGGTGAGAAACAGACGTAGTGGTTGGGGTTTTATTGCAAAGGCTAATGGGCGAGTCTTGAAAAAAAGAGAGTCTGGCTTATGAGACTATCGTGACAAGTACTTTCTCTCTACTATAGTGTCTTGAGAGATTATACTTCTATAGTGTCGTCCCTGGAGTGAGGGGAATCAACACCTACATTTTATTAAAACCCATATCATATTCTGGAGAAATCCACTAGATTCCGCCCACAACACTCCGTCAGTCTATAGACACCTCTTTCTCTCTCACTCTCTATCACCACTGGATCAAGCCCCCTCTCATTCTACCCCAAAAACAACATACTCAACAACTCTAGCTTCTAAAAATTAATAACAATTAATTTATTTAAAAAAAAGAAGAGTTGCATGTGAGAAGTGTAAGCGTGGAAAGTGTGTTGTATACTCTAGTGTAAATGTAGAAATCAGACCACAAAGCTCAGGATCAGAGTACAATCATCATGGCAAGGATTACACGACATCATAATAGTCAGCACAATTGACCTCACCAAACGATGCGTCTCTCCCGCCAGACGTTGTCCACCTCCAGGAGCTTTGATAACCACGATGCTTGGTCACCACTCAAATATACAGTCTGGGACTGATCCTACCTTGTTCCTAAACACTGTTCCTAAATGTTTATAGAAACTGAGACCACACAATTCCTGCACAGTGAAAAGCGGAACACTGTCCCATGAACATGACATTCTTCCTTCCTACGAAATGTTCTAAAGTTTTCACTCTTAAAACAGTCATTGTCTCATATGAATCTCTTAATTTCCCAGATAAGTCCTAATGTTCTAATTTCCTTGTTATGTGGAACAAACACTCTCTAAAGTTTTGGTTTCATGTAGTGTGAAAGTCAATCACTACTGTTCTAGTTATAAGTGGAGTGAAAATCCATCACTACTGGTTTATTCACGAATGGTGTGAAAACTAAAAACCATTACGATGTTGCTGTCCACAGGTAGTGTGAAATACTATCACTAATGTTCTCAGTATTTATCCTGTAGGATACTTATATGATTCAGCTCCACAGAGCAATGTTCTTTCAAACCTTTTCTAGCATAGGCCCAGTGAGAAGGTCGCTAACTAATCCTCCTGCACCAAAAATATCCCGGATCTGAATTTTCAATGTTTCCGTGGTTTTCATCTTAAGCTGAGGGAACCTGTGAAATAGAGAACATACCTGGTGAGAGCCACCCCGTCACTGATCCCTATTAGATGAGTGTAGGTCACTGGCCTCGCTCAGATAAATAACAGTGAACCAAACTCTGTCATGGACAGATGAGCTCATCACATAGGTCTGAGTTAGGGTAAGACAAGGGAAGACCAAAATAGAAAGTACAGGACCCCAGTAGCCACCCCACTGTAAGATCCCACCATTGGACATTTCCCCTATCCCCCAACCAACTTCAATCCTTTTAAATATCATCCCCCTTCCCTATTCATAACCAGCTGAGCAAATTGATTTCCCATACTAGTTAATTTTAACAAGGCAACTTCCTACTGTCGCCGACACTCCTTGAACGACTAACCACAACACAACACTATGTTAATGACCTAAACTCTAGTTATCCCTAGACGGTACTACATTATTAACATGTAATGTTTACTAGTAATTACCTTATGAAAACTCCACTATCCCTTAATCGAATCTTATCCTTGTCATAACAGACACATGTCCAACCATGTAAAATGGATATTAACACGTTAGATTCTCTTTTCTACACCAGGATAGGGCTATTCGAATTACGTCCGCCTAAGTTGACTTTATTCTGCACACTAACGGAAACCAGTTTAATTGTCTCATTTCCAGTCGGGGATTGTCCTAGTGACGTCCTTTGATGTCACACAGGTGTCCCCAAGGGCAAACTATCTTTGTCATTAACCTCACAAGAGTAGTTTATCTCCCCCTTGGTACAACGAAAACAAGCCGGTGTTTTCCCTTCATTCTCCCGATCGGGCAAACATCATGCCGTTTCTTTTGATGTAGGAGAATTCTCAAGGACTCCCGACTGTCTTGATTTCACCGCTACTAGAAGTAAACAACTTGCAGCTGTGAACACAGACTGTTTTCTGTAATTTTTTTCATCTTATCGCCAACCACAGTGGTTTTCGTGACAGAGACCACGACCTCCAGCATGAGAATGGAGGTGGAGGCAGTAACAGTGGCATTCCGTTGGCAGGAGGAGACTACTGCAACACACATTGTATTCATTACGGATTCAAAGAGTATGCTTAGTAAGGTGGAGAAAGGAATGTTTCGTGTGGAATAAATATCTTAGCTTCAGAGGTCACAGACTGTGAGAATTGTATGGATATGTTGCCCTGGCCATGCGGGGTTGCGAGGGAATGAACAGGCTGATAGGCTAACGGGGAATGCACATCTTGGTGGTAGACTGACAAGGGGGATGTGGTCGTGCGCTTGTGGGACTAGGTGGAGAAGGCGGAGGAACAGACTGAGAACCCATATGTAGAAAGAATGAGATTGCGGGGGATCGGCAGGGGTTCTGGAAGAATCTCAAAACTGAGAGGGAAGACCAGGAGAACTTTTAATCAGAAAGCGGTGGGAACGATTAGTAGTATGACTCTTTGCTGGCTGTTGAACAATGTTCTGAGCGCAGTGATGTCGGTTCTTAACTCAACTCAACTCAACATTCTACAAACAATGTCACTGCACTGCCTGCATTCTGCAATGCATGTTTATTGGTCGGCATCCTTTGAATGTAAGGAACTAAATCACCTCCCTCAGATACCTTTTCACTCTCACATCGACCATGTTATCAACGACCTTCAGCAGAAACTATGCATGTGAGGGATATGAACACTCTCGCTTCTTCACTGGTTTCTTATTATTATGAGGCAAGCTACTCCTGTGAGGGAGGTCTGACCCGCGTGATGCAGCGGCTTTCAATTGATCATGTCTTGCTGTTTCCAGTAGAACATGAACAAACTGACAGTAGACCTTCAGAAATCTAGATTTATATGCATTTTACACAAAACTCAAAGATGAGAGTATTTTCCTTATAGCATGGAATTTTGGTCTGGCATTAGTTAGCCGAAACCTCTTCTGTGAGAAAATAATAGCAACGATAGGCAGCGGATGACGGAGAATGCTTTACGTTGAAGGCTTAAGCAGTTCGCAACAAATAATAACGTAAGCAATGTCAACTTCATCACATATTAGATGGCAAAGAGGATTGGAGAGCCATGATAGTGGCTTACTGCAGACAAGTACACGTAGAAGATAGCTTTAACCTACTCTATGGGATATATGTTGGGCCTGAGCATAAACATCCCTCCCTGTGTCTCACTTGTTGACACCCAAGCAAATACATGTAGTCCCTTACATATAAGGTGCAATGATAGCCACATAAGATGCTATTGTGATCTTGATAGCAAGACTACTACTATAATAAATGTCATTAAACCCATACTTCAGCAATTCGACCTTGCGGAAGAAAGGTAATAATATGTAATGGTTTTCATTGATGCCTTGTTTGTCCTGGAGACACAGGACTACACTCAAATGAAAGCAAAGACGTCTCTATAGTTGGGAGAGCAATTACGCGCCACAAAACAGCAAAGGGACAGATCTTGCAGAGTGACAAGGTCTAACATATTCTCAGAAACAACACTTTGGAAGAATGGTTGAACTGATGGGCAGTGAGAACAACAGGCTAAGTCCAAATGCCACCAATAACATCAACGGCCTTAATAGAAATAACCAGAACGTAATTTTCCAGTTCCAAACAGGGCCAGATATACTCAATTGCCAACTAAACCGTAACAATGCCTAACAAACAGCAATGTGCACACATGCTATGTCAATGGCATCAACAGTTCGTTTGATATTTCTGTGTATTAAATATATGACTCGATGTTATTAAATGTCCAACACGGGTGCAGTCTCCACTTGCTGATACAACTGCTTCCGATCTTGTTTCTCCTGGTTATATTTAGAATATTTTAAATACATGTTATTGCTGTCATTTGAATGACACCAGGACTCCTAAATCCAGTGAGCAATAATAAATTGATTATGGATTTAGGAGTCCTGGTGTTCCTTGCCAGTGAGAAGACCTGATCGTTCGGGTCCCATCGATTGACGGACGTCGGTCGCGGCGATTGGGCAATCTTGAGCATAGCCTACGATGGGTAGCGTTGTGATGTTCTGTTGTGATAATTTGGTGTGTCCAGTGTGTGCCGCGTGGTTACACACCCGCTTCATACACGTGATCCGGGACTGTTTCCGGATCCGGTCAGGGATATGCACTACTGACGAGCTCAAACGAGGGCGAAACTCGAGTATAGTGCTTCCATATTGACGTGGATAGGCCTTAGGTTCATACCAGAATGCGATCGGCGTTGCCAATAGTGGGTTGTGCTCAATATTTAAATTTCAAATCCCGAAACAACCACATAATCAATTGTATCCCTTTGTTGATGTAGCATGACCTTGATAGGGAAAAATTCACTTTATTAAATACTGTATTTTATACTTTGACATAATCTTTTATTTTCCATAGTCTGAACGCTGCCATTCTAACACTAAAGCAACTTGCACTATTATAAACATAATAAAAGAGACTTACTCATCATATTTGTCCATGGCTCTAACCCATTTGCAGAGACCCTCACATGCAGTTGATGCAGACTTGATTTTATCAGGATCAAAATCTGGGTTAGGAATGTATTGCTTTCTTATCCTCTGGATATTTGCCATAGGAATATTGTCCTGTAGAAAGTATAAGGTATGTATGTATTTTTAGCATGTAAACCTGTACCGAGTGGATGAGCATATTTACTGCGAGCACTTACACATTTTGCACAACAGTATACATACCTTATCAAACTCCCGTAGCTGCTCAAGAAACTTCATGTCACCAAGCATTTTCTTTGATGGGCCCCAGTAGTCTTCAATCTTTTTTCCAGAACCATCTGGAGCATTAATACGCTCTGGTTTAACTCCTCTCACTACACATACAGCCTCCAAAACAAGTTTGACAAGATAGGGGGGACTTTTCATGGTTTTCACCAAAGTTATATCCTATACGTATAAATAAATAATATTAAACTGACAGTAAAAGCAATTATTTTTGTACACTTGTATGAGTATGAAATAATAAATAAATATTGCCACAAAGTAAACGAACCACCTTTACACGCACATGATGATGAAGGGCGAAATTAATGTTCCAGCTGAACAGTCATCAAAGGTATGCAACAATAAACATAGACAAACATGTATTAATATACTATGAATATCCTAATGGTGGTTGAGCGTCGAATGGACTTTAAAGGTGTTAGGCCAGCACATTCTATGCACAATATCCCTAAAAATGGGAATGGGTCCTTTAGTTTCCTCTTCTACCACCCTTTATCTTCAATTGGAGCATATGGACTCAGCCACCCCAAGCAAGGCTATCCTATATTGTCTGCCCATATTATAGATCCCTGTCTCTAATTCTCTTCACAGTGTGCTTTTGAGTCTTCCGCTATGTTTTTTTTTTTTGTTCTGTGCATTTCAACAAGGTTTTCTAGTCCTATTATCAGGTTTTCTCAATGTGTCATATCCAGCGCCTGCTTCTTATCATCACCTCTTGATTTTCTGGAATCTGTCTAGTTATCTCCTTCAGCCCTGAAATGGTGATTCCGTCATACCATTTTAGTCCTTCTCTACTGTGCAGTCACAGCTTAATCAATACGTATTTTAATTTGTTTTGACGTCCACACATTTCCAATCACCATGAAAGCTTGCTTTACCCTTTGTTTTATTATGTTTATATCTCTGTGTGTTCATTTGTCTACATTGCTACGTAAATATATGTATGATTTCCCCTCTTGAGGTAGAGTTTCACTAAGGGAGATCGGATTATCTGTTATATTCTTTTCATTATCTTTGTCTGTCCCTTATGAACTGTTAGATCTTAATGTTGTGACTTCTCATTAAGTGTTTAGTTAATCTTGCATCTGGGGACGCAGAGGGGTTTCCAAGGCACCAGGGCCAGGTTTTCTATTGGCCAAGACCTACTAACACGTCCTAGTAGCGCGTCCTGGGCAACAGGGACCTTCGGGGTCCTGGATAACGTAGTAGGACAGCTGAATCTTCCGAAGTCAGAGAGTATCTGCCTGCACGGCGAGGAACCACCAGTCTGCACACCAATAAGTCAGACATGGGACAACGGATACTCACGCAAACCCCAGTCCGGTATGACATCACACTGATGTTGGACAACTGGATGTCTTCATCCGACATAAGGACTTAACGCTGGAGTTAATAGCCAGCGAACGCAAGCAAACAAGCATCTTGAATCTAATTTCGTGTGTGGGACAGAAGGGCAATGTCATCAGCAAAGTCCAGATCATCAAGCTGCTCTGTCAGAGTCCATGAACTCCATTTAATGAAGAACACTGCTTTTAATGTCTTTATATGTAGTCCTGATTAAGATACAGATTTTCTGTTGGGTACTATAGTGCCTCATACATTTCCAAAGGAATTCCCTATCAATGAGCCTTTTCATAATCTACAAATCCAATATAGATTTGGAAGTTTAGTGCAATGCTTTGCTCTGTTATTATGTGTAATGTGGACATTTGGTCAGCGTAAGATATGTTTGACCGGAAGCCGGCCTGTTCATCCCTTAATTACCTGTAAACGACATCTCCTTACACTGTCTAGAATTATCCTGCTTAATATCTTCTCGGGAACAATAATACAATTTCTCTACAATGCACACATCACTGCAAATGCACTTCCTTTCGCATTGATCTTTTTCACAAATGAAACTTAAGTTATCCTTCTTTTTAGTCTGCTAATATTCCTTCCTTCCAGACTCTGCTAAACAATATCTGCAATAATTCAGAGGTTTTTACATCAGCTTCAATAGCTTCTGCTGGTATACCACGTGGATCAGTAGCTTCCCCACCATTCACAAATGTGCTTTTATAATCTTCTCTTTAGATTATAACAATTGGTATCCAGCTCCATTTCTGCATCCTGACAATCTGGAGGGTATTTTGAACTAGTCCAATCAGAAGTTCATCGAAGTATTCATTCGATTTGTTCATTTCATCTTTAATGTCAGTGAGAACTTTCCCACTACTATTTTTGATCAGTCCACGTGGTTAATAATATTTCCCAGTTATTTTCTTTGTTGTATTGTTATGGTGTCTTTAGAGTCTTTTAACAACTGCTGCTTCTACCTTTCTTGCTAGGCCATATAAATATTGTCTTTTACATTCTCTTAATTGCTTTCTAATTTCTTTATTAGATTATGCGTATTTTCATGAGTTTTGACTTTGGTAGCTCTGGTTCTGCTATTTTGGTTTCTTCCCTTTTTAAATGTTGTCGGTGTTATCCATACTTGAAGATCTTGTTTAACGTTTCCAAGGACTTGTATTCATGATTCGTTCTAAATACTTTTAACATAATGCCTGAAATATTTCGTACATACCTCAACTACTAACTGTTGCAAAACCTGGGACTTATTAGATATTACGGGCATAAATTCTTCCTTGGCTGCTTGATTTCATAGATAGTTTACATTGTATTGGTTTTTATGTTTATATGATGTTATTTATCTCTGAAGTTTCAACTTAATTTCTCTTATCAGCAGAGGGTGATTTCAGTAGACATCTGCACCTCTATAAACTCTCACATAATCTAGAGATGACCTAATTTGCATGTTAATATAGATGTGGTTCATTTTATTTTCTGACTTGTGGCCTATTGATACCCACGTTGCTTTATGCATCCGTTCGCATTTAAAAACAAAAAAAAACGTCTCCGTCAATGTGAGTGGCACCTTGCAGTCTTGAAAGACCAAAGTATGTGAGTTGAAATGTGGCCAATATTCCATCACAATGCCTGGGCACAGCTTCAGAGAAACATGTGGTGCCCAAACGACATGTTCCCCCTCTCGGTCTAATCTTGTGTTTTCCAGAGGAATGGGTAGGTAACCAATACGTCTGGCACAATGTAGGCTGCAGACACTGGCGGCACAGCGTCAAACCTCCTAGACCTCGCCACTACGAGCAGTTGGGAGTGATGGCCAGACCTTGGAACCCAAGGGACCCGGCTTAGAGGTGTTCAGCCAAGTCCCACAGGTGAGGGCCTCGTACGCGTCCGGACCATAAGGACGGGCACAACTGTCAATCACAAATGCCCGGACCTGTGTAAAGCGTGCACTATCGTCAGACTCTCCGCCTGACCTTAGCGGACCCCGCGACTAGCGGGAGTAGGCCCGCCGGAGATACCGCAGGAGATATTCCTCGTCTGTTGCTAGCAAATCTCCCATCCTTCCACTGTGCGGATCTCGCGACCGGCGAGTATAGACCCGCCGGAGTTAATGTTCGTCTGCTGCAGACAAATCTCTACCGATAATGAATAAGTAAAGAAACGACAAAAGTGGTAGAATTTCAATTGCGCTTGCGCTCCCGCCTATACTACACCCTTCATGTGTCTGTACAAATGACATATTGATTAACTGTGCATATCTTGATGAATGAAATCCAATCTCATTCTTTACCCTAAGTCAGAGTTTCTTCATAGTCTCTTCATAACCAGTGTTATCCAATCCTAAGTCAATCTTTGTCTCCCATCGACATTTTGATATTGCTACTTCTCTTAGATTGCTTATGTTTTCATTACTTTTATTGTTTCCCCCTTGAACATCTGCCGTGAAATCTTTTTGGACTGAGAACTCCTGGACTAAAGATTAACTTAATGACTGAAAAGTACTATGAAACAGATTTTACGGCTTTCAGCTTCCATACATTTTGCGTAAGGGTATTCAAAGCCGAAAGTGCAGCCTCCAAGGCAGGCATTGCTAAAGCTAGCTGGGCATCACAATCATCCTTAATAGCTTTTGCTGCTGAAGCCTGTTCATTGGCAATTGCTTCATCGGCCTTCACAACCTGAAAATTTAAATTGATTTACGTATTTTAACGCTAGGACAATAAACTTTCACACTATACTATTTCGAAAACAGATAAATCTAAATGATATACTGCACAATTTCTATTTGAGCTTAATTTCTTCATTTAACATTTGTCCTTTTACACTTACAAGTGGAAAGCGGAAATAATATATTAATTCAGCGCCAAATCCACATTTCTGATTGTTTAACCTCTGTCTATGAGATTTATATATTTTCTTCTATAATTGTTTTCAATGTTTTTCTTGTCTTCGGTGTTTTCATGGAGCACATTTTAATTCAATTAGTTAATTAGTTTATTTTTCAGAATCCAATTTAGTTCTCTCCACAAGCTATACTTATATTTATTATCTCAATGTCTGTCTAGCGTGCTATTATCAACAAAGCTATCGGTATTTCTTCTTCTGCTTTTCAGGGTTTATGCAATTGTCAGCAAGACTTAAACACAATAAGTCTGAAGAAAACAAAGGCGCTGAACCAAGATCAGGATACAACAGCAGCTATAAAAATGGATAATTACCAACTGGATGTCGCTCCTGCTGTTAGTGTTGTGTTACCAATGAGATACTTTCCCTAAACCAAGTATTGATAACCACATTAGCACAGTTGCAGCCATTTTTGAGCATCTCACAAAAGGTATATGAAGAAATCACGAACCTACACTAAGCCTATAGTACATATAGCCGGTGTATCTCTCCTGGGATAAAAGTGCTTCTCACCAGACACGAGAAGATGCACTGATGGGAATTATAACAGACACTTAGAAAGGAGCCTACTCCAACAAGAAATTAGTTGCATTTCTTTTACAGGACGTCGAAAGGTAACCCCATCATTTTTGGCTGTTTGTGATTTCGTGGCAAGTTTACGTTCAATAGTTTTCCAATGCTTCTGAACCACCGGAACTTGTATCGTTTCATAAAAACCAGCACAAGGCAGTCTAGTCTGCTTCCACATAGCCCGCGGCTGTGTTTCGAACACGGTATGCGAGACTGGAATTTACAATCGTAACCCCTTCGCCGCAGCACATAGAAGAATACCTTTTAAAATGAATCCCAGGCTGTGGGGCTTAAATCATAAGGCACATGAAGACATAGACGGATATGACTGAGGGTGGCTATTATTAGTAATACCTAATAGCTTCATATCAATATATTCAGAAACCCTTAAACATGTGGCTCCATATAGTTTTACTTGTTAAATTGATTGACTAGTGTCGGACTGTAGTATTGGTTCTTAAATAAAGGCTGGTTACACAGAAAAAAAAACTGATTCATTTGCTAAAGTTCTGGCAGTTATACAGGACTGAATCGTGTTCAGCAGAATGTGTTAGGGTGTTACACAGCAGAATAAAATATGCCAAAACCTCACCTATTGAACTATACTAATTTATTGAACTATCATTTTGATCTATTGTTTAGATGAATACATTCTGAGAGTTTGTGAAAATATGTACGAGAGGAAGTCAATAAGTAAGTCACAAATGACTGTAGAAAAATAACTAAAAATGATAACAATTTGAAACCAGTTTATATGTATACATAAATTGTACCTTTATTTCTCAACATAATTTCCACCAACATTGATGGACTTATCCCACCGTTGTATCAGTCCTTCCAAACCGGCATCATAGAAATGTGTACTCTGTTTTCTAAACCACGTTTCCACTTCACATTCAACTTCGGCGTCATTCGCGAAATGTCTCCCGCCAAGGTGGGGTTTCAGTGGACCAAAAAGGTGGAAATCGCTAGGAGCAAAGTTGGGGCTGTAAGGTGGATGTTCCAGAACTTCCCACCTTAGATGGTTAATTTTCTCCTGCGTTAATCGAGCCGTATGTGGTCTGACATTGTCATGAAGAAGCAACAATCCTCTATTCAGCAGTCCTTGACGTTTTCTTCTAATTGCAGCATGAAGCATCGATAGAACTTCACAGTACGATTCAGATTTCACATTGTCACCTTTCTTCTTGAAATTGGTTATAAGCATTCCTTGACAATCCCAGAACACTGTCAGCATAACATTTTCTGCTGATGGCGTAACCTTGAATTTTTGGACACAAAGCGAAGAAAGATGTTTCCATTGCATTGAAGCACGCTTTGATTCGGGCTGGTGGTGATCCACCCATGATTCGTCCCCGGTAACAATCTCGTTCAGCATGTCTTCTCCTTCTTCTTCGTATCGAGAGAGATGATACAATGACAGGCCAAATCGGTTCATTTTGTGTTCCTTCTTCAATAGTCTGAGTACCCACCTTGAGCACACTTTCTTAAATTTCAATCGATCATGCATTATGCATCATGCATTACGCTGTATGTTGAACCATGTGAGCACCCTATTGCGGATGCTACAGAATCTATCATTAATCGCCTGTCACCTTATCTCCTCCACCCGCTGCATGGATGCTTGTGTTGCAATCTCAACAGGACGACCAGATCAGATTTCATCAACAAGTTTAGAGCGTCCTTGAGAAAATTTGACTACTCAGCTATGCACCGCTTTACACCCAGCGCCGCCTGACGAACGAAAATATAAAGTTCGATGTTGCTGTCACCTAATGACACCCGTAGAAAACACCAACTAAATTTAACTGTCATCCCACAGAACTGTGTGACTTACGTATTGACTCGCCCTCGTATTAATAAAGGCATATAATTAATATATTTGTATTGAAAAAGTACTAATAACTAGAACACACACACACACACGCACGCACGCACGCACGAACACACACACACACACACACACACATACACACACACACACACACACACACACACACGCGCACACACACACACACACAGAGTTCACCATTTTCCTGTAGTCTTGCCTGCATGCCATCATGAAATAGCCGCACTATTTGGACAAACTTTCGTGGACAGCCATATTTTGCCATAATCTTCCACAGTCCTTCATTGCTGACTGTATCAAATGCCTTGGTAAGGTCAATGAAAATATAATTGTAGCGCCCTTACAGCTTACTGAAATTGACTTGAACTGAATTGGAGGTAAAAGCGATGGGTTTGGTCTGAATGACGTTATAATTTATATGGTCTAAGTTCAAATGTAGGCCCAGTGATTGGTTGAGTAACCGGCTAGGACATTGGCGCTTGAATTAGCAAGACGTTAGAGGTCACTTCTAGTATAGAACATTTCAGATACAAGTCGCCTCCCGCTTGGGAGGGCAATTAGCCCCAATTAAATGTCACTCTCTGGAGCCTAGCTATGTTTGTAAACTCATAATGAATGTGTAACCATGTATTTTGAATAGGTACATGTATCATTGTGTTTAAAGATGAATTGTGAGACATTTAATTCAACAATTCATGTGATGAGATAGCCTGAGTGATTGCTTTCTATTGAGCGGACATCTATGTCTAACTGCCGATTTTCCTATGCATTCAGTTTCAATTCTTATGTGTAACTTATTATATGCGTTGTGAAGCTATCTCACTATCAATGCATATTAATCTGCAAATGTTCTATGCGCTGTGGAGTATAAGCTCTAAGTGCATTTCATGAAACTTTTCTCTAGGCGGAAAAACAGTATTATTAACGCATCTTACGGACTAAGTTCATGTTGGAGAAATAGTTCTGCTAACCTATAACTTGAGCTAACGTGCCACTACAGTACTTCTTCTTCTTTACATCTTAGTAACCACACATCATGTGTGATGGACATGTATTCCTTTCATAAATATGCAAGGAAAATGCCATGTTAGATGAGTATAATCTCATGAATAAAGAAAGAAAAACGCACGATATATATATATATATATATATATATATATATATATATATATATATATATATATATATATATATATATATATATATATATATATATATATTCATAAGTCATGACCCGTCCGCATTACGTCATTGTTGTCAATGCATGGGCGAATATTTATGTTCAGGAATTTGCCAAAAAACGTTCAGAATGCTTACTATTCTTTAAAAACATCATGCTTGAGATAGGTGTTGATGTCCATTTTAAATAGACAGAAGAATTAGTGGCACTATATCCACTTAAGGATACTACTAAGTCACGAGATTTGTTAGAGGCAGTCATTGAATCGCGTTTCGTTACAACTTAACAATTTATCTGGCTTAACAACGGATGGTGATCCAGCTATGGTTGGGAAACACGAAGGTTTAGTAAAACTGATTGAAAATGAGGCCTCCAGAGTCGGTAATACTTCAATACTAAGTGTTTCATTGCATTATTCATCAGGATAATTTATGTTCTAAGCCCCTCAAAATGGACCATATCATGAAAGTGTTCGTCAAAATAGTGGTCGTCAATATATAATATACTCTGTCGATGGTTTCGCTATTTGAAAACAATTATGCGTGTTAACAGCTTTTTAGTCAAATGAAGCACATCAAATCACAAGTGAGAACACGAATTACTGATATTCATTTGGAAAACTGTTTGCGTGTAGCGACAACATCAGTCGAGATAAATTTTGATGCACTTTGTTCTGCAAAACAAAGTCAGATGTCTCACTTTTAAATATTTTTAAATTGTCTAATAAATATGTTTGATTCTCAGTTATGTTTTATTTTCTTTAATATATATATATATATATATATATATATATATATATATATATATATATATATATATATATATATATATATATATATATATATATATATATATATATATATGGAAAATGGAAATACCTTCCTTCCCTCTTCCCCCTTTGTTTTCTGTGACTAATGTTTTGTTAAGGATTACCACGTCATGAGTTTGTATTAATGGTTTGGAATGTGTTCTTTTGTCATTCCCAGCTCACAGAGGCAAGTGGTGGTTAGGACGTTACCACCAAACATATCTGGGTAAAAAGCCTGTTTTTTTTTAGTGGAACATGAATGAATGACTTCTACAGTCTGGACCGATAAATATTTTGACTGCTACATTTATTAGCTGCCTTTGTCAGGGGCGGAGAGGAGGGGGGGGGGGGGGACGTGACGAGGATGATTAGCCAAAAGACTTTTTTCAGGATACTCCAGGACGGATTTCCTTATCAAAATGTCTGCAAATAAAACGGATATGCATAGTACACATATACCAGAGTATTATCCGCTTTTACATTCTGGGAGGTACTGCTTGATGCCCCATCAATCAGCAATGTTAAGGAAACCAAGGGATAGTCCAAGTTTGAACAAAACTAACAGCAGTAAGAGCCCTCCAACTGCCTGTTGGATTCCCAGTTTCTAATACAACAATTATTACCCTTCGACACAAGTCATGTGCAGGTCAGTTCAACACCAGGTTCTATATAAGAACACCATCGGGAAGACATTATAGTTAGTTAGTTAGTTAGTTAGTCGCAGTTCCAACTTCACAGCAACGGGTCGTCCCCATTATGCTCCATTCCTGTGCCAGTGAATATCACACAAAACGCTCCTCACTGCCCAATGTGAAGAGTGGAAAAGACAGGAGTCTCGACAAACAACAGCCCGCACAGATACACTGTGCATAATGCTGCCGCCAGAATGTCAACACAATAGTCCCCCACGAAACACCCAGTTTATCTCTGATGGAATCGTCAGTCATTTTCCCATCTGGATGTTTCTTAGATGTTCACCCACACAGTCCACGAAATACAGTTCATCGTCGATGGCAGTGGCAGTCAACCAGAAGCCCAGCAGCCACGCATTTCTGCATAAGGCAAAAATCGGTCAACTCTGGGACATAGTCATCTGCCATCGCTCCGAACATGCAGTCACGTTCCAAAAAACCTCGGGCAGATTCAAAAGCATTTCACACGAAACTCACAGCTCACAGTGTCGCGCCACGCACTCACTCAGTAGCAGGGCGACGGAACCATCAAGCCTCCTTAGTCGCCTCTTACGACATGCGTGGTAGGCTGCAGTGTTGCTATTCTTTGCTTCCCTTATGGGCCCCGGCGAAGAGGAGTCAATGTTTATACACATGCAGCAGATGAGAGCTTCCGCCTGTATTGCGATACTCAATTTGTGTGCTGGAATTTCTTCTTTCTTCTGTTCAATGCTTGTTGCAGACCAGTCTGGACATAGTCACAGATGATACCAATGAGTGACTCTCAGCATTGTTTGTTCCTACACTGGAATGGAGATATCAAAGAATGGCTCTTTGCTGGTTCCAGGTCGGCCTGATTGCATTATCAACAAGTGTGAGATGGCCTATCAACCTGAGACTGGGTGTGTGTAAAAGCCGTGTGGAAAATACTGAGATTCTAATGAACAAGCAGAGATGCTGGACGGTCGTCAACTTTCTCATTGTGGTCGATTATGTAGGGAAATACCTTCGGCCCAGTCTGGAGAGGAACTCCTGAAAGTTTGACTTACCTAGGCCTCAGCTTCACTGGGACACAAGAGCCCACTAGCACAAGATTGTATTCATTCGGTCCCCAGATACAAGGGATTATGATGTGTACTTGAGCCAATTGCATGGAAATTAGATGGGTGGAACACAACTGAGTGCATTAATTCGGTCCCTGCATAATAGGGACATTATCTGCACTGCACTAATAAATAACTATCATCAGAAGAGAAAAAGAGAAAGAGAAAATGGGACTGATTAATTAGTCTAATGATTGAGTTCTGAATTTGTGTTATTAATTGGTCTTGGGCATATATAATTGATTTACACATATGTGGATTGATCAATAGTCTGAGAATCAAATAGGGTTGTTGTTTTGGTTTGATTGTGTTGATGTTTGGGGATACATGGGGTTATCACATTGAAATGTTACATATAATCTCATGGACTTTCCAAAGAATCAATACTTTTAATACAGACCTATGTTTACTCGATCTTGATTTAATTCCTAGTGAACATGTTTGTTGATGTTTACGTCAATTGCTTGTTGATGTTTGTTCAACAGTGGTTGTTCTATATGTTGTAAACAATCAATGTTCTCTGACACTACATCAAGTTCAAAAGGTGATCGAGTGGGAGGGGATCCGTACACATAGATACCATTGTCAAAAAGAGTGAATTGTTTTTCCCCTTGTATCTGTGGTAAATTTCCCTGATCACCTTTCCTTATAGAAGTGAGACAGAATGTAAATTCATCCCATCTGGGATCCCATAGACAAACTTAGCAAATATTCTCATATATTAAATCCTACATCCCATAGTACACAATAACAATAACGGTTGTCAGCTGAGCAAACCTGCACAGCTACGAGCTACAAAAACATTAATAACAATGATGTGTTTATTGTTCCTTCAAACCTTCAGAGATGGGGATTTACACAAAGCAAATTATGTGCCTTATAATTCCTGAAAATATTAAACATTTAAATAGTATTTCTAATCAATGTTTTCCACATGTTGTTACAATATTAATTAGAATATGTTACCTTTTCAACTTTGGCAACTTCAACAGAATCCTGCTCGATTATCACCATAATGTCAGATACTTCTTTAGATGCAATAACTAACTGTGGTTGCAGATCTGTTAATTCTTGCTGCATTACTGACACCTGGCTAGCAGCAGAAGCGAGTTTTTCCAAACCAACTACATACCTAAGTTTTTGTGTCATTACTTGCCTGCAAAGAGAAAATATCTGTCAAGACTGCACTAAAATGATGTGTTTTATCATACAAATATCTGATTTTTGGCATCATATTTAAATAAATTACTAGGCAAAATCAGTAAATTATCTAGTCTTGATCTAGACTTACAATAATTTTAAAAAGAAGACAGACACAGGTATACATATACAATCTTGATGTATTGTTTGTCTTTGTGGAGTTAATGGATTTTAGTTCCCGAAGACCACAGTAGCTGCCGATGATATTAGTTATTACTTACACAAGGACCAACTATACACACCATGCAAAAACAAATACAGTGTCATATTTCTTAAGCATTCTGTGACTAAATGTAAGAAGTACAATGATACATGCCACAGCTAGTATACATGAAGGAGATCCAATCACATATGGTGCATTGCTTGAGTCAGAATGAGTTAAGAACCTTCTTGGTCCTTGGCTTCTTACTGTAAAGCGTGAGAATTTGAAGCTTTCTAACCGTATATGTATATACGGTTGTTTCATATCCTTTACAGGACGTCGCATTTTGTTGCATTTTTGTTTTGCTGTTGTGATCTCTTGGCAAGTTTAAGTTCAATATGACCGACACCCATACCATTTCGTAAAAAAGTCAACGCAAGGCGTTCTGCTGCCAAATCGCCCGCAGCTTTGTTCCTAACAAGGATATGTGGGATTACAAATCTTCTAGTATATATGTTTGTTGTCATCTGTGGTTTATTGGCGTTTTAAAGCGTCCACTGTCAGGGTCTTGCAGTGTTGCCCATCTTCGACATTACATGTCAGTGTGGCAAGCCTCTTGTCCATTTGTCCTTAATATTCAGTCTTATTGATATTCAGAATTAATTCAAATAGGAACTGATTGAAATGTCTGAAGATATCAACATTGATGGGAAAGATCACAGAATAATACAAAACATTTACTGGAACCAAGTAACATCAATTAAACTGGTAAATACAGAGGGAAATTATGAACAGATAAATCCGGGAGTACGACAGGCATGTGTTTTGTGACCGGATCTCTTCTCCCTCTGTAGCGAAGTAATAATGATAGAGATCAAAGAGAAGCCGGCAATACTAATCAAACTATAATAATACTAACTATAATATAAACAATATACGCTATGCAAATAACAAAGTATTGGTGGCGGATAATGTAGACAATCTACAACAATTGTTGAACATTGTAGTAACATAGAGTGCAAAGAAAGGACTCTCCTTGAATATCAAGAAAACAGTAACAATGGTGACACCAAAGAAAAAGGTGGCAACAAAATGTGAAATTGAAACAGAAAGGAACATCCGTAACCAAGTGGATAATTTTAAATATCTAGGGGCATTTATAACATCAAATGTAAGGTGCACAACAGAGATTAAGAACAGAATAGGGCAAGCAAAATATGTATATCAGAAAATGAAAAGTATCTCATGCAGTAAGTGACTATAATTGAATTTAAGAAAACGAGTGCCGAAGCGCTATATAGAACATGTCTTGCTATTTGGCAGTGAATTTTGGAATGTGAATGAACAAATTAGGAAGAACTTTGAGGCAACAGAGACATGGTTCATGAGAAGAATGCTGCGAATTCCTTGGACTGCCAGAGTAACTACCGACGATTGCTTAAAAGAGGCTAATGAAACTAGAGCAATATATAGAACAATAAGAAAGAGACACACAGCTTTCTTTGGTCATGTGATGAGAAGAGCGACATTGGAGAACATCGTAACGACTGGAAAAATTCAAAGGGAAGAGAGACAGAGGTCGACCAAGAAAACTATGCTGGATGGATTGAGGTGATGGCATGGAAGAATATCATCAGCAAAACACCAAAGACCGAGTTATGTGGAGGGACATGAACGCCTACGCCAACTGACAGGGCACCTGATGATGATGATGACAAGCGTATACTTACTCTCTCTTCTCCCGAAGGAGATTTTTGAAGGTACTCAATAATTCAAGGTAAGATGTTGGTGTGACATAATTGTGGCGATCCAGTTCTTGTAGAAATTTCGCAGAGAGTTCCTGAAATTGATTATCGTGCATCTAAATGACCAAGTTACAACACAGAAAACCAACATCTATATTTGTGTTTTTTCGCATATCCTTCACATGACATCGCTGTCAACACCAGCATTTTACCGCTGTTGTTGATTTCTTGGCAAGATGACGCTCAGTAGTTTGCCATTGCTTTCTGAGAAACCGGCTCACATATCCCGCAACTCACCAACGCGGCCAGAACCGCTATCAATTCTCTCGCGCTACGTTACCCTACGCGGATAAACGGGATTACGGAGAAAGTCGTTTAACCCCTTGGTAAGAAAGAATGGCTTTTGTATATATAGCATGCATATAATACCTGGTCCCACTCCCAAATCCAGGTAAGGATCAGTCCAGACTTAATGGATGCCGAATCATAACCTTGCAAAACACGTATGGCGAAGTCCTCGAAAAGATAGTAGCACGCAGGCTCCAGCGACATTTGTAAATTGGTAATTTGCTTCCCAAAGGGCTCGGGAGTTATCGGCCTGGGAAGTACACCTGGGCCAATGCTGCAACTTTTGCATTTATTGTCTACGAGGGTTTCCATGATAAACAAGAGACAGTGGCGGTAGCTCTTGCCCTGGAAGATACGTATAATAGGTTTAGGTATGATCGGTTAGTATACACACTGTTGGAGGTCTGCCCTTACTTTGTCAGATGGGTTGCGGCGGTCTTTTATGAGCGTAAGATTGCACTGCGTATGGGTTCTTGGACTTCTGACCCCTGTACTATTACACCTGAGTTGCCACAGGGATCTGCCATGCCCCAGCGCTCTTTAATGTCTACACCAGCAAAATCGCAGTTATTGAGACACCAGGTGTGTCAGAATCCTAACTATCTCTTTACTCTAGCTCACTGGACGCGGACAGGCAAATTATAACATCCAGAACGTTTACATACACCAGTAACAATGACTGCACTCGAAACTCACAGGAGCAGTCTCCTGTACAACCTTTATTACACAATACAGAAGGGTAATATCATTTAGAGCACACCTTGTCTCAATACACCTTTAGCTCACGCTTACGATTAAGCACTCATTCTACACAGGCGGCCAAACGCTCGCTCACATCCGCCTGGGCAATATTTACACCCTGTCGCCCTTCTGACCACTCGCAATCACAGTCTCACATCATCCAGTACATATCACAGCTAGTACACTCCTCGAATATCACTACACGACGCCCATCACATCTATCTGCCACAACACTATCGTTTGATCGTTCTATCTCTCGCTATTCTCTATACGTCCGTCTCTATCCGCTGTCTCACACACACTAACCCTTCTCCTCTTCGTCCTTCCCGCATCACGTGGGTCTGTCCACGGGCTTCTTGCCTGACCTTCCGTCAGTCAAGCCGTGGCGTCTCCTATTGTCATTGATCTCAGCTATTGCTTGCACTATTGCTTAGGTCCTTACGCACATACAGGACCCTGACAGGTGTAGGTAGAATCTTGACATTTGCAGATGATGTGCTGGTGTACAGACAGGGTAGAGACCAGGCCAGTTTGGAGGAAGACTTACAGGTGGCAGTAAACAGGGAGGCAGAGTGGTGCAGGGACGCAGCGGCCGTTATAAACCCAGATATGGCATCGCAGTGGTACTCACTGGATAACCAGATCGTTAAGGCAGATGTCCAGGTATTATGTTAATTGGATGTCCTCTTAGTAGAGGAATAAATTGAATAACCTGGATATCACCTTTGATAGGTGGTTATCTTTTAAGAGTCGTGTGGAGGGTTTGGTGGTGAAGGCTGGGAGGGGACTTAATGCATCGAGGGCGTTGGCAGCAACCGGGGTAGATCAGAAGATGCTTTACAGGTTCTTTCAGCAGTTAATAATTTCTGTCATTGAGTGTGGTTTAGAACTGCTGATAGTATCAAAGAGCCAACTTGAAAGGTTGGAACGCATACAGAATGCTGCCATGCAGGTAATCCTTGGGTGCACAAAGGACACACCAATGATATGCATGAAACATATCCTGGCGCTACAAAAAATGACGGATAGGCATAGGGTCCTTGAAGCCAAATGGTACCTGAGAGTTGCTGCAGGTAGGGATCACCCCCCGCATGGTCAAGGGTCATAGACTAAGACGAGGCAGGTCCTGGATGGCACAGGCAGAAATAGCTCTACGCCAGGTGTGTGATCTAGAGACTATCATTCGTAAAAACACAAGAGTTGGTTGATGTTCCTGAAGATATGACGGACTGGCACAATGTAATAATAACACTGGCTCGTAAGTGCAGAGAATGGGCAGTGGGCCGCACTGAGTTTGAAGTGCAACAACTGATCCAGAGTAACACACATCAAGGGGACATAGTCATCTACACCGATGGGTCAGTGGTAAGAAACAGACGTGGTGGTTGGGGTTTTATTGCAAAGGCTAATGGACGAGACTTGAAAAATGAGAGCCAGGCATACAACCTCCAGTATGAGAATGGAGGTGGAAGCAGTAACAGCGGCATTCCATTGGTTAGAGGGGACTACTGCAACACACACTGCATTCGTTGCAGATTAAAAGAGTAAGCTTAGTAAGGTGGAGAAAGGAATGTTTCGTGCGGAATTGCTAACGTCGCTTCAGAGGTCGTTTCTGTCGATTGTGAGAATTGTATGGATATTTTGCCCTGGTCATGCGGGGGTGCGGGGGAATTAACAGGCTAATAGGCTGTCAGGAAATGCACCTCTTGGTGGTAGTTTATCTATTGGACAAGGGGGGAGGGGGGGGAGGGGAGTTGTGCGGTCATGGGACTAGGTGGAGAAGGCAGGGAAACAGATTGAGAACCCGTATTTGGAAAGAATGAGATTGCGGGGGTTCGCTGGGGTTCGCTGGGGTTCTGGAAGAATCTCAAAACTAAGAGGGATGACCAGGATAACTTTAAATCAGATAGCTGTGGGAACGATTAGTAGTATGGCTCTTCGCTGGCTGTCGAACGAGGGCGACGGAGCACGTATGGGTATGTCCTGAGTGCAGTGATGTCGGTTCTTAACTCAGCTCAAGTCATCGTGTCATCATTTCGGGAGCTTGAGTTTCTCAATGACCCCGAGAGCTATGCCGGCGGTAGCGTAGCTACCAGCAGGGCCTCCCAAGCCGGACAGGTCAAAGGGTGTCAAAGGGTAAGAACAGACAAAGAGAAACACCCTGGTCCTCCAGGTTGGGGGTTGAAGCGTGGGGTTAACATCCCCACCTTTGTAAAAACCTTTTTTTGTTACGAAACAGATACATGAGCCTCGATTTCGGACTGACTTATCTGGACAACGACCTTCGAACGTTAAAGGACTTTTGAGATTTGGAACATGGAATGTACGGACACTATATCGAGCTGGAGCGGCCGAAGAACTAACCCGCGAGCTGGTTAAATATGAAATGGATATAACAGCAATTCAAGAAATAAGGTGGCCAGGAGAGGGTACTTTAGAGCAAAATGGAATGATTATAATATATGGAGGAAACACCCAAAATAAACATGAATTAGGAACAGGATTTGTCATCAAAAAAGCGTTATGGGGGAATGTTTTAAACTTTAAAGCTGTTAATGACAGGATTAGTAAATTACGAATCAAATGTAAATGGAAAAATATAACGATGATTAATGTACATGCACCTACTGAAGAGAATGAAGATGATATTAAAGAAGACTTTTATAATGATCTGGAAGATGTCATAGAAGAAACCCCAAACAGGACATCCTGATTGTGCTGGGAGACTTCAATGCAAAAATAGGTAGACAGCAAACTAATAAAAAAGTGGCCGGTATGGAAAGCCCACATACAACTTCAAATGATAATGGATGGAAAGTCATCAACCTGGCAGAAGCCAAAGGACTGCAGATTAGCAGTACCAGACTACAAAGAAAGGATATACACAAACAAACTTGGAAATCATGCGACAAGAGAACCTATAATCACATAGATCACATTTTAATTAACAACAGAAATGCATCAAACATACAGCAAGTTAGAAGTTATAGAGGAGCTGAGTGCCACAGTGACCACTTCCTCGTTGGAGCAAAATTTAAAATAAAACTTAAGAGAGCTTTCTATACTAAATTACAAAGATTACACCCAACATATAACAGAGAAAAACTACAAGAAATTACAGTCAAAGAGAAATTTACAGATGAAATCAAATGTAAACTTGAAACTCTGCAAAACCCTTTGGAGGAAAGCGTTGACCAAACTTGGTTGAACATCAAGAATACAATTCAATCTACCGCAGAAGAATGTCTCGGTGTGTTAACCACGCATAGAAAGAACAGATGGTTCAATCAAAAATGTGAAGAAGCAGTCATTAAGAAAAAGAATGCCAGACATTTATGGTTAAATGACATCAACAACATCCAAAAGGAAGAGCATTATAGAAATGAATGTAAAGAGCCAAAACAAAATAGTCCGACAGCAGAAGCGAGAATATATGTGTAATATAATCAAAGATATGGAAATTAATCACCAGAAAAATTAATCCAGAAAATGTTTTAAAGAACTGAAGTCAAAGAAACGAGGGCACCAACAAAACACATATGGTTTAAAAGACAAAAATGGGAACATGATAAATACCAATGAGGAAATATGCAACACATGGAAAGAATATTTTGTTGAATTACTAAATTGTGAAGCTCCAAGTAACACTTTCCCACAGGAAGAGGTTCTAACATGTGAACCACAAATTGAAGAACCTACATTTGAAGAAATGCTATATGTAATCACACGACTTAAAAACAATAAGGCAACTGGGACTGATGGAATTGCTGCTGAATTTATAAAGGCAGGTGGCCATGCATTACATCTAAAGCTATACGAACTAATAATAAAAATCTGGAGGACAGAAGAATTACCCCATGACTGGAAAGAGTCATTATTGATACATATCTTTAAGAAAGGAGACAAGTTCCATTGTGGAAATTATAGAGGAATATCACTACTGTCCACAAGCTATAAGATACTATCCGCAGTATTACTAAGTAGACTAAAACCATATTCAGAAGACATATTAGGTGACTACCAGGCGGGTTTTAGACAAAACAGATTAACAATAGATCAGATATTTATCTTACGACAAATAGCCGAGAAAAATTGGGAATATAAAAGAGATCCCCATAACATTTTTGTGGATTTTAAAAAGGCTTATGATAGTGTCCATAGGAATAGTCTTTGGAATGCTATGCAGGAATGTGGAATACCAAGGAAGTTAATCAACATGACCAGACTATGCATGGAAGATACTTATAATATAGTAACATATAAAGGCAGGAAATCAGACCCTTTCCAAATAACATCTGGCTTGAAACAGGGTGATGCACTATCGCCGCTACTCTTCAATCTGGCTCTAGAGAAAGTTGTAAGGAAGGTAAAGGAAGAATGTGATATTGGAGGAACATCCAAGCTGCTTGGTTATGCAGATGATATAGATATTATAGGGCAAAGTGAACAAAAGACATTGGAAATATTGACTCACTTAAAGGAAAAAGCCCAAGAGATGGAGCTGGTTATCAACCAAGATAAGACAGAATATATGGTAATTTCAAGAGACGGAATGGCTAAAAACTCTGGCCACATACAAATAGATAATATGACCATTAAAAGAACGGAAACATACAAATACCTGGGTACAATCTTCAACTGCTCCAACATCACAAGGGAAGAAATACAAACTAGAATCAACTCTGGAAATAAGATATACTATGCACTACAACATCTTCTAAAATCAAATGCGCTATCTCGTAACACCAAAATCGCAATATACAAAACACTGATCAAACCAGTTGTGCTGTATGGCTCTGAAACCTGGAGTACAACGAAAGGAGACGAAGCCTTGTTACAGACCTTTGAGAACAAAATTTTAAGACGCATCTTTGGACCCATTAGGGATACACAAAGTGGAGAGTGGAAAAGAAGAAGTAACAAAGACATTTATGATCTGTTTAAGTCCCCGCTAATCACTGGTATCATGAAGGCTAATAGACTACAATGGCTGGGGCATATAGAAAGAATGGAAGATAATAGGGAAACAAAACTCGCTTACACTCAGGAAATAAATGACCGTAGACCCCGAGGTAGACCACGAAGACGGTGGAGAGATAATACATATATAGACCTACAAGCACTTGGAATCAACGACTGGCAAGAGTAGGTCCACCAGAGAGACGAATGGAGACGGATTGTATCTGCAGCAAAGAACCTCAATGGCTCGGAACGCTGAAGAAGAAGAAGACTATTCTATTCACATGCCTTCTCGCTATTCTATATTCAATATAATCACGTTCTTGTTTGCTCTTCGACCACTTTTTATATTTTTGCATTTTTTCTTTTACAGATTTCTTTAACTCTGCGTTCCACCAACTTGTTATTTTCTCTATCCGTGTTTTGCGTTTTTTCGTGGTTCCACGTGATATTGTTGCAGTATTTGAAAAAAAAAAAAATGCTTGATTTGAACATCTCCCATTCTTCTTCCACTGTTTTACTTTCTATAGTTAATTTTACAAAATAATCAGTTAGTTCTTTATGATAATTTTCCCTCACTACCTCGTCTGTGAGGTTTGTTATGTTTACTGATTCGCATGGCATTATATTTTCCTGGTCTTTACTTTCTTCTATTGACAGTTCTTATGTCCAGTTTAGTTACTATAAAAATGATTGCGTATATCCACGACTGTACCATCTGAAAGCGCCTGATAGCATCGCGGGTCATAACAATCGAGCTATATTGCACAAAAGTGTACCAACAGAGACTAAGTCCAGGTAATACTATGTTTGACGTTTATAAATCATGAAGGTTTACAAGTTTACATCAGTCTGCAGAAAATTAACATTAGGTGCTACACTACCCATACATCTATGAAACTTAGCTGCATATGTAAAAATGACGTATTTTAGCAGCAAAGTCAAACATAAAAAAAAAACCGTGGCATTAGAATGCTAATATAACCTGAATTTATTCACTTGGCAACACACACTAATTTTTTTTTTTTTTGTGCTTGTCCTTTACAGGACATCGCTGTCAACACCAGCATCTTTCAGCTGTATGTTGATTTCTTGGCAAGATTGCGCTCAGTAGTTTGCCATTGCTTTCTGAGCGGCCAGCTCACATACCCCGTAAGTTACCGATGCGATTCGAACCACTGCTGATTCTCACCGTCATCACGTTACCGACGAGAGTATATGAGATTACGGAGAAAAGTCATAACCTCTAAGCCACGAAGCCGGCACACACTAATTATCAACAAAAAAAATTTTTTGTCACACATTATAAAAATATAAAGAATTAATGAAGCTGTCAGAAAGCGACAACATAGTAGAGGAAATCAGAAAATTATTGCATATACCTGGGTGGACTGATGGAAGTGTTTGCACATAACAATAACACCCGATTTCTCTGAGGCATTCATTTCAATCTGGCCTAAAAAGTGGGTAGCAACAGCTTCTAAGGCATCATCAGGCCAAGTCTGAAATAGAAACAAAAACAAACTGGTGCATACACAAACTGCTTATAACAAACAAAGCTACAGAGTGAAAATGGAAAGTTAACGTAAACGGGGGTGCATTAAAAATCACCACAATGTGCCTTGCCAAATGACACAGGCATTCATGTCTCTTTACAGATCTCAGTCTCTGATGCTATTTTTTTCCGCGTTTCCATCCTGTTTCAGGATATTGCGGTCAACATCAGCATATTTCAGCTGTATGTTGATTCCTAGGCTAGATTACGTTCATCAGCATGCCACGACTTTCTGAGCGACAGGCTCCATACTCTCATGAGTCACTGGCGCGACTCGAACCGCTTCCAATTCTCGTGCGCTCACGTCAACCACGAGAGTATTCGGGGTTACGGAGAAAGCTGCTAATCCCACGGTCAGGGAGACCGGCCTCTGATGCTATGGGTCAATTATATTGACGATGTTCCTCCGTGCATTGTATTAGGTCATCTTCTTCGATGATGTTTTCCAATAAACTATACAGATGCCCTTGCCATAATAGGAGAAACAGACACTTCTCTTCCATGCTTTGGACCAAAGAGCATTATCCGTGTTGGCAATATGCTAATGTGGGGGTGGGACGTGTTAACACTGTCGTTGACAAGAATAACGTAGCTCGTTCCCACAAGAATCTTGAGATGCTGAGACAAATGGACTAAGACAAACTCACAGCGCCAACAGACATAACTTTTATTCATGAAAGATATACACCGCATACACTGCCACAGCCAAAAAGACTTAAGTGCAGTCATTTTAAACAAAATAAATAAAATAGCACGAATATATTTGTATATAAAAACGAAGCAAATGATGTAGTAAGGGGAGACATAGTTTCCCTATTCTTAGGTGTTAGAGTAAGAAGAAGTGCAACGTCAAATGCGTTCGAGCCACAGCAAAGAAAGAAGAATAAAAAGACAAAAGGGAGAAAGCACCTCAAACATTCTCCTCGCTTATCAAGAGAGATATAGGATACAAAGAAGATTTTTCCCAGTATCGGGCAGGCAGAGAATCAAAATATTTCACTTTTTGATTCCAGGCAGTGAATTACACCACAGTTAGTTCCAGCCACAGCGATTATCCAACCCAAATAACAAACCAAAGATCGTACTGATATCGATTTTATTACAATTTTGAGCAACTCAATTAAATCACGGGTCTCCAGTAAAAAAAGGCATATGTATTATATGAGTTGCATTTTTATGACTCCAGCAAAAAAAAAAAAAAAAAAGAAAAAAAACCCTTTCAAAAAGAAAAAAGAAAAAAAAAAAAAAGAAAAGAAAAAAGAAGAAGATATTTTTGAATAAATCAAAACCCATATTTCTAGCCATAACTATGAACCCAGATTGAATCATGATACGAGCATACTAACTCATATAGCATTTGCAGAGATCAATGCATTGCTAATATTGGAGATCGTGATCAAACAAAAAGGCAATTGCGTCTTTTCAAATGTGCAGGGTGTCTGTTTTGGTATAAGCACCCGCTCACTTTAAATTCTGATGTTGGAGAGGCCCGTTTACTTCGCACTCTTTCTTTAAGTACTCCCGCTAAGTTATCGGCCCAGGATTCATTGCGCCCTAGCGGTACAACACCTGGCGGTCCCCAATCATCATCCTGTGCCTTGAAGAGGTATGTCCTCTGGTAGGTTCCATCATCATTCCTGGGCGGCTACATAATCTCCCCCCCCCCCATTTTAAATATTGCCGTCCCGGCAATCTAGCGTTACAGCCCTGGGGGTTCAGGATAAAGGGCCGTTTATCTATAACATGTACACTATTATTATTCATAGACAAAGGGACGTAAAACAATCTGCCACGTTTAGTGCCATAGCCCCAAACTATAAGCCATTAATTCCATACCTTCAACAGTATCAATATTTATAAATATGATTCAGCTTTACTGAACTATCACCATCAAAAAGTAAAGCCAAGCTTATACACCATCTAACATCAATGACATAAAAACATGATACTAAATTTTACAATATAAAACCAATCAGTATTAGAGAGTGCCAGTAGTATTACAAAAATACATTGGTATCAATATGAAAAGAAGATTCATTTCGAGATAATTAAAAAAAAACTATAAATAAAGACAAACAACAACATCATGGAGTACTTTCTGATAAACAAAATAAAGGAACCCTTGACTACAATCACCAATGAATGTAGACGGTTTAAGTTACATGACAAACAGGTCCATAATTTTAACACCAGAAAAATTATTTTACACTCGAACACCATCTCTTTCACCTCGTCCGTCTCTCCTGAGACGTATTCTCTCTGAACGTCTTACATTAAGATATCCCTGTACAAACATGTACCAGTCATTTTTTGGTAACCTAGTTTGTGATTCTTCCACCTCAGCCACAACAGGCACTTCTGGTAATCTAATTACCTCTTCTGGTGCTCCTATAACAGCACCTTACTGGCACCGTTTTAATTCATGGCCGACCACTTTAATGGCGGTTCCATTATATCCAACCCTTCTGACAATATAAGGGCCTCCTGATGCCCCTGGAATTTGTACTACTGTATATTTGTCTGCAGACCACTCGTCTTTGATTTTGCACCTCTCTGTATAATGGATTCTTTTCCTAACTATTTCTGCTACTGCTAATTGTTTGGGAGATGATGTCTTGTCTAATCTATCTTTTCTCACAGCAGCCAACTGTCTCAATCTTTCGCTGCCTTAACATGTGCATTACGCAGACTAGAAAGATGTCTTGTCACCCAATTCTCCATATCCACCTCTTCATTTTCATCGTCCTCATAGTCCACACCCAACATGAAATTAACTGGCAATTTGGGTTCTCTTCCAAATACTAGGTAGTATGGTGAGTATCCTGTGGATGAATGTGGTGTGAAGTTGTAAACATGCAAGAGTTCTGCCAGATGTTCAGATCATTTTCGCTTGTGGTTTGCTTCCAATAGCCACAGAGATCACGTATAGTCCTACCAAATCTCTCTGCTTGGCTGTTTACTTTTGCGTTCAAATTGTTGTACAGACAGACAAACAGACAGAGAGACAGACAGACAGGCAGGCATGCAGGCAGGGAGGGAGGGAGGGAGGCAGACAGGCAGGCAGGCAGGCAGGCAGGCATACATGCATACATACATACATACATACATACATACATACATACATACATACATACATACATACATACATACATACATACATACATACATACATACATACATACATACATACATACATACATACATACATACATACATACATACATACATACATACATACATACATACATACATACATACATACATACATACATACATACATACATACATACATACATACATACATACATACATACATACATACATACATACATACATACATACATACATACATACATACATACATGCATCATGCATATGTAATTGCGTATACACACAGAACAGCGTATATGCCTACCCATGTCATGTGTATTACCGGCCTGATCTTACACAACCCAAATAACACAATGCATTGAACCTATAATACGTGGTATAACAATCAACCTCACTGACCCTATTTCATAGAGAATAGTGAAGCCTCGTATTTGTAGACCTTCCTATTCCGCATACCCCATGTTGCATATCGCAGGTACTATACCGACCTCTCTCTCCCTCCCCCCCTCTCTCTCTCTCTCTCTCTCTCTCGTTCTCTCTCTCTATCTCACTCTCCCCTTTCTCACATACACCATACACTTGTATGTATACTATTGTATTAATGTTTGTTGATGTGTGTAGATGTATGTATGTTCGCCCACACAGATCAGTCTACCCAAACTTCAGGACTCACTTCGTACACACATACAGAATCCATAAAATAAGTTTTGTTAGCATTACCATCATACTTAGGTGCACTCGTCATTGCTCTTTAATAGTCGTCCATTTTGGCCGACCCATTTACCGATACCCACTCATGCATTGTACGTACATCCACTCGGACTCCTCAGATCTCACGCTCGAATAACTATGACATCTCCATCGCTTCCACGCTTCCAGTTTCCCGCCTTACATCCATTGCCCCCTTTTTTCATGTACCACTTCCGCTCATTTACCTATGACTTTCACTGAACCGTTACCACCCACTATCCTGGTATCATCGCCGACCTCTGTACCCATGACTTAAAGGCTCCCACGGCTATTATAAAAGAGGATACAGAATACATTCGTGGTAGTAGTACAGCCTGAGACTGAGATAAGTAATACTATTTTTTTTCTTCATATTTTCATTTTCACTTCATTGATCTCATTTTTTAAAATCTTTTTATTCTTCTCATGCCGTCTGTATGCCTTAATGTAGTCACCGGAGGGTCTTCTTCTGTACTATATGTTTTGTTTCGTGCATGTATTTGTTTGCTGATGAAGACTAGTCGCCGCAACTTCCTGTATGTGTCGTAATTCTATCTTGTAAAGCTGCATTACTTTGTGTTATTTTATATTGTTAACATTTCCACAGCTTTACCGCAGTTCCACCACATTTTATTCATATTTTCTACGTATCATAGCACGGCACGGTCTGACATTACACTTTAAATACAGGCTGCCAGCTGATAATGTCTAGTTAATGGACAATACTTTTCGTTGAAAATATATAACTGGTCAAATGGATTAGTTCTGTTGAAATGTCACCACAGCCTGACGACTTCCCTTTCTTCAGACTGTATTGCTAACAGTACGTATCCTAAAACAAAAGATTCAGAATCTTTCTCATCACTGTCATGTAAATTATCTTAATGAGGGTTGAGTGGTCTCGAGGTATGGTGTCCGCCTCGAGTGCTGGAGGTCTCGGGTTCAAGCCCCGTGAGGGCCGGCATTTTTTCACGGGCTTCTAGTAACAAAATTGCCCCTGGTCTCTGGGCAGTGAGATCGGACGCCTGTGTGTATTATTTATTGCGCATGCAAAAAATCATTGGCAGTTAGAAATCGAAAATTAGTAGCCTAACGGCGCTGCCCGGGCAAAATTTCGAGTTAAAAATCTATCCAAAGTATTTCAGGATCCTCGCTGGTGCTACGGAGTTCGTGCACTGAGCTGAGTTTCTCCGGACACAGGCTTGAGTTAGGAGTAGAACGGAGCACTTATGGGTCACACCCGTGTGCCGTGATGTTGATCCGTCGACTAAATCAAACCAAACCAACCATGTAAATTATTTGAATTCTTTGTCACATCTTGAAAGATTTTTTCCACAGTACTCCTTCCATCTTTATAGTACATCGTTACATTGTCTTAAAGTATTGCCATGCCTATAATTTACTACATGAAACCATGGACCTGAATTCACCTGCTAATATTTTCACTTCATTATACAAGTGTCCATCTTTTCCTTGCAAATTGAGATGCTCATTTATATTACAAATATTCATTAGAAACTGTTTTTCATCATCGCTGACTACATTTAAGATCTTTCAACTAGAAAGTTTTCGTATGTCATATTTGTTTCTATCATGTTTGCTTCAATATTCTGTTTCCACTTTTATCCTGAATGTTTCATCTGTGCTGCATCTATAATTCTTGTACCTTTTCTTGGAATCTTGTTTTGTTCTGAACTGATGAGAATGTGGCCTGTAGTTCCCAATATGTCACAATGGGATGAAAAATGGTAGTTGCCCCCTCCTCTGAAATGTTACTCTTAAAGGTTGTGCCATATGACTAAACAATAATAGATCTCAGTTTAGTATCTGCCATAAGACTATATTTATAATTTATATATACAATTAATGAAAAGGTGTAATGAGTATGTAAGAGAATTATAGGACGAAGAAAGGACAGAATTAACAGAAGAAATTAACTTAAGGTCCACCTATTCAAAAAAGAAGTCGCTGACGCTATCAATTATGTGAAGACAGGAAAAACAGCTAGGCCAGATGGAATCACAATAGAAGAATTACGGGGGCGAGTCAATAAGTAAGTCACACAGTTCTGTGGGATGGCAGGTAAATGTAGATGGTGTTTTCTACAGGTGTCATTAGGTGACATCAACACCGAACTTTATATTCCCGCTCGTCAGGTGGCGCTAGCTGTCTCATGCGCATGCGAAGCGCATAAACAAAATGGCGACTTTACTTACGGAGTGTACAACCAAAGAGCAACGTGCTGTTGTGCGTTTTTGTGGGCAAAAGGGCTGCCTTCAAATTACATTCATAAGGAAATGCTTCCTGTTTATATTGACAAATATTTGTCCCGTAAAGCGGTGCTTCATGATGCAATTCTAAGAAAACGTCCAGGACTGCTGACTGGAGGAGTGTTGCTTCTTCATAACAATGCTAGACCACATACGGCTCGATTAACTCAGGAGAAAATAACCAAATAAGGTGGGAAGTTCTGAAATATCCATCTTACAGCCCCAACTTAGCCCCAAGCGATTTCCACGTTTTTGTTCCACTGAAAACCCACCTTGGCGGAAGACATTTCGGAATGACGCCGAAGTTGAATGTGAAGTGAAAACGTGGTTTAGAAAACAGAGCACGCAGTTCTATGCAGCCGGTTTGGGAGGGCTGATAAAACGATGTGATATGTGCATCAATGTTGGTGGAAATTATTTTGAGAAATAAAGGGACAATGTATGTACAAAAATAAACTCGTTTCAAGTTGTTATCATCTTTAGTTATTTTTCTACAGCCATTTGTACCTAATAATTGAATTTCCCTCGTAGACGTAATGGGAGAATTTGGGGTAGATATATTAACCGAAATGTTGAATGATATTTAGAGCGGTGGATATTTATCAAGCGATATGCTGAAATCTGTATTTATAGCTATACCAAACAAGATCAGGAGCAATCGCATGCAAATAAAGTTAGCGGGAGAAAGGGGGCGAAGTAGATCTGAGGGTCGAAGTGGATTACGATCTGCAGTAACAAGAAACTACACACTAAACAAAGAGCGGGCAGTGAAAAGCAAACTAAAGAACTGTTTTAGCTCGCCATCGCTGTCTGTTAAATGTATGGATGACGGTAAATGCATCTCTATCACATTCAACAATACAATACAATACGAGGCATTTCGAACATGTCTAATCAATTATTACCATGAAGCCAAAGTTGATTATAGAAAAGACCGACAAGAAGCGGAGGTGGAAGTCACAATACCATCTCCCCTACACACGTTACATTTGTACCACACACAGAATAAAATTTTAATACAAGGAGCAAACGCCGTCATGTCTGAGTGGCTCGCGACACAATTCGTCGAAATTGAACAGGCAGCACTGAAACTGACAAGTGACTCGCTAAACACACCTGCCGATTTCAGCACGCTAATGTCTGCCATAAAACCAACACAGACTACAGCGGTCACGCTATTGTCAGACAGAACCATAAAATCAACACAGCCTGCAGCGGCAGTCGTTACAGCATCAGGCGATAGTAACAAGATACTCCAACATGCCACGACTCAACACAGCAGCAGCTCGAACGCTGCTTCTTCTAACCAACCAGTGTTGCTGGCCATTGAATACCCGATGAGGCGCCTAGGGGACACTATACAACCAAATGAAAACAATTCAAACCAAATTGAGGTTGCACCATCGGTACTAGATGAAAGCCCAGCTACAAATCAACACGCATGCGGTTGTCAGCAGCACATTGAAAAGTTAGAGGCAAGTTTGAAGGTACTTCTAGACGCCGCCTCTGACAACACAGACAAGATCGCCAGGATGACTAATGGCTATATCAACCTCAAGTCAGAGGTCGTTCTCCTGAGAGAGGAAAATGGTATACTGAAAAACACTATTGAGACTTTACAACTATTGATCAGGGAGCACAGACTTACAGCTTCGAAACAACACAACAATCCCTGGGAGCGCCAGCTATTCAGCCAACGAATACACATCAACAAACAGACAAAGCCATTCAACAGGACTTGACATTTCCCATAGAAGTAAAAGTCAGCAATCGATTTGAACTACCTAAAGAGCAATTGGTAAACGATAGTCAATACGACGATACATTGCTGACAGACAACCCGCCTATTCAAGAAACGACTGGTAACTTACAAGAAGGCAGTCCACAGCCGGATAATTATCAATGGCAGAAACAACGTGCAAGACGTACCAGAAGCCAGTACATACAAAGACTACCAACTGACTGCACCCACTTGATAATTGGCGACTCCTTGATGAAAGGCATATACAGTGATCGTATGTCCTCATCACACGCCGGTATAGCAACAAAAATACCACTTCCAGGTGCAGGGTTAGACAGTCTAACAAACAGTATACGTAGAATGGAAATCAGCGAAAGCGTGAAGAGGATTACAATACGTATAGGAATTAATGACACCATGAGAAACCAAAATATCACCATTTCTCAGTTACGAAAACTACTATAATTATTACGCCATAATTTTCCAAATTCTAAAGTGTTTTTCTCTTCCATTATACCACCAAGTTATGGCCCCGAACGTCGACTAGCCGACATAAACAACAACACCCTAGATAAATTCTGTAATCAGTATAATGTACACTTTATCAACAACACACCATATTTTACATCTCAAAGAGGCGCGTCAAAGAAACGACTGTACAGTGACCAGATCCACACATCCACATTAGGTAATAGCTTCCTTGCTAAAAATATCAAATATCCTGAGAGGGCACAAAACATGACCAACACACAAACACGACGAACATTGACTACTGTAGCCAGTCGAAATACCCCCATCACCCCAGATAAACTTCTGCTGACGTCTGACCCCCGAACACCTGCCATTCAAGGTGCACACATGCTACCAAGAATAAATCAACCTCTCCTTTCTACCCCCACCCTCACACGTGAAGGAAATAACTACCAGGAAGATTTCCGTAACCTCACTTCCAACGAACCCTCGTTGCACGGTAGTAATACCACCTTGGCACACCTAGCTCAAGACAGCTATGGGCTCCATAGCAGACAACAAGAGGCTCCGCATTACCAAATTCACGCCAACAATGAGCGAACAAGTAGGCAGCAACAGGTTCCGCATCACCAAGTTCACGCCAGTAATGAGCGACCAAGCGGACAACAACAGGTTCCGCATCATTGGAGTCCAGAATTTCTATACTTGATGCAATTTTAGTCCTGTCGCACTGAATCAAGCCCTTATGATGTCTCTACAATACAGACCTGTGAAATAGGATAGGTAGTAAAAACGGAACCCTATATGCATTGATACCAGCAACAGGGCTTCCTCCTTGAACTTTAACTGCTTACTGTTAACGTTTTATTTCCCGTGTGGGATACTCCACTTTAAACAGAAACATTGACTTGGATAGTCATTTATTCATTCTTTTGGATAACAGCGGGTTATTTAGCTTGTGAAGTAGTGTTTTTAGGTTAATTATTTGTTTTATGTTCTTTAATTCGTTTTATTCTGTGTTTGCATAGTCGGTCTAATTAGTTATATCATTATAATATTGTCATTTACATATCGATTTGTATTACTAATATTTTGTAAGCTAATGTATTTGTGAATTTTTATGATCTTGTATTTTTGCTTAATTTTGAAAAATTTACACTTTCTTCATGGAGGAAATGTCTGAGAAGTGGCAACACTGGCTCAATAAGTCAGGAATACGCCTTGGACACTTAAACATTTGCAGCTTATTTAACAAGCTACCAGAGCTATCTTCTATTCTTAATCAAAATTTTCATTTATTCGGCCTTAGTGAAAGTAAGCTTAATGATAACATTTCAGATGAGGACATCTCTATTAAAGGGTACAAAGTTTTTAGAAGGGATACCTGTAGGACAGGCATAGTAGCCTATGTTTTTAATTTACTAAATGCTCACCGTAGGCTAGACTTTGAAACTTGCGAAATAGAATGTATTTGGTTAGAACTAAAACTTCAAAACCGCACACCCCTGATAATTGGCTATCTCTATTGAAATCCCAGTGCTAGACACATCTGGTACGAAAACTTCACTACTATGATGGATGTTGTTTTCGCTTCCTGGAAGGAAATTATACTACTCGGAGACTTTAACATTGACACCAACACATCCAATATAATATGGGGAAATATAATTGCATCATACAATTTCCAACAAATAGTACAACATGCCACTAGAGTAACAAAGTCATCTTCAACAGTCATAGATCACATTTATGTAACTTGCTCAGACAACATTATAAAATGCACCGTGCCCAATTGTGCAATGAGCTATCACTACCCAATATTCTGCACGTGGTCTAAAAAGGAATTAAAACTCCTAAACATAACACATAAGTGTAAAATATAGAAGTTACAACAATTTCAACCAAAACGCATTTTTACAGGACTTGCTCAGTTCACCTATAGACAATGTTTATCAGCTCCCTGACCCGGATGATGCTCTGGAATTCTGGATGAAAACCTTTATTGACGTTTTTGATAGACATGTGCCAATCAAGGAAGTTCGAGTAAAACACCACGCCAAGCCACCTTGGATCACCCAGGGAATACTTGAATTTTGAGAGACAGAGATGAAGCACATAAAAAGCGGGATCTCAGCGCATACCGTACTCTTAGAAACAAAGTTCAATATACCATACGACGGGAAAAGAAAAATTACTTTAAGAACATAGTAATTAATAAAACAAATAGTAAAGATATATGGAAGGCAATTAACACCTTAACAAACAAGTATAACCTCCGAAATTCTTTACCATCAAATCATATTACATGCGACCAATTCAGTAATTTTTTTTCAAACTGACATAGACCAGTTGAAGGCTTCAATACCTAATTCTTCTTGCAACTTATCTTTACTGTCATCGTTTTGCGAGAATAGATGCTTCCGTGATATTCTTTCCGACATACCGCTAATGACAATCACTGAAGTATTCACTTAGCTCAGTAAACTAAAAAAAACACAACCTCATCTGGGTTAGATGGAATCAGCAACCGGATTCTCTGTTGTGCTGCGCTAGTGATCTGTATATCACTAACCTATGTGTATAATCAGTGTCTCACTAAAGGCCACTTTCCATCAGCTCTCAAAATCGCTAAAGTGTACCCTCTTCTTAAATCTGGTTCATTGGACAATGGTCTCCCGAACAATTACAGATCCATTTCCTTACTATCATCACTATCTAAGCCACTAGAAAAACACATCCATAAAGTAACATTAGAGTATTTAGTTCGCAACAAGCTTATTGTTGACAGCCAATCAGGATTTCGACCAAAATATTCTTGCCAAACGGCCCTAACAAACATGATATAAAATTGGCACCAGAATATAAACAACAACAGTCTATGTGGAACTGTGTTTATTGATTTCAGGAAAGCATTTGATATGATAGACCATGTTATTTTAATTAAAAAACTTGAGACAATAAAAATTGGCCCTAATGTAGTCACTCCACCTTTTCTATCAAACAGAAAGCAAGTAGTATCACACAATAAATCTCTGTCTCAAACCACTACCTTCAATATTGGAGTACCGCAAGGCTCTATTCTTGGCCCTGTATTATTTGCCATATATATTGACGATCTACCTTTGCATCTTTCGTCGTCCTGCGATCTATTTGCAGACGACTGTACAGGGTACACAAACGCTGAAAACTGTATTTTGCTGGAGTCGTCTTTACAACAAGAATTAAATAATGTAGTTAGGTGGAGCTATTCAAACCGTATGCAAATTAACATCACTAAAACAAAATCAATGTTATTAACAGCCAGACAAAGACTTCAAACTCTAAGCTCACACCCATCACTTCAACTTCACATCGATAACATGCCAGTAGAAAGTGTAATTGAGCACAAAACATTAGGCCTAATCATTGATAGAAACCTAACCTTTAATCCTCACGTTCAAGCGCTCATTAAACAAACAGCGAAAAAAGCCTACCAACTCGCCAAAATTAAAAACTTCCTTGCTGAGGACACAAGGAAACTACTCTATACTTTTCATATACAAACACACTTTGACTACTGCTCTACAATCCGGGACGGTTGTTCTAATTCAAACACCAAGCGACTTTACTCACTCCTGAAACGGGCCATGAGTCTAATTTATAGCAAACATTTATCTGACAATCCTAGCCTGTATAAACGCCTTCAGTTACTACCACTCCGCAAACGCCTGCTTTTCAATAAAGCTAAACTAATTCACAAAATCCTGCATCGGAATGCCCCAAATTACCTTTGGCCATTGTTTAAATATAATGCTAGACACAGTAAACGGTTAAATATATTACACATTCCGAAGCCTAGGACTGACTTATACAAAACAAGCTTAACGTACTCTGCAGCTCAGCTGTGGAACAATCTTCCACAAGAAATCAAAGACATCACCAATCCCTATTCATATAATCGCAAATTATTCGAACACTGTCTCAGTACGGATTACCTTCCCCCTTAATAATAGAGATAATAATAATAATAACAAAACCCTAGTATAACAGCCAGTCCCCTTTTGGTAGGCCAGTATATTCCACATGGCTAATAACAAGTGTCAGACTATTATCTAATATTACTGAGTCGTGTAATTTTGACGTTCGCATTTTGCCCATGCCTTTATAATGCATATCTTTCATATTGTTGCTGTTCTCTGTTAGCCGTGAATGATGTGTGAATGAAATAATGTATGAAAGAGAGTGATAGAAGGGCAGAATGTTAGACGGGCCTGCGTGCCCAATTCTTAACACTTTGAAAATAAAGTTTGTTCGTTCGTTCTTTTATCAACTCTCTCTTTATTCCCAGTTTTTCTAGAACCTCAGCACTCTATTGTTTTGTTTTGTTTTCATGAAATACGACATATTCGTCTGTATATCCACATCTCCAGGGTCTCTGTTCGACTTTCTAGATGCTTGTTCAATGTCCAGGCTTCCACGCCATCCAGTAGCGTTGAATATACGTAGCATTTGACAATTCTATGTTTTAATGCGTTGTTAATCTCTTTAGATGAAAAATCCCCCCCCCCCCCCCCCTTCCCCAACCTTGTTTCTTTTAATTATCTGCTCCTCCTCTGAAATTTTACTCTTAAAGGTTGTTTCAGATGACTAAACAATAACAAAAATTCTGATTTCATCCCGTTGAAAGCATTTTTGGCCATTCATATTTTCCTTTTGCGTTCTATTTAACTTCTGCCATCATCTGTTATTACGATATGTCCTAGATAGGAGAAATTTGTTACTTGTTCTAGTATCTCCCCGTTTACTGTGATGTTCATTGATGACCCTTTCGTACGATTAACCTCATAAACCATATCACTAAGATTCTACTCAGAATTGTAATGAGAAAAGCAAGATAGAAAAAAAAATGGAAATTGGTGAAGAACAGTAAGGATTTGTTGATGGAAAGGGTACAAACAATGCAATATATACATTACGGACATTATTAGAAAGATCAATATAGACACAGAAAGACATATAATTGTGCTTCATAGATTATACTAAGGCATTTGATAAAGTAAATCACAATGAACTGATTAAAATGTTGGAAGATATTAACATTGATGGTCAATATCTCAGAATGTAAAAAAAAAGAAAATTACTTGACCCATTAGCAGCAATTAAAATGGGAGATAAAGAAGGAAATTATGAACAAATAAAGCTGGGAGTACGACAGTGATGTGTTTTATCACCCGATCTATTCTCCCTCTATAGCAAAGTAATAATGAGGGAGATCAAAGAAAAGTCAGGAATAAGATTCGGAGGTTATAATATAAACAATATACGCTATGCAGATGACACAGCATTGATGGTGGATAATGAAACAGATCTACAACAATTGTAGTACATTGCAGTAACAAAGAGTGCAAAGAATATCAAGAAAACAATAACAATTGTGATATTAAAGAAAAAGTTGACACCCAAATGTGAAATAGAGATAGAAGGGAACATTCTTCACCAAGTGGATATTTTTGAATACCTAGGGGCATTTATAACATCAGAAGGAACACGCGGAACAGAGATTAAGAGCAGAATAGGATAAGGACAGGCTGCATTTAAGAAAATGAAGAATATTTTATGCAATAAGTCACTATCATTGAATGTAAGAAAGAGAATGCTGATGTGCTATATAGGCAATGCATGAATCACCAAAAAGCGAGAAGTAGATTGTGAGCTTTACTAGAACACTATTACAAGAAACAAAATGGTCGTTGTGGCTAAAGCCTTTATCAGCACAGAACAATCAAACACAAACAGACAAACAACTACACGAAAAACACTGCCTGAAAATACAAAGGTTACTTATCTGAGTCTTTGTTTCTTTGAATACGTCTTAAGCGCTTTACGCGTTTGATGTGGATGTAATGAAACGGATGTATGATTCAAGCGGATCGATGGACTAAAGGTCAGTAATGTCAGAAGCCAGGGATTGGCTTAGCCACCCGATGGGAGGGATGGGGAGACGACCCTTTGAGCGAAGGGTAAAATGGTGATGATCAGTGAACTATAGCCTGCTCTGTGGCGAAGGTGTAGTTCGAAATTCCACACACCGTAATCGAAACTAAGCTACGGGTACTTTGAATGCAGTCCGGCCTGCGTTGGTTTTCATAGAATGTTATGAGTGCCTGTCAGTCAGAAAGCAATGGGAAGCTACTGAACGCACACTTGCCAAGAAATCACAAACATCAAAAGTAATGCTGGGTTGATTGCAACGTCCGGTAAAGGAAATGATACCACCTTTTTCTGGTGGTCTATGCAGCTGCAAAGAAGGGGAACAAAAAATAATGGGGTGGGGGAGGGGTCGGAATATAAATGAAACTATGTTGGACATTGAGGCCGTGAGGGGAGAGTGAACCCAATTGTAAGATAAGACGGTTTTCCAATGTCTTACGATCACGTTCACGAAATGCTATATATATAAACTCTGTTACTGTATGGCTGTGAATCTTACAATGTAAATGAACAACTTAGGAAGAGCTTGGAAGCAACAGCAATGTGGTTTCTGAAAAGAATACTGTGAATTCCTTGGGCTAACAAAATAAATAACAACGACTGCCTGAAAGAGGCTAATGAAACTAGAACATTATATACAACAATAAGAAAAAGGCAAACAGAAGTTATTGGTCATATTATGAGAAGATAGGTATTGAAGAACATCGCGACAACTGGAAAGATCCAGATGAAGAGAGGCAGAAGCAGACCAAGAGAAATAATGCTGGATGGATTGAGACGGTAGCATGAAGGAATATCAACAGCGTAGTTGATCCAGAAAACCAAAGACCGAGATCTGTGGAGAGTCATGAACGCCTACGCCAGCCGGCATGACACTTGATGATGATGGTCTACAGTTATAAACCAGACTCCATTGATTATAACAACATGTGTGTGCAATTTCCTCTCATTGTTTTCAATTGTGCAAATTCTGCTACTTTCCCAAAAGATATAAATCAAACTTACCATAAACCAATTGATGGTACAGCAATTAACAAGTGATGGAAATTTTCTAAGTCGTGACCGAAAGGCATCGCCTATTGGACTCATAGCCAGCACAACATGCAACATGTCCCTTATTTTTGAAATAAACAGATTGAAGAGAGCAACCATTGATCCATCTGTCTGTTGATGTTTTTCTCGCATTCTGCAGAAATAATAAACAATATGTTATCTTCATAATGCTATCTAAAATGTTACATATGCATAATTGCTAATTAATAAATGCAGCTAGAAATATCCAAATCTGCCTATCTATATACTTACAGATTCCATCTGCATGTTGAAATAAAACACAGCAGTCTCACCTGTCAATTACCCGCATCTTTTCACAAATATCTGCCTTTTCTTCAACATCAAATAAACCAGGCACTTCCCCAGCATTTAGCAATCCATTAACGTCTTCTAAGAAGGATTCTTGTTTAATCTGAAAAATATAATCCATTTACTTATTTCAAGAGTTGAAAAAAGCATATTTTACACACTTTTAAATGAAACTTAAAGTTGTGTAAACGATGTTACATTTAATCAAAGCATAAAGTGTGAAAATGAAATGAGAAAGATCAGCATGGCAGCATGGCCATCACTAATGGAAATACAAGAAATGTGTATAGAGATGACAGACACCTTAGAAGAAACATATACAGAGGCATGAGGCGAAGGAGGAGGACGAGGATATGTTTCCAAAGTCAATTTACTACAGCGTATAAAACAAGAATAAGAGCAACATCACATGCTATGTATACTTTATATTAGTGTTTTCTGCCTTTGCTTCATGGTGCTCTGGGTAGCAATGACTACACAATCATGGGTGCTGATGGTAGGGATGTATTTCCCACAATCTTAGCTATTACTAACAACTAATTTATCTGTTTTTGTTGTTTTTACGGTAAGAGTTTTCAAATGTTTTTTGTGTGTGTGTATAGTCTTACCTGCACAAAGTAATTCATTCACAGACTATCTAGTTATAGTATTACAAATGCTGCATTTACAATTTACACTTACAAAATATAAATGTATTCAGAGCACACACATCTTATTGTTCACATTGAAGAGACACTATTTTGATGCCTCACTTTACTTGAATATTATGTTTCTATTTATTATGAGTATGCATGTTTAATCAATGGGACATAAAGGTATGGTACATTCATTCATTATTTAACATGGTTTCAAAATCCATCCATCATGTGCCATGCCGGAAAGCGTGGGCGGTCATGACTCGCCACCTCACTCGATCACCAAAGTCGTGGATCAGCTCAGTGTTCCTGTCTCGACCATGCCTCGTGGTCAAGCCATCCAGGTATTTACTTCTCGGTCTTCACCTTGGTCTTTTCCTTTCGATCAGGCCAGTTGTCACCAAGTTCTCAAATTCATTTCTTCTCATAACATGACCCACAAATTGTGACTGTCTACGTCTAATATCTCTAATCAATTTACGATTTTCATTTGTTTCTTGTAGCATTTGGCCATTGGGTTTTCTGTCTGCCCATGATATTTTTTGCATTCTCCTCAGACACCACATTTCCACAGCCATCAGATGTTTTTCAGCTTGATTGCACATTGTCCAAGCTTCACATCCATACACAAGTATAGGGTTTAAGTAGCACCACAACACTCTTTTTCTTGCTTCAATTGACATCATTAATTGGTCAGTATGTTTTTCATCTTGCTAAAGGCTACTTCCGCCAAGGCATCTCCCATCAGATGTTATGACTGTTCCGAGATAATTGTACCTATTTACTTGTTGAAGAATATTCCCTTTTACTTGTATATTACATTGTGATATTTCTTTCTCCCTAGCGACGACCACAATTTGTGTCTTTTTACAATTTAATTCTAACCCTAGTTGTTCACTGTGTGCAACAACCGCATCTACTAATTGTTGCAGACCCTGCTCAATGTCTGCAATCATTTGCATATCTAATGTTATTGATGTTTCGTCCTCGTATGATGATTCAATTTATATCTTGTACATTTCTGAAATTATTTTCACTGTATAGGGAAAAAGATCTGGAGACATTACACATCCATGTCTCACACCTCTTTTAATAAGCTGATATTATTGTCCTACTTGATTATCAATTCTTATGACAGCTTGTTGTTTCCAGTATATGTTTTTTCTCTAATGTCTTTCCCATCAATTTGCAGATCTGCAAGATCTCTACCATGTTGACATGTCTTACTCTATCGAAAGCCTTTGTGTAGTTAGTAAAGCAAAGATGTATATCTTTGTTTACTTCTATAGAATGTTCAATAACTGATCGCAGCATATACACATCATTTACCTTACTCTTTCCTTCTACAAACCCACATTGTTCTTAACTTATTTTAGGTTGTATTTTCTTCCTAACTGTTTGCATGATAATTCTTAGCAAACTCTTCGTGATATGATTCATCATACTAATTGTTCGATGTTGATCACATTCCAAGGCTCCTGATTTCTTTGGAATTGTAATAAATACAGAATTACATAATTCAGATAATTCAGATTCAGATAATTCCAGGTATTTCTCTGGAATCATATATTGTGTTTGGCAGTTTTCTAGAGCAATAATCATTTCGATTGTGATGTTATCTAAACCGGGGGTCTTGCCAGCTTTCGTATGTTTAAGAACATTCCGAACCTCCAACTTCAAAATAGGCGGTCCTTCATTATTAATTCAGATATTATACTGTTCATCTCTGTTATCATCATAAAAGTTTTTCACATGAACTGACCATACATGTAGCATCTGATCTTTTTATAGTATGGTTTTGCCATCTTTTTTGCTTTTAGAAAGCCTGCTGACGTACTTGTTCTTTTATTAGTAAGTTCCTTAATTCTTGTGTGCATTGATTACCAATGGGTGCATTACATTTTGGGGTGAAAATTACTTTTAAATTCACTACCTAAATGTGTTTCCCATACAACTAAGCTTCCAATTTCCAACAGAAACATGTGAAAATCAACACAAAAGCATCCCAATAATCTAAACGCTGGCTACAATTTGCAATTTATGGACATTTTAACCAATGATGGGGATGGATATTCAAGTAGCAATTTCAGTATCAACTCTGATTATGGTTAATCATGACATATCACAAAGTGGTGTAGCTGTGATCTTTTCAATAACTAGTGAGGTTAGTGTTTCAGCACCTTTACTGTTTGGAACATAATTAATGAAGAATTGTATGTGTCGGATATAAGTTCAGCAGCTAGTCTTCATGAGTATTTATGTAAACTGTGTATGTACCGTTGTTTTCTCTTACAGAATGTTCTGTGTGGATTTTACTGTGTGTAAATATTGTGGTGGAGCAGTGTCTCATAGTTTGAATGCTGTATGAACTGTGACTGTATTATAACCAAGATCTAATGAGTTCTTATTTAAAATGGATACACTTTACTGAGATGTTCACCTTGTATGAAAATACAAATAGATTCAGCATGGTGAAGACATGTTCACAGACATTCGGATTCAGCCGATATAATTTTGTGTGTTAAATTATTTGCCATCTATGTCTGTCTACTTTGTATACCACATATTAACACAGACATGTAGCTACATACACACACTACCAATTTCCAAACCTACATATATATTCAAATCCCAACACATCCAATATAGCTTTCAATAATACTACATGTTTAAATATTGAGCACAACCCACCACTGGCAACGCTGATCGTATTCTGGTATGAACCGATGGATAGGCCTTAGGTTCATACCAGAATACGATCAGCGTTGCCAGTGGTGGGTTGTACTCAATATTTAAATTTTTCAAATCCCGAAACAACCAATAAATCAATACTACATATACCTGACTATTAAACGTTACTAATATATGAAACAATGAAAAAAACAAAGATAATGCATACAGATAAAACCACTATGGAGAAAGAAATATTTGTTAATGAGGAAAAATTGGAGGTGGTGGAAAAATTTGAATATCTTGGGTCACTGATTACCAACAACGGCGAAACAATGAAAGAAATTAAACGACGGCTATCAATTGCTCTTCAAAGACAAACAACTGAATAAATTATGGAATGGGACAGACAGAACTAAAAAAATTAGATTTTTAAGAGCATGCATCTTTCCCATTGCAACATACGCCTGTGAGACCTGGACACTTACTAAACAAGCTGAACAGCACATAAATGCCTTTGAATTTAAATGTTATGGACGAGTTCAAAGAATATCTTGGGTAAAGAAAACAACAAATGCATCAATACTTAAACATCTGAATATTGAAGAAAGTTGGCTATTAAAACGATAAAACAAAGAAAATTGAAATATTTTGTTCACTTGAAACGTCACGAAATTTTGGAGAGAACAATAAAGGAGGAGTATATGCCTGGGAAGAGAGGAAGAGGAAGGCCAAAGAGAAGATGGGTGCAGGATGTGGCGGATGATCTCTAGATGGGTGTATCGGACGCAGGACATCTTGCTTATGATCGAGAGGTTTTCCGGAAGATTGTTATGGAAACGAGGTTCTGTAAAGCAAAAGGACATGCTACTGAATGAATGAATGAATGAATGAATGAATGAATGAATGAAAACTACTAAGCAGAAATGCATGCACATAATATGGAAAAATCCTTAATGTCAGATTGAATTCATCCTTTTTCAAAGCTATCCTGCATAAATATTTTTAGGCTAAATGTTAAACATCACCAGAGTTCTGACAAGTCATCTTACAGGGGGACCGCAAAAGACAGTAGTTGGTCAGTGGAGCCTTGGACTAAAAGAGGTTGAAAACTGCTGCTATATAGTATTATGTGGTGTGAGAACATGAGTCATGAACAATGAATTAAAATTAAGACCTAAACGCATTCACTGAAGGGACATAGACAAACAGATGTCAAATGTCATGGAAAGATGAAATAACAAATAGTAAAATCCATGGTCTGTGTCTTCGTTATTCAAATTCACTACGGGAAAACATTGTTTTGATATTCATAAAAAGATAATTACTAAATGACATAAAAGGTCAACAAATAAAAAATAAAAATCTCTGATGATGATGATGATGATGATGATATGATGATGATGATGATGATGATGTTTTGGAGGAAAAGGTAGAAGACAGATATACATAAAAGAGCGAATGAAAGGCACAAGGAGGGAATTATTTAAATGGAAACATAACATCAGAAAGAAAACTGGACGACGGTTCCTGGACGTAGAGAGGCCAACAATGCTGGAAATGCATTGCGGCCATAGATCTTTGTGAAAATGGCATTTGGTTTAATCTCATTAAATAAACTGTTTATACACACAGGGAAAATTAAAATATATAATAGGGTCAGTAGTCAAGTGTTTTTTGGGGGCATATTACGAAGAAACTAAAGTGAACACTTAATGGCAACTAGCAAACTTGACTGGAAAAGAGCATAGAAAACATAAATAGATAAATGCCTAGATGACTTGACCACATGTCATAATTTTGGACAAGATCACAGACCTGACCCGAGACTCTGGTGATCGATGAGATGGTGAACCAAGATGACCCAAGCTCACTGGCATGGCACATGATGATTATAATGAATGTAGGCAGTAACTACTGCAGTATGACTACTGTTTGTGATTTGATCGTGTAAAACACCTAATGATAGAATTTATTATAACATTGTATTCACATTTATAATACTGATACAATATAATAATGCGTACATAACAGTTTTTAGAACGTTCTGGGAATTGTTTGGGAAGGAAAGGTAGTTAGAAAGGGAATTGGCCACCCTACGTTATATTTTGTGACCTAGAATATATGGTGATCTAACACTACACACCCTAATGGCAGTATCTCGTCTATGGCACTACGTATATCATGTATATATGTACAAATGCATATACAAACACACACAAACATAGACTTACCGTGTTTCCCCAAAAATAATACAGTCTTATATTAATTTTAGCTTTAAAAAATGCACTAGGGCTTAGTTTTGGAGCATGTCATATATATATATTGTTCGCATATCCTTTACATGACATCGCTGTTAACATCAGCATCTTTCAGCTGATTGTTGATTTCTTGGCAAGATTACCGACGCGGAGAGAACCGCTATCGATTCTCGCGCAACATCGCGCTACTTACGAGATTACGAAGAAAGTCGTGTAACCTGTACCCAGGGAGACCGGAATATATATATATATATATATATATATATATATATATATATATATATATATATATATATATATATATATATATATATACACACACACACACACACAGACACATACATACACACATATTATTCAGATACACACATCTACATTTATTCATTTACAAAATTCTACATTAATTCAAATACAGTCGTGTCATCTTCTTCTGGAATATCGTCATAACTCTCCATATCACGAATTCCGGCCTGAAGTTCTGGCGAATCGATTTCCCGTAAAACCATTGGTCCCAGCCACTCATGTCCAGTAATTACGCATTCCTTAAAAGAGCATTTCTTGTCTACGTAGCCTGCACGTAGTGCATTGGAAACTTTATTTTATATGAGTGACGAGTGAGAGTTATGAACATCATCCGATCATTATCAAGTGCACACCAGTGGCGTCTGTACTCCAACTGGCCATTCGACAACAAGTCTCTCATTCTAGCTGACGATCTTAACTATGGCTTATTTTAGGGGAGGTCTTATATTATTTTAAATACCTAGAGGGCATTTATAACATCATATGGAAGATGTACAACAGAGATTAAGAGCAGAATAGGGCAGGCAAAAGCCGCCTTTCAGAAAATGAAGAGAATCTTATGCTATAAGTCAGTATCAATGAATATAAGAAAGAGGGTGCTGAAATGCTATATACAGTTTTGCTGTATGGCAGTGAATCTTGGAATGTAAATGAACAAATTAGGAAGAACTTAGAAGTAACTGAGATGTGGTTTTTGAGACAATTTTGTTGCGAATTCATTGGGCTGCCAGAGTAACTAACAACGATTGCCTGAAAGAGGCTAATGAAACTAGAACACTATATACAACAAAAAGAAAGAGACAAACAGCTTTCTTTGGTCATATGATGAGAAGAGATACATTGGAGAACATCGTGACAATTGGAAAGATCGAGGGGAAGAGAGGCAGAGGCAGACCAAGATAAATGATGCTGGATGGATTGAAACAGAGGTATGGAGGAATATCATCAGGAGAGTTGATCCAGAACACCAAATATCGAGATCTGTGGAGAGCCATGAACGCATACGTCAGCTGGCAGGGCACTTGATGATGATGAGGTCTGATATTAAAAGCATCCTGAAAAATCGTGCTAGGGCTTATTATAGGGGTAGGTCTTATTTTCTGGGAATTACTGTAATATTCTAAACAAATCTAACATAACTGCACATTAAATGATAACTGCATAATATATTAAGAATAATTGTCAATAGCAATCAGACCTTGATATGTAGAAGATGAGGAAAAGCATAATGATTTGCATTCAGATTATACAATTTTCCATAAAACATACTTGTGTGTCAGAAAACAGAAAGACTACAGGCTGAGGAGATTCAATAGCTCGCCTGAGAATTCTTTTTAAGTCATCTCTCCATTCGAGTGATGTGTAGTTCTTGGAGATCTCCACCTTGAAAACAGAAAACAGTACATTATGCATCATACATAATTCCAATAAAAACGTTAGTTGCATATCTTATGCGGGACGTTGTAGTCAACCCCTGTATTTTCTTAAGAGAATATTTTTCATCTTGTGAAATTCTGCTTTTGCTTTGGCTATCCTACATTTATCTTCTTTAATCAATCTTTCATCTGCTGTCATAAACAGTTTCCGATATTTTAGCGCATATCTGCTTTAAAGAAACTTATTTACTTTGATGTTGCGTGTGAGACGATATTGTTTCTGTTTTTCTGCTATTAAAACTAAAACCGTTGTTCAGTCGTGCTCGACCCACCTTATGTGATACCTAGTAAATCTCATCTCATCTCATCATGTTCCTCTTGTACCTTGACGTGTCGAGGTGAAGTATAAACAGCAGGAGAGTGCCCGCTTATTGGCTTCATGTATACACATGTTTTGATTGTAACTGATTAAAAAAGGTGAGGAATGATATGCTTCGTGTATAATGGCATATATCGGTGCAAAGGTCGCAGATGGTGAGTATTCGCTGGATCATATCTCCAGGACACTGGTGTGGCTGGAAATGAGCAGGCAGACATATTGGTCGGTGTCGCATCATAAAGGGCTAATTCGGTGCATGATAAGGCAGATGTGGTGAACTCCTCTGGGAGAATGTGATTAATGCACAAGAACAGATAGGCTATACTGGTCTAAAGAGAATGCAGCAGCAAGAGATGATCAGAGAATCTGGTCGACAGTCGTCACTCACATCAGGTAAAGCAAGACGGACATATAACCAGCTTGCAACGGGCAACATTTGTTTTGGAACTCTTCACATAATGTTGAAGAGGAGGACTGAACGCTTATGGGAATGCCCTGAGTGCAGTGATGTCATTCTTGATTCACCTTAACTCAGCTCAACTCTGATCAATAACTGATTCACTTAGATTACAGCATCATAATAATAAAGTCTAGAATGAAATACAAGTATATCAATTGCAGTAAAGCGCAGTCTTGCGATCTTCAATAGCATGAATTGATTCGTTTGTGACACCTTTCTGTGCCATGACAAAAGTCTGTCAAATATTATGTTTGATGTGTCCTCTATGTCTCTTCCCATAAATCTTTCAAGATGTCACAACATATTCCACAGATTTTGTTTTCAAGATGAGGTATACAATAATGTCTGCCTCTTTCTGATGTTTGTGATTTCTGATGTCTTAGCATCTCAAAACATGAACATTACTCAATTTGGCTGTCCAAGATATTTTCAGCATTCGTTTTTTAAGACCACTTTGTTTTGAGGTCCCTAAGAATGATTTTGTATATTTCCTAATTGTCCAGGATTTACAGCCGTATCTTAAAATTGGTTCTATCTTACAAATAACAACCTTTTTCTCACCTCCAATGGCAGGTACTTATTGTACCAGATATTCTTCATTTAAAGAAATGCATATTGTGCTAGTCCTATTCTGTTCTCTGGGATACATATACTATCTAATGTAATCACTGTGCCTAGATACTCAAATATGTGTTTGTGGTCCTTATTAACATCATTTACTTTATTTGTATATTGAGGTATAATGTATATCTTTCATAATAAATAACTGATATTTTAATAATACCATGAGCATTTCAAATGAAAAAAATGTATACAACCTGATTGACTTCACAGTCTGATATATAAGCAGCTAGCTGAGTTAAAGACTGCCGACCAGAACCTCCAACACCTACTAGCAGCGCATGACTGCAAGGCTGTTTTAGAATACGGGCTATCCGTGACACATGTTCGATAGCAAATCTTGGGAGAGACAAAAGGCAGCAAAAATCATTTTAAATGAAAAATAAATGAAAAATTAACTATTATGGTATATAAAAGAAACTCTCTATACATGTGTTAATAATGACTATGGAAGGTAATCTGGTACAGTAGTTATTGCAATCAATCTAAAACATTTAAGATTTTATTAACTTCATAAACATTAAATAAAAAATGAAGACGACAATATCTTTCGTGTCTTAATCTTGGCACAGGTTACACGCTAGGTAAATGTGGCTAACACTGTTCAGCACAAGCATTAGTCGGATGGAGCTAGACATACATTGTTATAGACCAGTCTGGATGATTATGTCATTATCGGGCCAGCCATTTTCACTTCCAAAGACAATTCCTAACATCCATCTCAAGCTGGCTTTATCTGGTCAATTTTAAAACGCTACCTCGATGCACATTTAAACCCGTAACAATAGGCATGCGTCTAGCTACTATGTACCACAGTTCATATGCATAATAGACTATCATTTAACATGTGGATGTATTTACAACAGACACTTTCAGAAACTCTTCATGGACAATACTGTCTTGATAATTCTCGTTCCAGTAATACTGGTCTACACACATTTTGGTGCCTTAAATTGTATAGCTGTTCTTTTGGTAATTTTGTGTTGCTGATTCCAAAAATGTGATCATATTTTTATTTCTATCAGCTCTAATTTTTGAGATAATTAACAATGAACTACATAGTAGGGTAATTGTTATGTACAAGGCTAGAGATAGGTGACATCAGTGGCATTTTGACTGTAATCTGCATTCATATTATATGTAATTACTGTGCATTTATTGTCTTCATATCTTCTTCTTCTTCTTCTTCTTCTTCTTCTTCTTCTTCTTCTTCTTCTTCTTCTTCTTCTTCTTCTTCTTCTTCTTCTTCTTCTTCTTCTTCTTCTTCTTCTTCAGCGTTCCGAGCCATTCATCATCTTCATATAAAACACAGAAATGTATTAACACTTTATCATTAGCATTTTTTAAAATCTGTAGTCAACAAACAAAAAGCTTCTTTTCGAGGACTTCCTGGAATGTGATATGACTGGGCAGTCATGCTTAAGGGTCCCATGATAATCTGCCATCATGTGGTCATCCCAAAATCCCCGGTATCTCTCTTCCATTGTTTTTATATCTTGGTGACATCTTTCACCTTGCTCCTCACTAAAGTCGCCAGGATTCTCGGGAAATAAATGTACATGGTTATGGAGGCAGTTGATCATGTTTCATCTAAGCTTAAAAAAACTCGACATAATATGTTCAACTTATTCGGAATAACTGTCTGCTTTAAAGTTACCCACGATGTTTTGCACAACTAAAACAAATGATGACCAGGCTGTGGACCTCTGTTATGTTCATTTAATTAAACAAAATGTGATTGTTTATTAACTATCTAATTTGAGATCCATCAAAAATTCCAGCTTTACGTTTGTCTATGCTCAAATCTGAAAACTTTCTGCATAAGTAATGTAAACAGGTACCTTCTTTGTTCAGTGCCTTAACAACTTGCTTCATCATGCCAAGCTTTATATATAATGGTGGCAGCAGAACTCTTTATCCATCAGTGAGAGGCTTGCTGACAATATTTTCTTCTCCAACCCTAAATTCATCCCTCAACGGCCACTATTTCTTTGTCCAGTGCGTATCTTGTGCATATCGTATGCCATGCTATCCCACAAACATATAAAGCATGGATATTTGGAGAATACCTTTTGTAGGCCAAGCAAGACGTTAATCATTGTAAGATCTACACAAACTATACAGTTATATTCTAAATACTGCAATGGTTGCCAGAACTGTGCTGATTGTAGCATGCTCCTCCTTCATTGTAGTAGAATTAGCAATTGGAAATGGGCAATATTTGTTACCATTGTCTAAGAAAACACCTGTCAAACTTCTTGTAGAGTTGTCAATGAAAGGTCGCCACTCATCTGGTGTGTAATTTACAACCATTTCGTTTACAAGACCTCCTACATTAGTACAAAACACAAAGTTATTTTCTTTAAAAAAGAATGGAAGAAAACCTTGCTTTCTGCTGCGATAAAATGTTTAAATAGTCAGTAACATTTGTTCTTTCAATCTTGAAGCCAAATGTTCTGAAGATGCCTTAGATAGATATTAATCTTGGATTAGATCATTCAGTTCACGCTGGTCGAAGCGTTAAGGAGCTAGAAAATCATCTACGAAATCACTACAAGTGTCACTTGTTGTTCCACATGCCACTGCGATCTCATCATCTAGCAGGGAAACCGAAATCTGACTGAATGTTGGAATTGACATGTCATCTCCATGTGGAATAGGTCGCCTAGGAGAATCTAAATCTGGATATTTCCATATTTTGTGAATTTGTCCATTAATTCCCTTAATATTGACAATACAGAAATAACAGTCATCATAGTGTTTCTTGGGTTCTCTCCAAACCACTGAAATTCTAAATTTTGTAAGAGACTAGATAGCAATGATTTCCCCCCCCCCCCCCCCCCCCACAACCTTATACAGAAAATAGGCCTACTGTCATATTAATTACATACAAACAATCTTATATCTAAAAAACTAGAGCTGCTACAAATAAATAAATGTGACATTTGGATTTAGCTGGCCTCATGTATGCAAAATCACGTGTAAAATGTTTGGTGCAGACATTTTTTTTTTTTCTGAATGGCGCAAAATGCTTAGTGTCGAGATCTCAATATCTGCAGTGTTTCGCAGTAACGCTCAGCATTCACCGTTGGTGTTAATTTGAAATAACCGTCCGTTAAATTGTTGTAAAAGTCTCGTTGTTTTAAAAAATATATACATTGTATAAATTACTAAATACCAGCCATGGTACACAACCTGTGGTGCTATTGACAGATACAAAATCAGTACTCTAGGCGCTCCTGTCTGCGAAATTGCTAGTACTAAGGACACTACTTTCTGAACTTAGCAGTCAGCATAAGATCACCATACACTTGATACCATCCCACTGTGGAATACCTGCAAACGACAGAGCTGATCGATTGGCTAAGGATAGAGCAAAAGAAGAACAGCCTGATGTGCCCGTTACATACCAACAAAAGAAAAGAATGATCAAATCAGTCCGAAAGCCGCCAAAACCTACTCAAGATGACTACCACATTATGGACAAGTCATTATTCTGCGCCTCAGAACCGGACACAATAGATTACGCAACCACATGTATACAAATTTCAAGATTGGTGAATCAGCCATGTGCACATGTGGATTGGCGTCGCAGACAGCTGAGCAATCCAAGATTGCCCACATTACATGTCAAGGCAAACCTTCTGGCCTAGAGAGACGCCAGTGGAAAGAAGAAGAATTAATGTTAGTATTAGAAGCATCATTTTCCAGAAAATTTTTTCAAATGAAATAGTATTTTTTTTTTTTTTTTTGCGTTGGGGTAAATGTGCCATGCATATTTAAATATGCATTTTTAGTCTACGTTTAATCCAGTTCATATTACTTTTTTAAAAGTTTTTAATTGATCTTATATTTATTTTTTCAGCCCGTAGTGAAATGAGTGGTGTAAGCAAGAAAAACATTTGTCAGTATTCGGAGGAATATTTAACATTTGGTTTCATGCCTGCTGTCCACTATGAACGGTCACCTTTTTGTGTTTTATGCCAACAATGCTTGATCAACGAATCAATGAAACGAGGTCGTCTTGAGGCACATTTGAAGGCGAAACATAATGCTCATATTAATTCAGATTTGAATTACTTTCAAACTTTAAAGAAACATTTTGAAAAAAGAGTAACATTAAAGTCTCTATTTACTGCTCATAATGCAACTATCAATCGTAATCTTGAGGCTAGTTATCAAATTTCACTACTCATCACTAAGTCTGGGAAAAGTCATACAATAGGGGAGAATTTAATCAAACCATAAATATCAGCATTTCTTAAAATGTTTCTGGAAGAAGATGACAAAGACGTTAAAGCTATGCCACTAAGTAACAATACTGTTAGCAGAAGAATAGACGAAATGAGTGAGGATATTGAAATACAACTTGTTGCAAAGCTGAAAACAAGAAAATTCTTGGTGCAAATGGATGAAGCAACTCTGAGAGACAGTGAGGCCGTACTTATAACTTACGTAAGATATATTGATAAAGATGATTTTGCTGAAGAAATGTTGTTCTGTAAATCATTTGAAAGCACCACTACTTCCAAACACACACACACACACACACACACACACACACACACACACACACACACATATATATATATATATACATATATATATATATATATATATATATATATATATATATATATATATATATATATATATGTATATATATATAGTGAGCTAAAAAAAATTACTTAGATGTTAATAATATACCAATGTAAAATATAACACCTTGTGCCGCAGGTGGTGCTCCTAATATGATGGGGAAGTAAAATGGTTGCTTAAAATTGATGAAAGATGAGAATCCAGAAATGCTTCTTGTGCATTGTGTTATTCACATGGAAAACCTGGTAGCTAAATCATTTCGCCTGTTCTAAATGAAGTACTAAATTTAGTTATAAAGTGTATCAACGCTATTAAATATAGTGCCAAAAGAGAATGTCTCTTCACGTTATTGTGTGAAGAACAAAATGAAGACCATGTGAGACTTATACATCACACTGAAGTAAGATGGCTCTCGAAAGGGAACTACTTGAAAAGACTTTATGGAACTATTTGATACTCTTAGTGATTTTTTAAGCGCCAAACCTGAAATGAAAAATCTGTTAACGGTCGATGGTAAGGCATTTGTGAGTTATTGAGCCGATATCTTTGAAAAACTAATAAATATATTAAATAAACACCTTCAAGGAACACATAAAACTCTTGTCGATGCAAAAGCGAAGATACTTGGTTTCGTTACCTCTATTGAATTATGTCAGCCATATATTTACCACAACAATTTTGAAAAGTTTCATTGGCTCCAAAAATATGAAGTGACTGTGAAGTGACTGATACTGTTATATATGTTATTGTCGATCATCTGAAAATTTTATTGGCTGATTTAAAAGAAAGATTTTCTGATTTGAAACAAATTGATTTCCCAACTCGGATGATGCAGCCAATGTTATTGGATGTGTCTGATATTTCAAATATGCAGTATCAAGAAGAACTCGCAGAAATGCAAACTGATGAGTCAATTAAAACTCTATTTATTATACAAGGAGCGATGGCATGGCTTTGTGAGGAAACGAAATCAAACATCCAAATGCAACCAAATGTGCAAGAGAACTATTGTTATCGTTTCCATCTTCATATTTAGCTGAATACGGATTTAGTACCATAAACAATTTTCTGCTGCTGCTTGAAAAAAAAACATCGGCTGGATATAACAAAATGAGGAGATTTGAGACTGAAGTTAACCAAATTGGAATCTGACATACAATCTCTTTGCAGTAAGCATCAAGCGCAAGGATCTTACTAAATTTAAATAATAAATAATTACTTATAATTAAAATAATATAGAACAATCTTTCATTAAAATTATTTTGTTCTTTAATTTCAGTTCTCCGTTATTTGTTTTGAAAATTTACTTACTGTGTTTACTCAATAATTTCCTAGTGATTTCTTCCTAAAACCTATCATTCAAGTTGAATGTTTAGGTGGGGCAAAGCACAAAAAAGGTTGGGAAACACTGGTTTCTTCTTCTTCTTATTTGCGTTCATCCGAAGTGTTTTTTTTAAGATGTGATTGCGGTGTGTCTGTTATGCGCCCTTGGGCCGAAACCCGTAGTCCAACACATCCGGCTTTAGCGTGCTTTGTTTTTTTACCAGGTAGCATTCCTGGGAGACTCTCACTTTTGCGGTACCGTCCAAAACCCAGCTGGCCAAGTTGGAGCGGTCGAAGACAACGGTCGTCCCTCAAAGGAAGGCAGGGACAGTCCATGGCATTTTCCGCCATCCAGGGTGGCTTCCATAATTGCGTGGCCGGCACATAGCACCCTGGTGCTGGGCACACCGAGGGAATCGTCACGTCCTGCTCATGGCTACTTTAATTCCTCACTTCAATATATTGGGCATTTCGTTCGCCCCGGGCCGTTCCCGCACAAACCAGGCTGGTCTGCAGTCAGTATTCACTCAGCGAGTTTTTCGGACATATGCTTGTGACATGTGACATCACGAAAGACATTTCACTCGGACGTAATTGCGTAGTGCCAATTTTTATTTTTCCGGCTTCAGCGGGCATTTTTAATGAGGTTAGCCTTCCTCGGGTTTCGAGACAAGCTAGACTCTTATTTCGACTTCCACACAGCAAGCTTTTGCTTCGGGCTGCCAAGTAATGGATTCGCAAGCCAGGCGTTCCATTTCGTGTCAACGAGACAATTTTCCACCTTTGACTACACTCACTCCATGAGTACGGTTACAGACTATCTTCGGAACGTGCGACCGAGGTGTTTTTCCACGTTTAGTACTCGCTCACGAGGTAGGCTACATGTGCTGCCAGCTCAGCACCTTACCTCCGTGCGTCTGTGGGCGAGTGACGGCCAGGCCCTCTCATCCGGGGATCCCTCATATCCCCCAGCTAAGAGTCATCGAACGAGTATCTGCACCAAGCATGTAGCGTGCTCAGCACCTCACCTCAATTTTGATGTAGGTTTGAGTCGGCCAGGCTCTCACCTCCGAGGGTTTATGGCTTAGAGACGTTCAACCATACACCTCGGCTGGGAGCCTTAGAGGTTATGTCCGGACTGTGATTATTGGCATCGTTTGCCTGATTTAGACTGCTATCCTCAGTCTACCTGCAGAGCAGCAGGTTGTGTCTCTCTTAGGCTGGTCCCTATCCCAAGAGCTGTCCAATATGTAGTTAATATCCATGGGCATAGCGCTTGGGGTCAGTGGGACACCCAAGCTTCCCCACCACGGCAAGGTGGAGACACATCGGGGGAGAAACACTGGTTTAACCTGTACGCCAAAAATATAATGAGAAATGTAAGAGATGATATAAACAGGGAGCTATATGATGCCCTAAATATCGGTGGTCATGACATACCAGAGATTCGGTATGCTGATGAAACAGTATAGCTATCCACAACACAGAATAGTATAGAAAACCTAATAGCCTCAACCCAATTGAATAGAGAAAATCACAAATTATATCTTAACATAGCAAAAACAAAGATAATGCATACAGATAAAACCACTATGGAGAAAGAAATATATGTTAATGAGGAAAGATTGGAGGTGGTGGAAAATTTTGAATATCTTGGGTCATTGATTACCAACAATAGTGACACAATGAAAGAAATTAAACGACGACTATCAATTGCTTTTCAAAGATTAAAACAACTGAAGAAATTATGGAATGGGACAGACAGAACTACAACAATTAGGTTTTTAAGAGCATGCATCTTTCCCATTGTAACATACGCCTGTGAGACCTGGACACTTACTAAACAAGCTGAACAGCGCATAAACGCCTTTGAATATAAATGTTATAGGCGAGTTCTAAGAATATCTAGGGTAAAGAAAAGAACAAATGCATCCATACTTCAAGAGCTGAATAGTGAAGAAGGTTGGCTATTAAATACGATAAAACAAAGAAAATTGCAATATTTTGGTCACTTGAAACGTCACGAAAGTTTGGAGAGAACAATAAAAGAGGGGTATATACCTGGGAAGAGAGGAAGAGGAAGGCCAAAGAGAAGATGGGTGAAGGAAGTGGCGCATGATCTCTAGATGGGTGTATCGGACGCGGGACATCTGGCTTATGACCGAGAGGTTTTCTGGAAGGTTGTTACTGAATGAATGAATGAATGAATGAATGAATGAATGAATGAATTAGTTAGTTAGTTAGTTAGTTAGTTAGTTAGTCGCAGTTCCAACTTCACAGCAACGGGTCGTCCCCCCATTATGCTCCGTTCCTGTGCCAGTGAATATCACACACAACGCTCCCCACTGCCCAATGTGAAGAGTGGAAAAGACAGGAGTCTCGACAAACAACAGCCTGCACAGATACACTGTGCATAATGCCGCCGCCAGAATGTCAACACACCAGTCCCCCACGAAACACCCAATTCATCTCTGATGGAATCGGCAGTCATTTTCCTATCTGGATGTTTCCTAGATGTTCACCTACACAGTCCACGAACATACAGTTCATCACCGACGGCAGTGGCAGTCAACCAGAAGCCCAGCAGCCACGCATTTCTGCATAAGGCAAAAACTGGTCAACTCTGGGAAATAGCCACCTGCCATCGCTCCGAACATGCAGTCACGTTCCAAAAATAAAAACTTGGGCAGATTCAAAAGCACTTCACACGAAACTCACAGCTCACAGTGTCGCGCCACGTACTCACTCAGTAGCAGGGCGACGGAACCATCAAGCCTCCTTAGTCGCCTCTTACGACATGCGTGGTAGGCTACAGTGTTGCTATTCTTAGCTTCCCTTATGGGCCCTGACAACACACGGGAAGAATGAATGAATGAATGAATGAATGAATGAATGATATGAGCTGTATTTCGAACGCGGGTATGTGGATTCACGAACTGCGTCCAAGACACCTTTGCCAGGAAGCCGCCTTATTACTTCTACAGAACGTTCACTTAATGCATATATACAAGATTTACTGTACCCTTGCCATATCGAACCAACATTGTTCTTCTTCTATTTATTGTTTTATTATTTTTCTAATTCTTTGCATGATGATTCTTAGCAAAATCTTCGTGTTGTGGCTAACTATACTAATTGATCGATGTTGATCACATTCCAAGGCTTCTGCTTTATTCGGGATTACAATACGCATATAATTACATAATTCAAAAGGTATATCTCCAGTATCATATATTGTGTTCAGTAGTTTGGTCACCTGGTCTATTCCATATTCTACTAAGGCTTTGATCATTCTTGTTGTGATGTTGTCTGGACCCGGATCTTTCCAGTTTTCAGATGGTTAAGAGCATTCTTAACTTTTATCACAAACCCATAAGAGAAAACTGCTACAGGATTTTTGTTGTTGATGATGGAATTTAAGGCGAAATTGGCCACTACCAAAAATAATTACAAAATTGATTACAACAAAAACATGTACACCGGGTTTTAAACAAACATCTACATTTATTGCAAGTAATATTATTAAAACAAAAACAAAAAATCCTCGCATAATTCAATGGCTTCTAAATGTTTCCTTCAGTAGTGAATATTATTATAGAATAGCAGATGTACCATCATTTATAAGCTCTGACTTTTAAAGTATAAAATAATATGCTAAGTTGCATAGATGCTTCGGTGTAAAATAAAGAACAAGGTCTGAAGAATGTAAACAACAGTTAAGTTTACAGTAAAATGCAGACTGATAAATTATAACAGCAGTCACCTGAAAAGAACAAGGTCCATAGGCTTTTTGCTCATTTGGTTGAAGTCAGTCAAGTAACCGTCCAGAATTTTTCTGACTGCATCCAAATCTCTTGCTTCAACATACAGCCTGTCATCATTTGTTGGATCCCCAAAGTCACAATATATAAGTGACCGCATGTTGTCTTCTGTGACATATCCTTTTTCATCTACATCTAGGTGTCGAAAAAGGTGGTTAAAATTGTCTTTCATCAGAATCTGTGTGGTATCTTTGCAGCAGTTAAAAAGCCAGGTGCGGTCCGCATCATCTATCAGTCGATCACCAAAGACACGATTTATCTACAAATTAAAGTATCACACCATTATTTTATTCATTACATGGGAAGTGAAAAGTAACTCAAAAGGGTATATGAGTAATCAAAAATACATTTTCTATGATGAAAATGGTAATCATCATATAGACATTGACTGCGGTCACCGACCAGTATTGTCACTTTCAGGAAGGGAAACAACTACAAACCTTCTGTAAGATGCCTAGTCTGTGATGATTCGTCAAATCACACAGCCTCACAAGATAAGGACTACAATACTGAGAATGGCAACGTGGAATATTCGTACTTTAAGCGCAGATGGAAAATTGGATAACATCAAACAAGAAATGTGGAGAGAGAATATTAATACAGTAGGAATGTGTGGGACGAGATGGAAAGGGACAGCAATTTTAAGATTATTTATTATGGAGGAGAGGATAGGCAAAGAGGTGTAGCAATTATCTTTGATCTGAAAACATCAAAATCTGTTAAGGATATTGGACAGTGTCAGACAGGGTTCTATTGGTAAAGTTAATCAATCAATCAGGTGTCGTCCACACAATGAAGGTTGGCTGCAATGGATCCCCAACACTGTCGGTCTCCCGCTAAGACTGTACATTCTGTCAGATTGATGTTCGTCCATCGCTTGATGTTACCTTCTCACTTGTATTGTTGTCTACCTCTTGCTTGCTTGCCCTCAACCTTGCCCTCCAGTATGGTTTCTATTAGAGTATTATGTCTTTTAACAAGTTCGAAATATTTCACTTGCCTTGCTTTTATTTCTTTCAGCAACTCTCTTTTCATTCCCAGTTTTTTCTAGAACCTCAGTATTTTATTGTTTTTGTTTCCATAAAACACGACTTGTTCGTCAGTACATCCTCATCTGCAGGGCTTCTATGCGACATTCTAGTTGCTTGTTTAATGGCCAGGCTTTTTCACCATACAGTAGTGTTGAATATACGTGGCACTTGACAATTCGCATTTTAATGCGTTGCTAATCTCTCTAGATGTTAATAATGATTTCATGCTGTTTAAAGCATTTTTGGCCATTCCTATTCTCTTTTTGATTTCTACTTCACTTCAGCCATTATCTGTTATAACATGTTCAAGATAGGAGAAAATTGTTTCTTGTTCTAGTATCATCCCGTTTACAGTGATGTTCATTGATGACCTTTCCTTTCCACCGCTAATTATCATAGTTATCGTTTTTGGGATGTCAAGATCTAAGCCACATTCTGCACTATGCCTGTTTACGTGTTCAACTAGGGTTTGTAACTCTTGCTCATTTTCTGCTAGTAACACGGTAACGTCAGCATACCTAAGCTTGTTTATGATTCTTCCATTGATGTTAAAATCCAGGCAGTTCGACTTTTTAAAAATTGTTTTGTGTGTATAGGTTGAATAGTCTTGGGGACAACACACATCCCTGCCTTACTCCTAATTTTATCTCTATGAGCGACGAATAATTGTTTCCGCATCTAATTGACGCCTCTTGTTCCCAGTACAAGTTACTAATAAGTCTCATGTCCTTTCCGTTTACTCCTATATCTTGAAGGCTTGTAATTAGTAGTTCATGTTGTAGTCTAACAAAAACTTTATTATATTTCTGTAAAACAAACATATATATTTTTCTAACTTCTATATATTTTTCAATTAACATCCCCAAACAGAGTATTGCTTCTCTGGTGCCGCTGTGTTTGCGGAACCCACATTGTTCTTCAGCTACTTCCTCATCTATTTTATTTTGAATACTGTAACATAATGTTCAGTTCATTCACACCAGTTGCTACAGAAACACGTAATGGAAATTCACATGCACAGATCTACACGGAATTGCACCATGCAGCATAATAAACATACCTACATTTAGACATGTCAAAAAAAATGACACGTAAGGCCAGCGTGCCTGAACTTGCGTTTCACTGGTTAAAGAGGGAGAAAATGCGTAACGAAAAGGCTTCTGGGATAGCCCAAACCTATATCGCGCGCATTCAGTCGTTAGATTTCATGGGGATAAGATGTAATAACGTACTGTGCCCCTCTCTGTGAATTAGCCAGATATGGCCCTGGATTAAATATATGTGAAGGATATATATTCAGATGTTCACGTAAAGATAGAGCTTTGTGTCTGTGTTTTCTGTATGTTACTGTGATGTTTCTACTCAACGAGAAGCTATCTTTAACCTTGAAGACAGCGGTAAGTTTCTATCCAGCCTGACTTCATTCTGTAAATGTTGCATTCGCTCTGCTGAAATATTCAATCTAATCTGTAATCTTCAGGTTCTTGAGAAATGCATTTTTCGTGCTCTAAAATCAAATGCTGTAAGAGGAAGCTGTCTGGGTATTTCCATGCTTTTCTTGACATGAAAACTTCCTAGCCTCTTATTTCTTCTATGAGTCTAGTTGAAAAAACCAAACCTTGCTGTCTGCATGCAGACAATTGCTTTCTTTCGGATAAACACCAAATCTTGAACACACACACGGAGTGAGAGCAGGAGAGAGCGTTTAATTCTCCTTATCTATCTCTATTTGTGAGTGGCGATGGATGAGATTTATGTTGCACAACTGGAAGAATTGGTGTTCAGATCCAGCTGAAACTATCATGCTGTGGTAATATTTCGTTCAGAGTTGCCTGAGCATTGAATACAATCCATTGCACTCTTGACGAACTGACGTCAATTTATCTGACCAGACTAAGGACACAACCCCTTGTCCCCAGCTTAAGCTGAAAGGGAGAAAACACATACGCACTCAGACCAATGAAGAAGAGGATTGATTTGGTATGATTGATTGATTGATTGATTTAGGAATCGACATCACAGAATTCGGGGCATTCCCATAAGTGCTCCGTCCCCATCCTCAGCAGCCAGCGAAGAGTTCCAACACTAATAGTACCAGTAGCAATCTGATTTGGTATGAGAGAGAGAGAGAGAGAGAGAGAGAGAGAGAGAGAGAGAGAACTATGTACTCTGTAATTCTTATATCTATGTATATGTTGTGGTTCATGAATGATAGTCAGTGTGAATTTCCATGTGTGAACATTTCACCTGCATTTTTAATGTATTTGTTTCATGAAGACAACAATTGCTATTGCAAATGCAAAATATTCATTACATGCTTTGTTATGAACTGTAACTTCTAACCATTATGGGGGAAAGTCGTTCAGAATACAATACCCCAGTTAGAAGATTAGATGAAGAGATGAGAGATGAGAGGAAAGCAAAAAGCACTCGAGAATCGAACATAGACTGTGGTCAAGTAAAAAAGCAATCTGGTACTGCCCTGATCAGTAGTATGAGCGTTAACAGTAATCGTGCCATCATTGATGTCATCCTGCAACATCACTATCTAGGTTTCAGCTTTGATATATGTATCTGCTCATTATTCTCTATCAGACTTCTAAAGCCTTGTCATTCTCTGATGTCTGTGTCTTATATGAGATCACCAGCACATTCAGACCACTAACACAGCAAGGGCAAGCAGTACTGGCAATACAGAAAATTGTTCTTCCTGTTATCAGTCAGAGTTGCTCCAGTAAGAGGAGAGTCACAGAACAGTAGATCTCACCCTCTGACACTGCCTTGCTCTTCTTCTTTCTCAAACCTTCTATCTGTAGCCCTTTTCATTCTTGTCAACTGCACTGGAAAATTCAGTTGTTAACAAATATGAATAGGTGCCTTCTGTTTATTCAATTTAGAGAGGAAAGACGGTTTTCGCGGATGATAGAAACGGAGAGGAGCGGATGATAGAAGAGGATAGGAGCGGATGATAGCTGATAGAGAGGCAGATAGGAGAGGAAAAGATGGATGGATGGACAATGAATAGAGATGGACGAATCCAGTACAAACTGTGCACAAGATTAGTCTGAGATATACAAGGGAAAGCTCACCATTAGTCGGAGCATTGGTCAGTCATCCCAGCGTATGTTAATTCCTAGAGTCACTCATAGTACTCCAAAATGGTAACACATTCCACAGAGGAGCTGCCAAGCCCAATATCTTCAGCTACTAACAAGAGGCTATATTGTTACTTGGAAGTCCATTCGACATCATCATTACATTCCACCACCTTAAAACCATTCTGAGAAGAACCAGTGTAAACATCTGACAGGTTGATTCTTATCATCATTGAAGCAAGGACTGAGAACAAATAAGATTTGAACTGAAGTCATAGTTTCCAAGAAGGACACTTTTATTTCAGAAGATCCATGGGATCCTATAGCAGAAGAACAATCATATTACCAGATAGAAATAATGACAGTAGAGAGGCGTAGGCTGTGTGAAGAGAACTAGGTGTAGGGCCTTTTGAACAATTCATATTTCACGGTGCCAGCTATTGTATTAATGTTCTATGTTCACATTATATATTCACATATGCTGTGTGTACTGATATGTAATTTGTGTTCAATGGCCTACCAAATGTTTCTGCCTTCCACAGGATTTTTATTCAGTATTAAACTGGTGACATTTAACTCTCTTCTTATTAAATTACTCGTGATGTGCCCGATGTGCCAGTTTTCACTATATGTTTAATTAAACCATTAATTAACATATTGAAGAATTTGGAACGGTATGTGGCTCGGTAACCACGAGTGGACAGTAAATTCCTGATTCCATTGTAAGCTCCCATGTTCCAAATTGTTCATTGAGGAGAACTCAATATTAAAACAAAATTCTTGTAACCGTTTCACCTGCAAGGAAACATGGATACAAGTTGGGGGTTCATAAAGAGTCAACTTTAGTTCTCCTTAATTTGGGAATCAATAAACATGCGTGGATTCATCAATATACCCGGGAATTCCCTAGACGTTCCCAGTTCATTTTGGTCACTTTGGCTTCCAATGACCTAACCACTCTGTTAGAAATTAGTCCCATCACTCTAGCGTTACTTCACTACGGGGGATGCTTGGTGGGTACTGATCTTATCCTCTCAACATGCCACATTGACCTTGAGTGGTATCTTAGTTATATGGATAATTAAGCTAATAGTTATGTAATCTTCCCAATCAACAACTCTTGGCTTCTTGGGTAATGTGATGAAAATGAATGTACCCAGTATTATATATATCATTACATAATTCTGTTATAGTATCAGTGCCAAAGCTGGATACGGATTTTATCGTCTAATCTATTTTGTTATCTTGTCAGGACATGGAGCCTTTCCTTCTTTTATCTTTTTAATAGCCTTCAGCCTTCAATGTTTGGTCCATCTTCCATTCGTCCATCCATCCATCATGTGTCATGCCGATAAGCGTGGGCAGTCATGTTCTGCCATATCACTCTATCACCAGAGTCGTGGATCAGCTCCGTGTTCCCGTCTCGACCATGCAACGTGGCCAAGCCATCCAGATATTTACTTCTAGGTCTTCCACTTGGTCTCTTCCCTTCGATCTTGCCAGTCGTCACCGAAAAATTTGAATAGTTTCTAAGTTTATTAACACACACGCACCCACGCACGCACGCACGCACGCACGCACATACTTGTACACACACACACACACACACACACACACACACACACACACACACACACACACACACACACAAAGCGACAAAGTGCAACTTGAAGGCCAACTGAAGGAACTGCGATAAAATCTCAACAACTTTGAGGAAGAAAAAGAAACGACGCAAGAGACTCAGATAGCAGCCGCTCAGCGCATCCTGGACGATAAAGGCTGAGACAGAAGAAAGACTATCAAGCATGAAAGAAGAAAACGACAAGACACAGAAAACACAGATAACGGCCGTTCAGCGCATCCTGGACGAAATGAAGCAAGTTCAGCAGAAGATGGAGCAGGGTATCGCTCGAATGGCTGCTATAAAGGCTTAGAATGAAGAACAGCTATCAAACATACAAGATATGAAAGAAAGGATAACAGATACTCTACAAGAGATAATAGATCGGTTCAGCAACCAGACAGCCACACACGAACCAGAAGATGCAAGAACACAGAAAGAAGAAAAAGCAGCAGAGGAAGGACGTTATCGCCCACCACCAAGATCTGACCGACGAACACCGAGAAGATTCGAAGGCAACCCACGACTTGGTAAAAGGAGGATCACCAGGAGAGACGACAACTGGTAAAGCTCCCTGAAGGAAACAGCACCATGAGACGGGGCGGGGCCACAATTATTCCGGGCCTCAACAAGTGCGCAACTCTGTCCAGACATGGAAAACCTCATCAAGAAAGTAACGAACGCAATCAACCCACCAGAAGCCGGGAAGCTGACATTGGATTGAATATGCTTTCTTTCTCTGCGTCATTTTTCATCGGTTATTCATAATTCCCTTTTCTTATTCACCTTCACTGGGAAGGTGATATTTGCAATATGTATGCTAATTTTTACACATTCCCATTTTGTATTAATTTTATCCTCAGAATTTTCACGTCAGTTTTGTTCCATGTTTTTTTTTTACGATACACCTATCATGTGTATTTTTTTAAAACTTCAACCAGGTATAGTTGACTTATGTCTGGTTGTTTCAATGCTAACATATCTATTTGAGGTGTCTTCAATGTCCTTATACCTGCGTTTTAAAAAAAAGTTTTATTTGTAATTTTAAGACTACATAATTGTGGTCAGAGTTGATATAAACATCATGGTGTGTTTTGGCAATTCTAACATTGTTTTTTAAATCTATGTCTAATCATACGGAGTAGTGGTAAAGGAAAAACAGATACAGATAATGAAATGATTTCAACATTCTATAAGCATTCTGAATGATTTCGCAATGCATTATTCGAAAATTTTTAAAACTTAGAAACTATTCCAATTTGTTTAAGATTCAATATCGTAATTATAAATACAAGAAAAGATGCGTGCGTGGGTGCATACCAGTGTGCTGTTTTCTGGGTTACAAATTTGTGAAACTAACCTCATGAAGCCAAAGACGTTTAACAGAAGCAGCATCTGGTGCTGTAACAGGAGTACAAAGTAGTATGCCTTGAATAACACGGCTAAAGTCTCTCAAATTAAAAAGGTAGTGACTTTTTGCAGGTGTTGGAAGTAAATTTATCTTGGCATCTGTGTAGACTTTCAATGTTCCTTTAACTATGTGATCAACACAGTTTTTCATAGATTCGGGAAAGTCCCTGAAACAAAATCAAAACAAAAGCACTGAATATAAATAATCGACAAGATAATTTAGTTTTATTAATTTATATAATAATAGCTATTAGTCCATGCTTAATCACAATTATAATTATTTATTGTTGTTTATTTAATGTTATCCTCTTACATGTCTTTTAAACATTAGTTTACGTATTTGTGGTACATATTTAAATTCATAAGGATTATTTAAACAATAAATGTATATTATTGGAGAATTAGTTAAACAGTAATTATTGTAAACAGTATTATAACTAACTCGCCAGAAAAATGTTCGATCATTTGCCAGTTTCTTTACCTCGCGCATGTCCATGTCCTGGGTGAAATTAATACCCTGAGTCAACCATGGCGTTGATCAACTCCTGTCTCTTCTGCCACGGACATTTTTTTTAAGCGACTGTAACGTAATATATAACCAGTGAATTTCAGAAACATGAAGCTATTTATTAGCCAGTTTACTTCGATGCTCAGACTTGGTAAAATGCCTGCATTGTTCTTCTTTCTGATCCATGGTATTGCCGAAACATTGAAGATTAAAAATCTAAATTTTTTTAAAGGTGTTTGTAAACTGGTCCATGATTAACATATGCATGTTGCCACAGAAATAATGCATGTTCTCAACATTTTTACTTTTCTTATCTTGCTGGGGTAGGGCCATTTAAGGCCAGTCTCCATATGTCTTTCTTTTAAACAGTCCCCACTTTTGTTAATTATGACACCAATGTATGCATAGTTTGTGACATTTCCAATTACTTCATTGTAATTTTTTTTTTTTTTTTGAATATAGTTTTGTTTGTTAAAATTATCATAATTGTGTACTAGTCAGAACAAGTTCTCGATCTTAACTTATCTGGTAAAAGGAAAAAGAAATTGTTTGCGAGAAGGGCCATATAATCTGAATACCTGAGTTCGATCATCGGAATTTCACTAATTTGGATACATACAAAATGTGTAATACATCTCCTATATTTTGAGTGTGGGCATCTCGAATGATATTTTATGTGTAAATGTTGACAGGATATGGGGAAAGAATGCATAGCTGTAATGCTCCTCATTGTACCTCAAAACAGCTTGATTGATTAATAAGGCTTTACCGTAGTGTATGAAACAAGTATGAGGACTGTACTGCACTATCTGCATTTCTCAAAGATAGCTCTCATATTAAAGATAAGACCCCTAGTACCCTTATCCTATTTGAAACCAGTCTGTATGTCTAAAAATAAACATATTAACAATATATACACAATTAACTTGTAATTCCTAACTAAAATATCGAGTTAGTGAATGAAGACATGATTCCACTATCAAATGTATGTATAAAGAAACTAAAATATTCTACATTCTCCAGTTATAAAATTACACACAAATACACACTAATGATAAACAACAAGTTCAGTAGCATAAATATAAATAACACAACACTCAATGGGTCAGAAATATCTTTAAACATATTCTGCTTCAAAACTAGAAGTTTAGTTAGATTTGTGAATAATACTTATATAACAATTGCTAGTGAGAGTTAGACAGGGACTGAGACATATCAAAAGAAAGATAGTGAGATACAGATGAAGGTTAAGTGCAATTACAACTTTTACAAACTCGCATATTCAAAGGTTTAAACAAGACTGGTTTTGCGAAATCTCACAAATGAGCATAGATTTCAAAAGAAAGCGATTTGTACTGAAACGTTGGAACGTTTCTATGCTGAGGGAGAGAACTCTTATCAAAGATGGTTACAGATAACGAGACGTCGGTGTATAATTTTGATCCTGAGATGAAAATGCAATCACATCATGTGTGGTTCACTTTCACATGCACTCCGTGCGGGAGGGTTTAATGATGATGAGGATGTGGTTCGTGCAGTGAAGAAATACCTACGGTGAGCAGGATATCACCTGGTATAATCAAGGCATATATGCACTTGTTTCTAGCTGGAGTAAGGCTGTACAAGAAGATAGGGATTATGTAGAAAAATAGCATATTTAGAGGGAGAGACGATATGGTATTTATGTCAGGTCTTAGTCAGATATGACTGAGCTACCGTATGACAGTAGACGGTACTACCTGCTTTCTGTCAGCGCCGAATGTTGGGCGGCGCTTACCAAACCCAACACCCCACATTGTGCCAACGGCTTCGGGCGGAAGAGCGCAATTGGGAGGGTACAAGCCTTATCCTGGTGTGAGGAAATGCAACCCAAAGACAAAATAGTCATGGCAGGGCAGACCAGGCCCTAAGCCTTGGTTGGCAGCTGGTCTAGGATCGAAGCTCCGACAGGCGGACAGTTAGAGCATTGCTTTGCTGATCCGGCAGCTTCTGCAGCTTGTCTTGTTCCAGATGTATAGGTGTTAACTTTCCTCTGGAGTGAACTAGGCAGGCCGAGCGAGGGATCATGCTGCATGGGCGACACATGGTCTCTATATTTTAGCCCAGGCTTTGTGCTATGGAGAGGCAATAACTCCATCCCTGGTCTTAACCGGTCTCGGAATCAAAGCGAGAGGCAACTGTTACGGGTTATAAGTCCTTGTCAGTTGGCGTAGACATGGGGCGCCACGCGTTGCCTCTGACGGTGGGAGACACCTACAGGTGTCACTGATCAGCATCAAGCTGGGCAGCCTCCCGACAATTGGGTGCTGATCCGCCACAGCCTGTCTGCTTCAATGGGTGCTTGGGGCTAGGACAACATCTGAATCGCAGGCTGTAAAACCAATGCACCAGGTCGTAATAAAAAGAATAATAAAAACCTCAAGCTACGGCTTGCAACCTGGAACGTAAGAACCATGTGTCCAGGATATTCCACTGACTTGACAAATATTGACGATGTGAGAAAAACGGCTGTGATTGATGCTGAACTCAGTCGTCTTAACATTGATATTGCTGGCCTGCAGGAGACTCGCCTCGCCGAGGAAGGGTCACTTAGGGAAAACAATTACACCTTTTTTTGGAAGGGAAGAGGGCAGGCAGAAAAAAGGCAACATGGTGTGGGCTTTGCAGTGAAGAATTCGCTACTGGCAATGATTGATATCCCAGCTGGAGGTAATGAAAGATTATTATCCCTGCGCTTGGCAACCTCTTGTGGATTTGCCATCTTTATCACTGCATATGCACCGACACTTGCTTCCTCTGATGATGTGAAGAATACGTTTTATGAGCAGCTAGACTCTGTGATCAAGGCAGTTCCAAAATCCGACTACATTTATATGCTCGGTGATTTCAATGCTCGTGTGGGCAAGGACTCGAGTTCATGGCCAGTGTGCCTTGGAAAATACAACATCGGTCGCATGAATGATAATGGGCAAAGGCTGCTGGAGCATTGCACTAGAAATGACCTATGTATTACAAACTCCTTTTTTAAAACAAAAGAGCTGCATAAGGTCACGTGGAAACATCCAAGATCCGGCCATTGGCATCAGCTGGACTTCATTATCACACGGAGACAACATCTGAACCATACATCACTAACTCGAAGTTACCACAGTGCTGACTGTGATACAGATCATACTTTGGTTCTTGCATGGGTTAGACTGAGACCAAAGAGAATCTACACAGCTAAACACAAATCTAGCCCCAGGATTAATATTATTAACACTCACGACCCTGGAAAGTGCTTTGAATTTCAACAGCATCTTGAGGACGCTTTCAATGATACATCAGAAATATGTATAGTAAATGATAAATGGAGTAAACTTAAGGAAACTATTTATAAAACAGCGGTAGGGGTTTACGGAACTGTGGATTATAAGAGGCAGGACTGGTTTGCGGCAAACAGCCAGATACTGCAGCCCTTGATTGATAAAAAGAAGATAGCTCTCTTAAGAAACAAGGAAAGACCAACGCGTAACACTCTGAGTGAGCTAAGGCAAGCTAGGAAGGATGTACAAAAGGCTGCCAGGCAGTGTGCAAATAACTATTGGATCAAGTTATGTGAGTCCATTCAAATCGCAAGTGATAAGGGAAACATCAGAAGCATGTATGAAGGGATAAAGAAAGCCTGTGGTCCAATGATCAAAAGAAGTGCACCGCTGAAAACCTTGACTGGAGAAATCATCACTGATAAGAAACAGCAGATGGATAGATGGGTCGAGCACTATTTAGAGCTTTACTCAAGTGAGACCAAGCTAGCGGATGATGCCCTCAACGCCATAGAGGCCCTACCAACTCTTGACCACCTGGATACACTTCCCACCATAACAGAAGTTAAGTGTGCTATAAATGAGCTTGCGTCTGAGAAGGCTCCAGGTAAGGATGGGATTCCAATAGAGGTAATCAGGAGTGGGCAAGACACACTCGCTCTACAGAACCACCAGCTAATAGAGCTATGCTGGCGAGAAGGACAAGTCCCACAGGATTTCAAAGATTCAAACATCATAACGCTGTACAAGAACAAGGGCGATCGGAGCGACTGTAACAACTATAGGGGTATCTCACTTCTGTGTATTTTTGGGAAAGTATTTGCCAGAATTGTTCTGCGCAGACTTCATGTCCTAGGAGATCAAGTCTACCCCGAATCACAGTGCGGCTTCCGTCAGAACCGGTCTACCATTGATATGATATTCTCATTGCGACAGATGCAAGAAAAATGCCGGGAACAAAATCAGCCACTGTTTATTGCCTTCATTGACCTCACAAAGGCATTCGATTTGGTCAGTCGTGAGGGTCTGTTCAAAGCACTAAAGAAGATTGGCTGCCCACCAACTCTTCTGTCTATTGTGGAATCGTTCCACACAGGCATGAAGGGTATAACCAAGTTTGATGGCTCAACTTCAGAAGAGTTTGAAATCAAGAGTGGAGTTAAGCAAGGTTGTGTACTATCCCCCACCTTGTTTGGGATATACTTTTCACTTCTACTGAAATATGCCTTTCGTGATCAGGATGACGGTATATACATTCACTCACGCTCAGATGGTGGCCTCTATAATGCTCAGAGATTAGTTAGTTAATTAGTTAGTTAGTCGCAGTTCCAACTTCACAGCAACGGGTCGTCCCCACTATGCTCCGTTCCTGTGCCAGTGAATATCACACAAAATGCACCCTACTGCCCAATGTGAAAAGTGAAAAAGACAGGAGTCTCGACAATCAACAGCCCGCACAGATACAATGTGCATAATGCCGCCGCCAGAATGTCAACACAATAGTCTCCCACAAAACACTTAGTTCATTTCTGATGGAATCGGCAGTCATTTTCCCAACCAGAAACCCAGCAGCCACGCATTCCTGCATAAGACAAATACCGGTCAGCTCTGGGACATAGCCATCTGCCATCGCTCCGAACATGAAGTCACGTTCCAAAAAAACCTTGGGCAGATTCAAAAGCATTTCACACGAAACTCACAGCTCACAGTGTCGCGCCACGCACTCAGTAGCAGGGCGACAGAACCATCCAGCCTCCTTAGTCGCCTCTTACGACATGCATGGTAGGCTACAGTGTTGCTATTCTTTGCTTCCCTTATGGGCCCCGGCAACACACGGGAGTGCTCAGAGATTGAAGGCCAAGACCAAAATTAGGAGGGTACTAATCAGAGACTTGCTTTTTGCGGATGATGCTGCGATTACGACCCACTCTGAGGGAGAATAACAACATCTACTATCTGCATTCTCCAATGCTTGTTCTGAATATGGTTTAACAATTAACAAAAAGGAGACATAGCTTATGTCACAAGGTGCACATGGTGTACCATCAATCTTTATTGACGACGCCAAACTGGAGATAGTAGACCATTTTACATATCTAGGATCAGAGGTAAATAGCAAATTATCCCTCGATCAGGAAATCAACATCAGGATTGGCAAGGCAGAAACAACAATGAACATGTTAGCAAAAAGAGTCTGGGAGAACAGGAAGCTTACTGCCAAAACAAAAGTCCTCGTCTACCAAGCCTGTGTCCTTAGTACTCTTCTTTATGGCAGTGAAACCTGGACAACTTACTCACGCCAAGAGAAACGTTTAAACAGCTTTCATATGCGGTGTCTGGGAAGAATACTTGGTTTTAAGTGGCAAGAATAAATCACAAATACTGAAGTATTGGAAAGATCAGGTTGTGTGACGGTGTATTCCATGCTCAGTCTTCGTAGACTTAGATGGCTAGGACATGTTAGAAGGATGGGTGATGGTAGAATACCAAAGGACATCTTTTTTGGTGAATTACAGACGGGTAGGAGATCTCAGGGTCGGCCTCTACTACGATACAAAGATGTGTGTAAGCGGGACATGATTGATACAGGCATTGATAATGCACATTGGGAGCAAGTCGCCGCTGAACGTGTTGCATGGAGGGCAACTTTCAGAAATGGAATAAAGACAAAGGAGAAAATGATTGCTGATAAAGCACACACAGAGCGTGAAAGACGTAAGATGGTGCACAATGGTGGAAATTACCATGTTTTCACATGCATCTACTGTGGGCAAACATTTGCAGCAAGAATTGGCCTTACGAGCCACACTCGCCACCGCCATGGGTCGTAGTTATTAAGCCTTTTTGAAGCACAATGTACCAAACTATCGTCTGTTAAGACGGAAAGGTGCCAAAGAAATATATGGTCTGCGGAAGTTAACGATTAATTAATCGTTAATTGTTTTAACGATTATTTTTTTTTTAAACGATTAGTCCAAAACTTTTCTCCCATCACTTATACAATGTCGAAAAATTGTCGGACATTTGAAACATAGTGCTGCAAACACAACCGAGTTGCAAAATTGTACTGAGTCACCATTGTGTAAGCTGCAGCAAGATGTATCAACAAGATGAAACAGTATGTTTATTATGCTAAAGAGTCTTCTACAGATCATGGAAGCATTAACTGTCTACATGTCAGACGAAAAGAAGCAATACAAAGATCCAAAACTGTCAGATTCAGATTGTGTGAAGATTTCGAAATATGTCAAAGTTTTGGACTTATTCTGCCAGACCACGGTCCTGCTTGGCGGTCAAGATTATGTTTCATGTAGCTGTGTATTGCCATTACTATCATCGTTGACAAAGCATATGACTGTACACGATGATCATCCGGGCTATAGAGCTCAATTTAAGGCAGCATCTGTTAATGACTTCAGTGAACGTCGGCTAATAAGACAAGTATTGAAATACTACAGATTGCAACAGCACTTGATCCACGCTACAAATACCTGAAGTGTTTGTCAAAAGATGCAAAAGAACATGGTCACGTATTGAACAACAAATAGCAGTTAATGTTCATGATGAGCAGGTGGAGACTGCTGCAACGAATGATGCTGACATTTACAATGCAACTATATGTGAACCAAATGAAGAGAATATTAAGCTAATGAAGTCTGAAATGGAGAAGAAAGTTGCTGAATCGGTTGACTCTTTACAATGGTGAAAACTTAATGAACATCGATATCCAAAATTGGCATTCATTGCCAAGACCATTCTGTGCATATCGGCTACCTCACTTCCGTGTGAACGATTGTTCAGCTCTGCTGGTTATATTGTTAACTAGCTGACCCGGCCCGGCTTCGCCCAGACCCTGGTGGGGAGCATCTCATTTAATTCATATAAGTAGTCATATAAGTTCTCGTTCCCGTTACCGACTATCTGTCTGTCTGTCTGTCTGTCTGTCTATCTGTCTGTCTGTCTGTCTGACCCGGCCCGTCTTCGCCCAGACCCTGATGGGGAGAATCTCATTTAATTCATATAAGTAGTCATATAAGTTCCCGTTCCGACTATCTATCTGTCTGTCTGTCTGACCCGGCCCGGCATCGCCCAACTCCTGGTGGGGAGAATCTCATTTAATTCATATAAGTAGTCATATAAGTTCCCGACTGTCTGTCTGTCTGTCTGTCTGTCTGTCTATCTATCTATCTATCTGTCTGTCTGTCTGACCCGGCCCATCCCATGGTGGAGAGCATCTCATTTAAATTATATAAGTAGTCATATAAGATCCCGTTCCCGACTATCTGTCTGACTGTCTGTCTGTCTTGGGTAAATGGAGGAGGGAGGAGGAAGAGGGAGGTGGAGGAGGGAAGAGGAGGGAGGAGGAGGGAGGAGACAGGAGGAGTAGGGAGGAATAGGAGGGAGGAGGAGGGATTAGGAGGAGGAGGGAGGAGTAGTGTGGAGGAGGAGGCGAGGAGGAGGGAGGAGGAAGAGGGAGGAGGAGGGAGAAGGAGGGAGGAGGAGAACGCAGGAGGAGAAGGGAGCAGGAGGAGGAGAGGGAGGAAAAGGGAGGAGGAGGGAGGAGGAGGATGGAGGAGGCGGAGGGAGAAGGAAGAGGGAGGAGGAAGAGGGAGAATGAGGAGGGAGAAGGAGGAGAAGGAGAAGGAGGAGGGAGGAGGAGGGAGGCGGAGAGAGGAGGAGGAGGGAGGAAGAGGGAGGAGGAGGAATGTGAAGGGAGGAGGAGGGAGGAGGTAGAGGGAGGAGGAGGAGGAGAGGAGGTAGAGGGAGGAGGAGGAGGGAGGAGGCGGAGAGGGAGGAGGGGGAGGAGGGAGGAGGAGGAGGAGTGATGAGGAGGGAGGAGGAGAGAGGAGGAGGAGGGAGGAGGAGGAGGGAGGAGGAAGAGGGAGGAGGAGGAATGTGAAGGGAGGAGGAGGGAGGAGGTAGAGGGAGGAGGAGGGAGGAGGAGGAGTGAGGAGGAGGAGAGGGAAGAGGAGGAAGGAGGAGGGGGAGGAGGGAGGAGGAGGAGGAGGGAGGAAGAAGGAGGAGGAGGGAGAAGGAGGGATGAGGAGGAGGAGGGAGGAGGAGGAAGAGGGAGGAGGAGGAATGTGAAGGGAGGAGGAGGAGGGAGGAGGAGGAGGGATGAGGAGGAGGAAGAGGGAGGAGGAGGGAGGAGGTAGAGGGAGGAGGAGGAGGAGGAGTGAGGAGGAGGAGAGGGAGGAGGAGGAAGGAGGAGGGGCAGGAGGGAGGAGGAGGGAGGAAGAAGGAGGAGGAGGGAGAAGGAGGGATGAGGAGGAGGAGGGAGGAGGAGGAAGAGGGAGGAGGAGGAATGTGAAGGGAGGAGGAGGGATAGGGAGGAGGGGAAGAGGAAGAGGGTAGGAGGAAGAGTGGAGAGGAGGAGGGAGGATGTAGAGGGAGGAGGAGGGAGGAAAAGGGAGGAGGGAGGAGGAGAGAGGAGGAGGAGGGAGGAGGTAGGAGGAGGAGGAAGAGGGAGGAGGAGGGAGGAGAAGGAAGGAGGAGGAAGAAGGAGGAGGAAGAGGGAGGAGGAGGATGGAGGAGGGAGAGGGAGGAGGAGGAAGGAGGAAGAGGGAGGAGGAGGATGGAGGAGGGAGAGGGAGGAGGGAAAGAGGAAGAGGGTAGGAGGAGGAGGAGGGGAGAGGAGGAGAAGGAGGGAGGAGGAGAAGGAGGAGGAGGGAGGAGGAGGGGATAGGAGGAGGGAGAAGGCAGAGGGAGAAGAAGGAAGGAGGAGGAGGAAGGAGGGAGAGGAAGGAGGGAGAATGAGGAGGGGAGGAAGGAAAGGGAGGTGGAAGAGGAAGAGGAGGGAGGAGGAAAGAGGTAGGGGGAGGAGGAGGTAGAGGGAGGAGGAGGAGGAAGGAAAGGGAGGAGGAAGAGGAGGAGCAGGGAGGAGGAGGGAGGAGGAGGAGGTAGAGGGAGGAGGAGGGAGGAGGTAGGAGGAGGAGGAAGAGGGAAGAGGGAGAAGAAGGGAGAAGGAGGAGTGAGGATGATGAGGGAGAAGGAGGCAGGAGGAGGAGGAGGGAGGCAGGAGGAGGAGGAGGGGTAAGGAGGGAGAGGGAGGAGAAGGGAAGATGAGGGAGGAGGGGGAGGAGGCGGATGGAGTAGGAGGGAGGAGGATGGAGGAGGAGGGGAGAGGAAGAGGGAGAAGAAAGAGGGAGAAGGAGGAGGGAGTCGGGAGAGGGATGAGAGGGAGGAAGAAGAGAGGAGGAGAGAGTTCGCCATTCCGAATTCATACTCGTCTAGTTCTTCCCTTCTACACGACTGTAGATAACTTCCTTACACATAAAAAGATGAATTGTTATTGATATTGCCGTGGCATGGAGGAATATCAGCAGCAGAGTTGATCCAAAAAACCAAAGACTGAGATCTACGGAGAGCCATGAACGCCTACGCCAGCCGGCACTTGATGATGATGATTGCCGTGTGACGATTCTGTGTAGTCACGTCATTTTCTTCCCTTTCCCTAGCGTTTTGGTTCGGGGATTCTTTCATCATCATCATCATATATTTACGTACGTATTTTGGGAGGGGGAGGAGGGAGGAGGAGGAAGAAGAAAAAAAAACTATGACAGTTGACAGCTCTGGAATGAAAGGAAGGCGTGTAGAAAATTTCATCTCAATCGGATGGGCCGTTCGCGAACAAATAAAGGACATACATATTTACATACATACATATATACATATACACATACACTTTGTTTTATAGATATAGATAAGACGCGCTCGTCACTTGAACCAAATACTGTCAACATACTCGTCTGTTTGCATAGTTGGTTATTAGATGACATATGAACATGTCAATCCTGTGTTATTTCGATTTTTGACAAATGCGACTATAACGTGAGTTATGTGATTATAAATGCTTTGCTATAGTCGAAATTAACGATTAATTAATAGTTAATTTTTCAAAAGTTAACTATTAAATTTAAATTAATCAGTCGCAGCCCTAGTATATATATATATATCTCCCCCGATGGTGTTTCCACCTTGTCGTGGTGGGGGAGCTTGAGTTTCTCAATGACCCTGAGAGCTATGCCGGCGGTAGCGTAGCTACCAGCAGAGCCTCCCAAGCCGGACAGGTCAAAGGGTAGAGAACAGACAAAGAGAAACACCCTGGTCCTCCAGGTTGGGGGTTGAAGCGTGGGGTTAACATACCCACCTTTGTAAAAACCTTTCTTTGTTACGAAACAAATACATGAGCCTCGATATCGGACTGACTTATCTGGACAACGACCTTGGAACGTTAAAGGACTTTTGAGATTTGGAACATGGAATGTACGGACACTATATCGAGCTGGAGCGGCCGAAGAACTAACCCGGGAGCTGGGTGAATATCAAATGGATATAACAGCAATTCAAGAAATAAGGTGGCCAGGAGAGGGTACTTTAGAGCAAAATGGAATGATTATAATATATGGAGGAAACACCCAAAATAAACATGAATTAGGAACAGGATTTGTCATCAAAAAAGAGTTATGGGGGAACGTTTTAAACTTTAAAGCTTTTAATGACAGGATTAGTAAATTACGAATAAAAGGTAAATGGAAAAATATAACGATGATTAATGTACATGCACCTACTGAAGAGAAAGAAGATGATATTAAAGAAGACTTTTATAATGATCTGGAAGATGTCATAGAAGAAACCCCCAAACAGGACATCCTGATTGTGCTGGGAGACTTCAATGCAAAAATAGGTAGAGAGCAAACTAATAAAAAAAGTGGCCGGTATGGAAAGCCTACATACAACTTCAAATGATAATGGATGGAGAGTCATCAACCTGGCAGAAGCCAAAGGACTGCAGATTAGCAGTACCAGACTACAAAGAAAGGATATACACAAACAAACTTGGAAATCATGTGACAAGAGAACCTATAATCAAATAGATCACATTTTAATTAACAACAGAAATGCATCAAACATACAGCAAGTCAGAAGTTATAGAGGAGCTGAGTGCCACAGTGACCACTTCCTCGTTGGAGCAAAATTTAAAATAAAACTTAAGAGAGCTTTCTATACTAAATTACAAAGATTACACCCAACATATAACAGAGAAAAACTGCAAGACATTACAGTCAAAGAGAAATTTACAGATGAAATAAAATGTAAACTTGAAACTCTGCAAAACCCTTTGGAGGAAAGCGTTGACCAAACTTGGTTGAACATCAAGAATACAATTCAGTCTACCGCAGAAGAATGTCTCGGTGTGTTAACCACGCATAGAAAGAACAGATGGTTCAATCAAAAATGTGAAGAAGCAGTCATTAGGAAGAAGAATGCCAGACGTGTATGGTTAAATGACATCAATAACATCCAAAAGGAAGAGCATTATAGAAATGAATGTAAAGAGGCTACAAAAATAGTCAGACAGCAGAAGCGAGAATATATGAGTAATATAATCAAAGATATGGAAACTAATCACCAGAAAAATGAATCCAGAAAATTTTTTAAAGAACTGAAGTCAATGAAACGAGGGCACCAACAAAACACATATGGTTTAAAAGACAAAAATGGGAATATGATAAATACCAATGAGGAAATGTGCAACACATGGAAAGAATATTTTATTGAATTACTAAATTGTGAAGCTCCAAGTCACATTTTCCCACAGGAAGAGGTTCTAACATGCGAACCACAAATTGAAGAACCTACATTTGAAGAAATCCTATATGTAATCACACGACTTAAAAACAATAAGGCAACTGGGACTGATGGAATTGCTGCTGAATTTATAAAGGCAGGTGGCCATGCATTACATCTAAAGCTATACGAACTAATAATAAAAATCTGGAGGACAGAAGAATTACCCCATGACTGGAAAGAGTCATTATTGATAACTATCTTTAAGAAAGGAGACAAGTTCCAATGTGGAAATTATAGAGGAATATCACTACTGTCCACAAGCTATAAGATACTATCCGCAGTATTACTAAATAGACTAAAACCATATTCAGAATACATATTAGGTGACTACCAGGCGGGTTTTAGACAAAACAGATCAACAATAGATCAGATATTTATCTTACGACAAATAGCTGAGAAACATTGGGAATATAAAAGAGATCTCCATAACATTTTTGTGGATTTTAAAAAGGCTTATGATAGTGTCCATAGGAATAATCTATGGAATGCTATGCAGGAATTTGGAATACCAAGGAAGTTAATCAACATGACCAGACTATGCATGGAAGATACTTATAATATAGTAACATATAAAGGCAGGAAATCAGACCCATTCCAAATAACATCTGGCTTGAAACAGGGTGATGCACTATCGCCGCTACTCTTCAATCTGGCTCTAGAGAAAGTTGTAAGGAAGGTAAAGGAGGAATGTGATATTGGAGGAACATCCAAGCTGCTTGGTTATGCAGATGATATAGATATTATAGGGCAAAGTGAACAAAAGACATTGGAAATATTGACTCACTTAAAGGGAAAAGCCCAACAGATGGGGCTGGTTATCAACCAAGATAAGACAGAATATATGGTAATTTCAAGAGACGGAATGGCTAGAAACTCTGGCCACATACAAATAGATAATATGACCATTAAAAGAACGGAAACATACAAATACCTGGGTACAATCTTCAACTGCTCCAACATCATAAGGGAAGAAATACAAACTAGAATCAACTCTGGAAATAAGATATACTATGCACTACAACATCTACTAAAATCAAAGGCGCTATCTCGTAACACCAAAATCACAATATACAAAACACTGATCAGACCAGTTGTGCTGTATGGCTCTGAAACCTGGAGTACAACGAAAGGAGACGAAGTCTTGTTACAAACCTTTGAGAACAAAATTTTAAGACGCATCTTTGGACCCATTAGGGATACACAAAGTGGAGAGTGGAAAAGAAGAAGTAACAAAGACATTTATGATCTGTTTAAGTCCCCGATAATCACTGGTATCATGAAGGCTAATAGACTACAATGGCTGGGGCATATAGAAAGAATGGAAGATAATAGGGAAACAAAACTCGCTTACACTCAGGAAATAAATGACCGTAGACCCCGAGGTAGACCAAGAAGGTGGTGGAGAGATAATACATGTACAGACCTACAAGCACTTGGAATCAACGACTGGCAAGAGAAGGTCCACCAGAGAGACGAATGGAGACTGATTGTATTTGCAGCAAAGAACCTCAATGGCTCGGAACGCTGAAGAAGAAGAAGAAGAAGATATATATATATATATATATATATATATATAGTTTGTAAATTTAATTCAATTAGAACAAATAGTTTCAGGAAAAGAAAATTCACTGTACATTAGTTTCTGACCATTCCTCATATTCAGAATGATTCGTGTCTCACTTTCAGAGGTCACATATTGTGAGAATTGTATGGTCAGGCGGGAGAACCGGGGATTGAACAGGTTGATAGGCTGACAGTGGATTCACCTCTCAGTGGTAGATTACCTATGAACAAGGGGGAGGTGTCGGGCGCCTGTGGGACCTGGTGGAGAAAGAAAGGGAACAGACTGAGAACCCGTATTTAGAAAGAATGATATGGCGGGGGATCGGCAGGAGTTATGGACGAATCTCAAAACTGAGAGGAAAGACCAGGAGAACTTTCATTCAGATGGCAGTTAGGACGATTAGCAGCATGAATCTTCGCTGGCTGTTGAACGAGGGGACGAGGCGCGTGTCGGAATGTCCTGAATGCAGTGATGTCGGTTCTCATAACTCAAATGACTATTTCTCCAATATAAGTCAGATGTGCCCCATTATATAATACCATCTCTATTAATGTCTATCCTGATTCTGTACATTACATCTAAGCTAAGATCCAACTTTCTAGGCTTCATTTCACTCTTTCAGTACCAAGCAACATGTTAAGTGTCATGGACCCTTTCCGGTAACCTCCAGTCATTTCAATGTATTCTCTTACTATTTAAATTTGATCAATGCATAATGAACAAATGTGGTTTCCCCAGTTGCCACTTTTGTGTAAAACACGCATGACCTTTCATAGTGATAAAACCCCTCCTTGGCAATCTGCTCTGAAATCTTGTGGGACAGCAACAGTTAAAGTATTATCTGTGCCGAGTGTGCTCCTTACTGAACAAAGTGATTTCAATACAGCCCAGTTAGCATCATACACTTTAGTCACGTATTTGTAGGACATGATGGAACTAGAGGTTCATACAACAGTGTGTTCCTCTGGCAGTCTGCTGGTTGAGTACAGTTAATGTTCCACTAGCCTTCGACTATACAAATCTAAATTACATATCACAGAACTTAGAAGGATAGTATTTGTGACCTTGATTATCATGTCATTGAGTTTTTGAGATGTTTTATACATAGGCTATCTCATCACACTCTCATCTCAACAACCACCTGCTGTTGTTTGCAGCTGCTTATTTAACATTGACGACAAATCTTATTTATAGTAGGAGTCTGTTCCATCATCTGCAACTCAACAGTGTTTCAGTTTGTATTTGGCTGTTAGTGAGGAGAGCCAGGGTATATTTAATGCTTAAGAGGAGAAGGACTTGTTAGAGACGAGTAAGTAATCACGGCTGATGTTGGCAAGCACCATAACTATTATGGTTGCTAGACATTTACAAACTTTAGTTATAATATGTTCTATGTGCTCTCTAAAGCAAAGAATGCTGATTGATTGATTGATTGATTGACTTAGGAACCGACATCACAGCATTCGGGGCGTTCCCATAAGAATGCTATGAAATACTCCACATGTCTCACAATAAGCACATCTGCATTAATAGCCTGGTTGTTATATGAGACAACTATGTCACTGTTGCTTTTGTAGGAGAGACAAGGTACTTTAAACAATTACACTAACTACTGAGGTGAGGTAATTCTGCATTGCACTGGTAAACCCATTCTATCTTTCCATGTCATTGCGTTAGAATATAACCAGCTAATGTTAGCATCCTTCCCCTCCCATCAAGTTGTTGTTCTGAATGCCTCTGTGAACAAGACTGGTTATTGACAACTGAATGTGGTAAACCTGTAAATAATGCAACTAGGACAGATGATTAACTATCAAGGCAGCAGCTATCCATCTGATGAAGAGTCTATGTGGAGTTTAATAAACAATATGCATAAGATAACTCATTCTATACTAAGAAATGATCACCAGTTCCCAAAATTACCACAGCACTTAATGTTTTGCTATTTATATTTAAATGGAATAAAACAGGCAAATGGTGGTGAATAATTCATACTTTAAATGAAAAACACTATGAAACTTAAGTAAGGAAAAACTGCGGCAAAGAAAACCAGAATTTAAATGTCACGTGAAACACGTCATACCTAGTTTTTAGGTGCCAGTGCATTATCTGTGAGAATATTGTTACCATCGCTTCATCATCAAAGACATTCACTGAGATATTGTTAAGGTGCCTCACAAATCTGGGAGTTATAAAGTTTCTTCCACCACCTATTAAAACAAAAGACTGAATTTTAGCCATTTAAACAAGTATAATCATGACACCCACACAGACAAATAATAAGACGCCATTAGATATAGTGCCAATTAAAGATGACTAAATTATCTTTAAAATACTGTTGAAGTGTGAATAAAAAGCTACACAGAGACATTAAACACATGTGCGACATTGCAAAAGATAATTGGTTACACGCGTGAAAGAATTTAAAAAGGCAGAAAGCATAACATGAAAACCATGCACACGAAAGTATAAAATTGACTTGCTAATGAGCAATCATTTAAAAAAATAAAAAACTACTGAATGTTGTAAATGAAAAGATTAAAACACATTGTGGGGTTGAAGAAACCACTGAAAGATATCAGTGAATAGTGCAATGATTGCGAAGGTAAAGATAAAGATAGTCCCATTGCAGATACTGTCGTTTGAGTGTGAAGGGTCAAGCTTGCACATATTTTAGGCCATCATACAATCAAGTGGGGTGGCTAGTTCCCTTACTTGCCCCTTTCTTCAGACAAGTTGTAGAGAATTATGAACATGACCTAGCACCATTTAATATTATTGTGTGGGACCCTAGAGCTGTGCTAGTCAGAAAAACATCAACCTGTCAATGTTGGGACTGAACATAGGACACAAATATAAACTGCAAGGTCAATGGAGAAGAACCCTCTATGTTCGCATTATGCTCAAGGAAACATGCACCCAATTACATATATTTAAACAATTCTAAGATACGACAATATAACTGTAACGGCTGCATATTTTAAAGATAAAGATAAAGAGGGGGCTGCGTGGTCTCGAGGGATGGTGTCCGCCTCGAGTGCTGGAGGTCCCGAGTTCAAGTCCCGGTGAAGACCGGGATTTTTTCACTTGGACTTCTAATAATACAAATTCCCATAGTCTCTGGGTAGTGCGATCGGACGCCCGTGTGTATTGTTGCGCACGTAAAAAAATCCCTTGGCAGTTGGAAATCGAAAAAGAGTAGCCTAACGGCGCTGCCCGGGCAAAATTTCGAGTTAAAAATCTACCCAAAGTATTTCAGGATCCTCGCTGGTGCTACGGAGATCCTGCACAGAGCTGAGTTTCTCCAGACGCAGGTTTGAGTTAGGAGGAGAACGGAGCACTTATGGGTTACACCCGTGTGCCGTAATGTTGATCCATCGACTAAACTAAACAAAACTAAACTGTAGAGTTTTTAAAATCAATTAGTGTTACATTTCCAAAGAAAACAATACCAATTGATATAAAAGGAAATTTAGCCTTCTAAGCCATGCCAATATAATACTAACGATTATTATAAAACAACGAATTAAACTGACACTTGAGATGAGAGATAAATAGTGTAGACAGATTCACGTAAGGGACACAAATAAAGCTATATACATTCTAGAATAAGAGCAGTTGAAATCAAGAAACATTCATATACGAGGGAACTTCAAATGAAAATCTTAAATGTGTGTTATAAATTACAATAACCACGCCAGTGTCTTGTAACATGTCAATATTATTGTTATGATGTCAAGAGTTTTAAGTACGTGACATCACGATGCAGACGGATACGGTGACGTGATATGCATCAAAGAGGAGCAGCGTTCTGTTATCCGTTTTGTGATCAATGAAAAAGTGAACCTATATAAATTTATTGGCGAATCAAGGTCCAGTATGGTGAAGCATGCCTATCAGTCTAGCATGTGTATGAATGGAGTAGTAAATTTCAAAACTTAGGCCGATGAAAAAGTACAGCAGGTGGCGCGTGAGTGGTTACACATGCGGCCAACAGCATTTTTTTCTACGGGAATCCAAGCACTCTATCACCCCTGGAGACGTTGCACTGAACGCAGTGGTGACTACATCGAAAAATTATGCATTTGTTCTTTACTTATTCAGAGTATATTCGCACACTCACAAACAAGAAACATTTATGGTTTTCATTTGAAGCCCCCCCCCCCCCCCCCCCCCCATCCTCGAATTTTTTTTAATTATTCCCAAGTATTAAATAAAGCACATCATCATTATCACCAAGTACCTTATTAAGTGACAAGAGTAAACATGCTTCTACACAATTCTTGTCTTCCAGTAACATACATCTTTCCGTGTCATGATGCAAAACTGGTTAGCACCTGTTTTAATTGCCACCCTACTTTGTTCATTTGTCTTTCCAGTATTTACCATTAACAAGCATTTACCGTATGTTCCACTTTCTTTCTTCTCAAGATGTGGCTAAAGAATATTGACCATTAAGTGCTAATGTATGTGATGAGATTCATTTGTGACGTGGCCTCATGCAAAAATATTTTCATTATTCATTTTGGTTATATTTTAACGGAAATGTATGTTAATTGTTTACTGATTGTCCAAGATTACACACTTATCTAAAAGTGTGCTCTATGTGACATGTAAGAATTTGTTTTTCTGACAGCTAGTAACAAGGAACAATTGTATATAATGATTTTCATTTTATAGGGAAGAATTAATTACTGCTTTTATTGAAATAAGATTAATTTTCACTGAATGTCAGAAAGAGTATTGAAATTATATACAAAACATGTTCTACCTTATGGCAGTGAATCTTGGAATGTAGAGAAACAAATTAATAAGAGCTTCGATGAAGCGAAGATGAGGCTTCTGAAATGAATGTTGTGATTACTTTGGATCGCCAGATTAACTAACAATGTTTGTCAATTTGAGATTAATGAAAGTATAACACTGTGCACAACTACAAGAAAGAGAGAGAGGCCGTGCTCTTTGGTCATATAATGATAAGAGAGGCAGAGACAGACTGAGAGAAAAGTTGCTTAATGGCCTAAGCGTATGGCAGAAAGGAATGTCATCAGTAGAATTGTTGCAAAACACCAAGAAGTGAGATCTGCACCATGTGGTGACGATTCTCTCCAAGAAAATTAGAACATTCTTAAATAGTTGAATCGGTACAACTATCTTGGAACTGTCATAATACCTGACAGAAGATGATTAAAACAAACATTGCTATGACATAAGGTTGATAACTATATTGAACTTATAGTGCTGTAAGCACGTGAAACGTGGACAATAAGTAGGCAAGATGAAAAACATTTAGTGACAGCAGAAATATGATTTCCGAGGAGAATGCAAAGAATACCTTGGACGAACACAAACACAAATTGGACAGTCCCTCCAGAAACAGATGAACATCATACACCGATAAGAAAAATTACACGTAGAGACAGTCAAGATTTATTGTTTGAAAATACAGTGTACAGGCAAACATCATTGGAATAGAGCAAGGGGAAGACAAAGAGATGAATACCTGTATGGCTTAGCCCCACTGAATAATTGGGATGCGAACAAAGACCTTATTCGAGACTGGTGATTATGATAACAACCATGACCGCACACGCTTAACACCAGGGCGTATAATGATCATGATTCTCTTCTGTATTTCTGTGGAACATTCTCTACGTATTTTTCTTATACAAAAATTTCCCTTTAAGTATCACATTAGTTCCACTGACTTTGCATGTACAATTGCACATGATTCTTTGATATTACCATTATTTCTGTTTGGCTTCTATTCAAACTAAATCAATTTTTGAACTTTCTATCACAATTTTGTAACAATGTCTTTCTGATGACCATATAGCCTTATGATTATCAAATTAGTCACATCGCCACACTGTAAGTTGTTATAATTATATAATGCTGAAATAAGTAGAGGTTTAACTATTTGGAGATCAATGATAACACAAACTTAACTTGCAATATAATTCAAATAAAGACAGAATTCGTGTGGATAAATAATATTCTTTGCAAATATGTTGAGAGAAAGAGAGAGAGAGATAGAGATAGATAGATAGATAGATAGAGAGAGAGAAAGAAAGAGAGAGAGAGAGAGAGAGAGAGAGAGAGAGAGAGAGAGAGAGTATATGTGTGTTTGTGTGCGTACGTGTGCGTGTGAGTCTATGCGTGTGTGCGTATGTATGTGTAGAGGCTGTGCATTGTTAACTGCGTTGTCCAACATAGAACACGATCTGATATAGGATGACATGACTGAAACCCATGAGGAAAACAATGACAACAGTTAACACTTCTAATAACTACACCTTGTAATAAAACTAAAGCCAGGCATACAGGATGTCATGATAACCAGTATATTTTAACCATTCATGTCAGTTGTTGACAGATATGTACATACCAGGTGGGCCCATTGCTCCGATTAACTGCAGATCAATTAATTTAATAGGGCTGGTATCAGCCAGATCATACCAGCTCCAATGATCTAACCACTGTCTGAGAAGTTCAATAGGAGGTTGAGCACCCCATTGTTCTGGCATTGGCATGTTCAGATCATCAACAAAAACTATCTGCAAACAAAATGAGAACAGTATTACATGTTTTCCTACAAATACCAAATGAGAACAGTGTTGTTACGTGTTTCCCTATACATTATATCACAACCAAAATATGACATCACTTAAGTGTCTATTAAAACTAAAGTAAATAATCATTATACAGACGTCAGTGTAAAATAAGACAGCATAGCATGCTGTTTAACTTAGTACCTACAGTGCTAGCACCTTGTATTGACAGACGACAGTGTGTTATTGTGCTAAAATAGATAGGTATAATAACTGCAACCCATGGCGGCAGCGAATGTGACTGATAGACCAATTCGCGCGGGAAATCTTAGTCCACAATAGATGCATGGTTATTTCCACCATCACACACCATCTGACGTCTCAAACGCTCAATGTGTGACCTATTTTACAATACTTTTCTCCTTTGTCTTCATTCCATTTCCTATATTTTCTCCATGCAACGCAATCAGTTGTGACATGTTTCCATGGTGCAATAGCAATGCCTGTATCAATCATGTCCCACTTAAACACATCTGTGTACAAAGGGTGACCCAGTGATCTTTTGCCCATCTGTGATTCACACACAAAAAAAAAAAATGTCCTTTGGTATTCTGCTGACTTCCATCCTAGTAATGTGTCCTATCACCTATGTTTGCTAAAACTGAGCATGGAACAAACCATCACACAACTGATCTGTCCAATCCTTCAGTAATTGTGAATTTGTCTTGACAAATAATACCATGTATTCTTCGCAGACACCGCACATGAAAGCTGTTTAAACGTTTCTTTTGGTGTGTGTAGGTTGACCAGGCCTCACTGCCATAAAGGAGAGTATTATAGACATTGGCTAGATAGGCCTGGACGTTTGTTTTGGTAGTGAGCGTCCTGTTCATTGTTGATACTACTTTACCAGTCTTGATGTTGATTTCCTGATCTAGGAATAATTTATTGTTTACCTCAAATCAGCAATCGCCGGTAGCCATTGTTCCGAACATGCAGGTCACTGTACAGGACAGATGTAAAAGCATTCCACGCGAATTTCACAGCTCATAGTGTCGCCCACGCACTCACTCACTAGCAAGGCAACGGAACCATGTACTGCCAGTTCAACATGAGGAAAATGCGATTGCAAACCGTAGCTACAAGCATAAACACGCCACAGGCCTTAACGTTTCAACGCCTGACCGCCATGTTGACAACCGGAAGCAACCGGAGTTTGTGCTTTGTGCTTTGTGCGACGCTTTCGGCAGGTCGCCCTGCGGTAAAAGACCGAGCCATGTGAGAAACCCCGGATCAATGAGGTCTTTCTGGTGACTGCCAAGTCCATCGACGTTGAACTGTGGTTTTCGTGGATGAATTTTGTGTTGGCATTCTGGCGGCGGCATTATGCACAGTGTAATTTTACTGTACGGGCTGTTGGATTGCCGAGACTCCTGTTTATTCCACTTTTCACATTGGACAGTGGGGAGCATTTGGTTGATATTCACTGGCACAGGAATGGAGCATAAAGAGGACGACCTGTTGCCGTGAAGTTGGAACCTCGACTGACTGACTGACTGACTATTGTTTACCTCTATCCTAGATATGTGAAATCCTTTACTATCTCCAACTCAAGATTGATGGTACCCCATGTGCAGCTTGTGATATAATATGTGTCTGCTTTTTGCTAATTGTTAAAACCAGGTTTATAACAAGCATTGGAGAATGCAGATAGTAGACAGTTTAGTTCTTCCTTAGAGTGGGTCGTAATTGCGGCGTCAAAAGGCAACTTTCTGAGCAGTACCCTCCTAATTGTGGTTTTGGCCTTAAATCTCTGAACACTGTGAAACCCGCCATCTTAGTGTGATTGAATGCACTCATAAGTACCGCCGTCGTGATCGCGAATGGGATATTTCAATCGAGCATGTATTTTAAAGAGGGTGGGAGGGAGTACACAACCTTGATTTCAAACTCTTCTGAACATACACCACCTGTTATTTAAAAAAAAACTGTCATTTACTGCCAGTATAGTACCTCGCGGTGTAAAGCTCGGGGGTTGGAGGGGGGGGGGGGGGGGGGGGGTCTTGAGCCTGAGGAAATAAAGCCGCCTGGCTAGTGCTGTCGCCGCGAACTATACAGGTTAGAGGTTAGAGTAAAAAATCCCTTGGCAGTTCTAAATCGAAAAAGAGTAGCCTAACGGCGCTGCCCGGGCAAAATTTCGAGTTAAAAATCTACCCAAAGTATTTCAGGATCCTCGCCGATGCAACGGAGTTCGTGCATTAAGCTGAGTTTCTCCAGACGCAGGTTTGAGTTAGGAGGAAAACGGAGCACTTATGGTTTAAACCGTGTGCCGTGATGTTGATCCAACGACTAAACTAAACTAAACTAACCTGGGCTTCAGCACACCGGACGTTCTTAGCGCTCTTATCCGTGGGAATTTTACATAATTAGTGAGACATGTTTTCACAAGCTTTCTTGGTCTTTTAACAGATACTTCTATGTTTTGTGTAGTTTATCAAGATTAGAAAGGCGGGTTTCTCTTATTTATGTCTGAGTAGTTAATAAACAAAGAAACAGCATTCAATAATATTTTAGTAAGATTAATATTTAAAGTGCTGACACATTTTATAAACAAGCAGAAACAACAATGTCACTGGTTAACACCAGATGCATCCTAAAGATTGCCTAACAATCCAACAGTTTACACAGTCCACTAGTTAGGCTAGAAAAAGCAAAACATTTGCTACAAAGAAGAAATTATTTTAGAGGTGGAAATGTTGCAGCCAACCTGGCAACGAAAAAAAAATAAAAATATATATATATATATATATATATATATATATATATATATATATATATATATATATATATATACATATATATATATATATTATTATTAAGGATGGTGCACTGGCTACCACAATCTGCACAGAGATAAATGATTTCTCAAGCGGTACGATACAGTTAAGTTGTAAATATTCCTAATATCTGCAAATAGTGTTTATAGTAATTGTCATGTAGTTTATGATATGAATGTTCTGCATTGGTTTTAACTATTTGTAAATACGTTGACTGTGCAATGCATTTCATTTTTTTTTATTTCCATATCCTTTATAGGACATGTTGAGCTTGACTCTAGTCCGACTTTGTGAAGACACATGAAGGGTGTAGCATAGGTGGGAGCGCAAGCGCAATTGAAATACCACTACTTTTATCGTTTCTTTACTTATTCAGTCTCTCGGTAGAGATTTGTTCGCAGCAGACGAGCAAATCTCCGGCGGGCCTATTCTCGCTGGTCGCGAGATCCGCACAGTGGAAGTATGGGAGATTTGCTTGCAAATAGACAGGCAATATCTCCTGTGGTATCTATGGCGGACCCATTCCCGCTGGTCGCGGGGACCGCTATAAGTCAGGTGGGGAGTCTGACGATAGTGCACGCTTTACACAGGTCCGGACACTTGTGATTGACAGATGTGCGCGCCCTCATGGTCCGGGCTCGTACGAGGCCCTCACCTGTGGGACATGGCTGAACGTCTCTAAGCCGTGTCCCTTGGGTGTCAGGGTCTGGCCATAACTCGCCACCGGCTCGTGGTGGTGAGGTCTCGGTGGATTGACGCTGAGCCGCCAGCGTCTGCAGCCTACCTTGTGCCAGACGTATTGGTTACCCATTCCTCTGGAATACACAAGACTAGGCCGAGAGAGGGGTCATGTCGTTTGGGCATCACATGATCTCTGAAGCTCTGCCCAGACATTGTGATGGAATAGTGGCCACATTCCACTCACATACTTTAGTCTGTCAAGACTGAAAGGTGTCTACTATAGGACATCGCTGTCAACATCAGCATCTTTCAGCTGATTGTTGATTTCTTTGCAAGATTACACTCAATAGTTTGCCATTGCTTTCTGAGCGACCGGCTCCATACTCTCATAAGTCACTGGCGCGACTCGAACGTCTTCTAATTCTCGTGCGGCATTTCATTTGACTCCTCAAAATTGTGTATATTATATTTACCCCAGACAATAAAACAAATTTCAAAAAACCTTACGATAAAAAGACACCCTTGAACAAATTAAACCCGCTTCTTGTTTTGAAAGTCATTGTATGAGTCGAATACTATATATTGTTAATGATAAATACGTGTTACTATTATCTTACAGCTTTCTTCCCAGGAGGTGGACCATATACTCCTTTACGCCGTTTATCCAGCTTTGACATGATCATACTTTGAGTCTGGGTAGAACTAGTTTGTGCAGAAAAATTCAAGATGTTTTGTTTGTAGATATTTTTATCCAGCTTGTTCAGCAAGAAATCCTGTAAAACAAATCAAATGATGGAAAATAAACAAATGCAACAACTAGTGTGCTACTCTAGCCCTTTTAGGACGGGAGAACATTGGGGTCAAATTTAGCTTTCCCTCTGAAGAAGACGGAGTCATCTTTTTGGAGTACAGAAATGACTGAAGTGATAATTTTGAAAATTCAAAAAAACAAAAAAAAACAATTAGAACCCTACATAGGTATATACAAGTATATATATATATATATATATATATATATATATATATATATATATATATATATATATATATATATATACTTGTATATATCCTTGTATATATCCGCCCTCCAGGGGTTTTTCGGTCACTGCACACACAACAGTCTTTCTCTTTTTCATCTGGAATGGAACTTACCCATTTACCTTTAGGGACTTCATCGCTTACCAGTGGGGTGCAATATTCCTAGCAAAGTGCTTCAATTGCTAGTGTGAATTTGTATCTAACCATCACATTTACAGTCGAATGAGCTTTGTACAAAATTTACGCATTCAGCATCATTCTTCAGATTATATTGAAAGTTAATTTCTTCCAATACTTCACAGTCCTCTGATCTATCCCACTCATGTGTTTGTTGTAATCCAGAACACTTTTTGTCTTCCTAACAGTTTGAGGAGCATCTCCACCTTCATGTTGACCACGTTTCTGCAGTGGCACTTCTCCAGTCTCTGCTTTGTTGAAAGTGGACAGTAGTAGAACATCATTCTTTTGAGACCTTTTCCCTAAAGGCCGTGGCAAGAGTTTCTCCTTGTCTGAAGTTAATTATGTCTCCAGAGTCCATCTTCACTTTCAGTCCTTTTAGTATTCCTTTCCTATTGCGTCACAGCGTCCCAGTGAGGTGTGTCTGGTTGTCTTTCCGCTATTTGACAAAAGGCATGCTTTAAATTTTTTTTTATCAACGAACGGATGGAATCCTTTATTCAGATAGTTGCCGATTCTGAGCAGTCTTATTACAACACTATGGGCTAATCTACTATCAGCTGGTTGTTGGTCATCTGGGGTATTATCACGCTTGCCACTATAGACAAAGAAACCGAAAATGTTATGTGATTCTCTTTCAGGTTTATTTGTCATTGAGTTCATGAGAAAGAACATGAACATTGTCAACTCTTGAATTTTGACAGTATGAACATTGTCAGCTCTTGAATCTTGACAACATGAACGTCAAATATGCCAGGCAATAAATCGTACAATCTATGGTTTGTGTCTTCGGTATTTAAACATGAACATTGTCAACTCTGGAATTTTGACAACGTGAACATTGTCAGCGCTTTAATCTGGACAACATGAACATTGTCAACTCTCGAATTTTGACAACATGAACATTGCCGACTCTTGAATCTGGACAACATGAACATTGTCAGCCCTTGAATCTTTACGGTATAAACATTGTCAGCTCCGGAATTTTGACAACATTGACATGGTTAACTCCTGGATGTTGGCAACATGGGTACGTTCTATCTCTTGGATGTTGGCACCATGGATACTTTCCCATTCTTGAATTTTCGCACCATGAACTACATATCTTAGTTAGTTAGTTAGTCGCAGTTCCAACTTCACAGCAACGGGTCGTCCCCATTATGCTCCGTTCCTGTGCCAGTGAATATCACACAAAACGCTCCCAACTGCCCAATGTGAGCTACCGTATAACAGTAGACGGTACTACCTGGTTTCTGTTAGCCCTGAACGTTGGGCGGCGCTTACCAAACCCGACACCCCACATTGTGCCAACGGCTTCGGGCGGAAGAGCGCAATTGGGAGGGTACAAGCCTTACCCTGGTGCGAGGAAATGCAAGCTAAAGACAAAATGTCATGGCAGGGCAGACCAAGCCCTAAGCATTGGTTGGCGACTGGTCTAGGATCGAAGCTCCGACAGGCGGACAGTTAGAGCATTGCTTTGCTGATCCGGCAGCTTCTGCAGCTTGTCTTGTTCCAGATGTAGGGGTGTTACCTTTCCTCTGGAGTAAACTAGGCAGGCCGAGAGAGGGATCATGCTGCATGGGCAACACAAGATCTCTATATTTTAGCCCAGGCTTTGTGCTATGGAGAGGCAATAACTCCATCCCTGGTCTTAACTGGTCTCGGAATCTAATTGATATTCTCATTGCGACAAATGCAAGAAAAATGCCGTGAACAGAATCAACCACTGTTTATTGCCTTCATCGACCTCACAAAGGCATTTGATTTGGTCAGTCGTGAGGGTCTGTTCAAAGCACTAAAGAAGATTGGCTGCCCACCAACTCTTCTGTCCATTGTGGAATCGTTCCACACAGGCATGAAGGGTATAATCAAGTTTGATGGTGCAATTTCTGAAGAATTTGAAATCAAGAGTGGAGTTTAGCAAGGTTGTGTAATAGCTCCCACCCTCTTTGGAATATACTTTTCACTTCTACTGAAATATGCATTTCGTGATCAGGATGGTGGTATATACATTCACTCACGCTCAGATGGCGGCCTCTACAATGCTCAGAGATTGAAGGCTAAGACCAAAATTAGGAGGGTACTGATCAGAGAGTTGCTTTTTGCAGATGATGCTGCAGTTACGACCCACTCTGAGGAAGAATTGCAATGTCTACTATCTGCATTCTCCAATGCTTGTTCTGAATTTGGTTTAACAATTAGTAAAAAGAAGACACAGATTATGTCACAAGGTGCACATGGGGTACCATCAATCTTTATTGACGACGCCGAACTAGAGATAGTAGACCATTTTACATATCTAGGATCAGTGGTAAATAGCAAATTATCCCTAGATCAGGAAATCAACATCCGGATTGGTAAGGCAGCAACAACAATGAACAGGTTAAGAAAAAGAGTCTGGGAGAACAGGAAGCTTACTGCCAAAACAAAAGTCCTTATCTATCAAGCCTGTGTCCTTAGTACTCTTCTCTATGGCAGTGAAACCTGGACAACTTACCCACACCAAGAGAACAACTTAAACAGCTTTCATATGCGGTGTCTGCGAAGAATTCTTGGTATTAAGTGGCAAGACAAAATCACAAATACTGAAGTATTGGAAAGATCAGGTTGTGTGACAGTTTATTCCATGCTCAGTCTTCGTAGACTTAGATGGATAGGACATCTTAGGAGGATGGATGATGGTAGAATACCAAAGGATATCTTTTTTGGTGAATTACAGATGGGTAAGAGATCTCAGGGTCGGCCTCTACTACGATACAAAGATGTGTGTAAGCGGGACATGATTGATACAGGAATTGATAATGCACATTGGGAGCAAGTCGCCGCTGAGCGTGTTGCATGGAGGGCAAATATCAGAAATGGAATAAAGTCAAAGGAGAAAATTATTGCAGAAAAGTCACACACCAAGCGTTTGAGACGTAAGATGGTGCATGATGGTGGAAATGACCACGTGTTCACATGCACCCACTGTGAACGGACATTTACAGCGCAAATTGGCCTTATCAGTCACACTCGCTACCGCCATAGTTAAAAGTTATTATGCCTTTTTTAAAGCACACACTATCGTCTGTCAAGACGGCAAGGTGCCAATGAATGCCGCCACCAGAATGTCAACACACCAGAACCCCCCAGGAAACACCCTGTTCATCTCTGATGGAATCGGCAGTCATTTTCCTATCTGAATGTTTCCTAGATGTTCACCCACACAGTCCACAAAAATACAGTTCATCGCTGATGGCAGTGGCAGTCAACCAGAAGCCCAGCAGCCACGTATTTCTGCATATATATATCTTATTTCATGTGATTTACAATTTGTAAACAATTTATATTTGTTCCGGTACATAATTTCTGTCTTGGTTCTGGTAATAAACACATGGACTATTTTTCTTAAATCCAATGGTGTAATAGACGATAATTTAGGATTTTTTGAGGAGGAAACATCGTCATCTGAATTTAGTAAGTAGGATACATATTAGAGTTATAATGTTTCCTTTTCTTGTGTATTGTTTTTTTAGTCGTGTAACATATTGACCATGCAAGTTACATATTCCTTTTCCCTATGTTATCTCATTATATACTCTTATGATTTATAAAGTGGATTGTTTATTTTCTCGTTTATTTGTTTATGATCATGTGGTGTTAACAGTGTAAATACTACATGCATCTACAACCATTATGGGAGCATAAAGTGGCAAGGAGAAGACACACATCAAGATATTTAGAAGAGATTCCTACTTTCCTTGATGTGGCAACTTCCTTGAACTCTCGTGACCTTCTATAGGAAAACTTTAATTCTCCACCCCTAGGGAGTCTTTTGAGCCAATTTCTGGTTTTTTATATAGTCGGTCTCATTGAAGTGGGTATTCTTTTCCCATATCAAAATTATATTACCACAGTTGTCTAAGCCCTGCAAAGGTCTTGCATCTTTCAGATAGTGTGTGTGTGAGAGAGAGAGAGAGAGAGAGAGAGAGAGAGAGAGAGAGAGAGAGAGAGAGAGAGAGAGAGAGAGAGAGCGAGGTTGTTGTACAGCCTTTCTCTCCCAACCTTGTACCAAAACACACTCTCCATGGGGAATGCACAAAAGGCAATGATCAAATATGCAAAGTATTTCCATCTTATTTCTTAAAGCAGCCGTGTGTTCCAACAGCCTGGTATTTAGTGGGTGACCATAGTCACCGATGTAATCTTTGTTATAGGGTAACAAACAGTAGAGCAAACAATGTTTTGGCTGAATGTTCTTCAGATCATCTATGTTTGAGTTTCATGTTAACCGTACCTGTGTTCTTTGTCACAGGTCAGATGCTGCTGGTCAAATTCGTGCTGTAAGGAAATACAACAGTTTGTTTGTAATCTACCGTGCGACTCATGCTGTTGCTCCCGAAATATTTTAATTATATATAGAAATGACACAACTTTGTAAGGTACACTACGCAGGGACATACGAATAAACTGGAAACGTGACTTAATGAGGTTTGTGAAGGTACTAAGAAAAATAGTAAGGATAACATTACAGCAATGCATAAAGACATATGAATTACCCGTATAAAGAGAACATAAGCTTCTCCCTCTGCCTAGATAATTCCGCTGGTATCATCAGTCTGGTGATTTCCCTTTCTCCAAACTTTGTATTGCAGATTGTATTTTCTCTAATAAATGCTATGTTTCTTTCACTAAGACTATATATATATATATATATATATATATATATATATATATATATATATATATATATATATATATATATATATATATATAATCTTGGCTCTTTGTCATGTCTTTGTACATTCCTCCATGGTATTTCTTTAATCCTTCTAGTATTCTTGCTTGTCATTAAATTGTATGTGCCATTACTGTAATTTATTACATGTCGTGATGGTCTGAATTTTTCTGTTAATGTTCTGATTTCCTTGAGCAAGTGAACACGACTCTTTATGTTCCCTGCAACTGGAGATTCTATTACAGGTACTCATTATGACTATCTTATTGTTTCTATGTCTGTTGATTTAATTTTGTCCTTTCTACTATAAGTCTGCATGTTTCCTCTACGATATATCTTGGATTCTTGTACTGTTTTCAGGAATCATGTTTGTACTGAGATGAGAATTTCGCTAGTTTGTATGGCTAGCTCTTCAGATGTCATGACTTCTTGTACTGCCATCTACACATCGAATTTGTTTTACATCAGTGTTACATTCAGGTATTAAAATGCTAGCATCACACCGTAATGTCCATGCTCCTTTTATCGCTTTCTTGAGTTGTATCTTAAAATTTATCACAAGTAGTTTGTGTTATGTGTTGCAATCTGCTACCATCAGTGTCCTTGTTGTATTAAGATGTAATCAATTTAGTTCCAGTAGTTGCCATCATGTGAGGTCCAAGTGTAGAACTGTCACGAATATTGTCTAAAAGGGTTATGTGATTGAAAGACTGATTTCTAGGCAACAATCTATCTTAAATCACATTTCTCTGTCCTATAGAAAATGGGCATAGTATCCCTTCCTCCTCTTCAGTTCATTCAACTCCAACTTTTGCATTGAAATATCCCATGATTATTACGATGTCTATTTTCCCACGTATTCTAATGTCTCTCGTAGACTACTGTCTTCCTACACCCATTACACTTCCCCATTTACACCCACTCCCCATATTAGGGCATAAGCCTATCTTTACCTATCCCATGCAGCTCCGCCCACGTTCTCCACATATTATTGATTTATGTGTCTAGTTGTCTTCTCAATGTGGGTTTAGGTCTTCCTCTATTTCATTTGCCCTGTGGATTCCAGACAAAGGCATTTCTAGCTAGACTATTTTCAGGCTTTGTCAGTGTAAGTGTTTTCGAACATCAGAGTAATTTAATCGCCTCTTGGTGGACTGGTATTTGTCTAGTTCTCTCCATGAGCTCTACAATGGTGGTTCTGTCATATCAGTGTTTTCCTTCCATGTTGCACAGGCACATGTTAGTGAATATTTGTAGCTTACTTGTAAACCGACTGTTGTAGAGTTCCTAAATTGCATTCTCTTCTGTTGCAGTTTTTGACACATAGATATTATAAATGCGATATTCTTTCGTTTGTTTCAAGTATCATAGTGATAATTTGATCACTGACTAGGCTATATATAAGAAGCGCTGTAGTGACTTTCTGTGTCAAAAGGAAACAAACCCTGCTCTGACAACCCATTTCTTCTGACATTCTCATTTTATCAGTTGTATTTCTTGCTAGGTCACTAGTTTTCTCCGGTATAGACTTTGGTCGCTATCCATCAAATGAAAATAGGTAAAGCACACAGTTCATACAATATAACTATAGAAGAATTAGACACTACAGTAGGCACTTCCCTACAGAGTTAATGAGATTAGTTATTACTACTATACTATTCCGAAGAAAATCTGGATTGATAGATTGATATGCTGTTATGCTTATGATATAGTACTTTTACGTTTAAACAGCTTTCATGTGCGGTGTCTGCGAAGAATACTTGGTATTAAATGGCAAGACGAGATCACAAATACTGAAGTATTGGAAAGATCAGGTTGTGTGACGGTATATTCCATGCTCAGTCTTCGTAGACTTAGATGGATAGTACACGTTATGAGGATGGATGTTGGTAGAATACCAAAGGATATCTTTTTTGGTGAATTACAGGTGGGTAAGAGATCTCAGGGTCGGCCTCTACTACGATACAAAGATGTGTGTAAACGGGACATGGTTGATACAGGCATGGATATTTTACATTAGGAGCAAGTCGCCGCTGAACGTGTTGCATGGAGGACTAATATGAGAAATGGAATAAAGACAACGGAGCAAATTATTGCAGATAAGTCACGCAACGTGTGAGACGTAAGATGGTACATGATGGCGAAAATGACCATGTGTTCACATGCATCCATTGTGGACGAACATTTACAGCGCGAATTGGCCTTAAGAGTCACATTCGCCATCTCCATGGGTTGTAGTTATTAAGCCTTTTTGAAGCACAATGTAACAAACTGTTGTCTGTCAAGACGGCAAGGTGTCAATGCAATAATACTTTTAGCAATGCATGCAAATAAACTGCAAGAATCGACATCGCAACTACAGAGAGTTACAAGAAAAGACTACAACAACACAAAAATAAAAGTTATGGTCACAACCAAGGACAATAAGAAGCAACCAGAAACTATAGTTATAGCAAGGGGAATAATGCTGAAACTACTTGAGATTGTGAGTCAATAGTAACAGAGAAACAATTAACACAGTGATAACATACACAATCATCTCAGACAAATCTGCATTCCATCAGATGAACATAGTGTATAATTTATACCTGTTCACAGAAATCAGAAAATGATTTTGCACTGCTCAAACTAATGTATGCCAAGAATACCATGGGCAACGAAGAAGACCAAAACCAAAGAACTTCAAGAGACCAGTTTACAAAGGGATTTGATTACTGTTGCCGCCACATCGCTATTTGAATTCCCATCTCCCCACTACCCTTCAGTTAGCAACAGCGCCAACAACCACCACCATTAGAATTAAATTCAAATTTAAAAATGATGGAATTAGCGCCTACAGTTTAAGAAGAACGATGAAATTTACATAATCTTAATTTGAAAAAGAGCGCTGATTCGAAAATGGAGCGAAAATGTTATAAATATAGCAGAAAAGGAGCTCAGCCATTGATCACGGCCCGGAATGACGTCAGATCACAGTCGAGGAAGGGCAGGAAAAACAACAATCGAGAGTCTTTAAAAATGAAGTGAAGACCGGCAGAAGTGCAGTGTGTGAAAAACGGAAAAAACCTTCAGCAATCGCTCAACAGGAGAAGGTCCAGTGGAACTGACGGCGTGGTGTCCTCTACTCAACAATCCATCTTAAGTGTAGCCAACTCCAATAAAGGAAGAGAGAGAAGTGCCAGCCTTTTAAGCAACCAGCAAACAAGGAGAGCAAAAACCTATCAGGAGCCTGAAACCTGACGGCGTTATGCTTGAAGAAGACATTCAACTATGTTGTAGGTAAGCACACTGTAGTCCTTAAGAACTTATTTCAGGAGAGACTAAGCACCATATTCCTACGTGGTAGTTCATAGATGATCTGTGCACTAGGTTAACCATAGTGAGGGGTTTTCTTTTTCTAGTTACGCAGCTTCTATGTAAGTATAAGTATTATGCCTAGGTTGTGCATTTTACTTCTTAAGCAATTAAACTAAGTCAGTAGTGATTTAGGAGTTAGTGATTAACTTAGGCTTTAGGAGATTAGAATCCATAGTTCAGTAGTAAGGAACTATCTTAAATGTGCATTCACTAAGTAGGAGGAATTAGTGTAATTCGTCCCAGAAACAGTACATGGGCACATTAAATGTTAAATAATTCCCTATTGATTGATTGATTGATCTAGGAACCGACATCACAGCATTCGGGACATTCCCATAAGCACTCCGTCCCCATCCTCAGCAACCAGCGAAGAGTTCCAACACTAATAGTTCCAGTAGCAATCTGATTATATGTCCGTCTCTCCTTTCCTCTGAGCGTCGAGCATCGGCCAGATCCCCTCGTCACTCCTCGCTGCCTCATTCTAACCAGACTATGGTGATCCATTTGCTCCTCCTGTGTGTTCTTTTGAAGCATTCATTCGGTAATTCAATTGTGACTTCATCGGTGTTAAATATATTAATTTATTTTTTAGCTTATTGATTATGAGTCACCTAATTATGCCTTTTCATCATCCATGCCAGCAGGGTTAAGATTTCTGTAGAGTTATGTTATGTATATACCCAGGACGAGTATCATCAATCAATCAATCACCTGATAGTAGGTAATTTGATGCATACTACCAATTGTATCAGAGGAAAAGATGCTAGTAGTACCCATGCATTAGTTGAACATTTAGTGTGCCTCTAAGCATGGTGCCACTCTGTATTCCATATCACTCATTTTACAATTATATGGTTTTGTTTCCTGAAATTGTGTTTGATGTATGATGATGATGAATCTTATGGACAAGTAAGGTAAAAAGCATATACCTACATGTTGAAGAAGAGGAAGGATGCTCCTCTTCAAAGCATTTCGTTGGGAGGAACCTACCCGAATGTTATACAGGAGATGATGCCAAAATATACTTATATTGTTCATAAGTAAATACTCATTGCATTTAGTGAAGGAATTAAGACACTTAATGTGTGAGGCCTTTTCTTTTAAATGGAAGGATAACTAGGGAAAATAATTATGTACAAAAGGAGTATGGTGATCATGGTTTTCAAAGTCCGAATCGATGAAGGTATTACTCAACCTGGAGACCATGGGTGAGAGGCAGCGGCGACGATGACACTGCTTATCTGGTAGTCTAAACCTTGAGGACCCTGTAATCGAGGATTAGATGGAGAGGAACCAGCTATGGGGTTGATCACTGTTGGGGGACCCAAATACCCTCCATCCCCCTTGTTTAATTTTTCCTGATGTCAAAATGCCCTTTGATTATTTTCCTTGTTCTTTGGGTTTTTATCTTCTTCCATTTCTCTAATGGTCATATAAATCCCATATGTCAAACTCAAGGCCCACGGGCCACATCCGGCCCGCCGTACAATCATATCAGGCCCGAGAGGTCTCAACCGACGTACAAATATATTCGGTCCAAGAGAGAATTTAGGCAGAAATATGTTTTTATGATCACGATATAAAGTGCAAATCAAATTCCCTAATTAGCAACCTTCCGAATGATAGGCTACTTGAGAGCGTTCTCACTTCGATCAGAATAAGCGAAAATAAAAGTTGTGTAGTGAGTTAGTGTTCGTCGTTATAGTTTCCTAGCAACGTTCAGTGTCATTCATTAATTCATTCATTCAGTAGCATGTCCTTTGCAGAAGAACCTCGCTCCCATAACAACCTTCCGGAAAACCTCTCGATCATAAGCAAGATGTCCCGCGCCCGATACACCCATCTGAAGATCATCTGCCACATCCTGCACCCATATTCTCTTTGGCCTTCCTCTTCCTCTCGTCCCAGGCATATACCCCTCCATTATTGTTCTCTCCAAACTTTCGTAACGTTTCAAGTGACCAAAATATTTCAATTTTCTTTGTTTTATCGTCTTTAATAGCCAAGCTTCTTCAATATTCAGCTCTTGACGTATTGATGCATTTGTTCTTTTCTTTACCCAAGATATTCTTAGAACTCGTCTATAACATTTATATTCAAAGGCATTTATGCGCTGTTCAGCTTGTTTAGTAAGTGTCCAGGTCTCACAGGCGTATGTTGCAATGGGAAAGATGCATACTCTTAAAAATCTAATTTTTGTAGTTCTGTCTGTCCCATTCCATAATTTATTCAGTTGTTTTAGTCTTTGAAGAGTAATTGAAAAGAAAGTAGTGTAATGCCCGAATATTACGTCACCTTTTCCCGCTACTGCTAATCTGATATCAATCAAGCGTCTGTCGGTAGATGCATAATCTGTTAAAATCAAAGCTAGCCTTTAAAATGGTCAAGAGAAAATTTGATTTTGAAAACAGAGCCTTTCTAAGCCGCCGGGATGCTGAATATATGTTTACTGATCTTGGCGGTAAACCTGTGTGTCTAATGTATGGAGATAATGTGTCTGTGATCAAAGAATATAATCTGAGAAGACACTACGAGACTAAACATCAAGACAAGTTAAACAGCCTGAATGCAGACCAGAAGCTACATAATGTAGAATTGAAGAGGCATCTAACATCACAGCAGATGTTTTTCACCAAAGCAAAATCACAAACTGATGTTGCAGTCAATGCAAGTTTTATTGTGTTAGAGGAGATCGCAAAATAAGGCCGACCGTGTACAGAAGGAGAGTTTCTGACGCGCTACATGATGAAAGTGTAAGACGTCTTGTGTTCAGACAAAAAGCAGATGTTTGCAAAGGTAAGTCTTAGCAGAAATACGGTTGTTGATCGGGATTGTGAGATGGCCACTGATGTGAAAACGCAGCTGATCGAAAAAGGCGAAGACTTTGTTGCATTTTTCCTTGCTGTCGATGAAAGTAATGACACGACTGACACTGCACAGCTCGCCATCTTCATCCGTAGAGTGGACACCAATTTGAATGTTACAAAAGAAACATTGGACATGAAATCCATGCATGGGACAACGACAGGAAAAGACATTTTTGACAACGTATGTCAAAGTTTACCCAACATGAACCTGCCTTGGGACAAACATGTTGGGCTGACAACAGGCGGGGCACGGCGATGTGTGGCGAAAAAAGTGGACTAGTTGTGAGGATGCGATTAAAATTGCAGGAGAACTGTACTGGCGAATTGATAGCATATCACTGCATCATATACTAAGGATCGCTGTGTGGTAAAGTTCTCAACATGGAAGATGTAATGAGCACTGTAACACAAACCGTCAACTTTATCAGAGCCAAAGGTTTAAATCACCTCCAATTTCAGTCTGTGTGTGTGTGTGTGTGTGTGTGTGTGTGTGTGCGCGCGCGCGCGCGCAGGAAATAGAGTCGGCGTTCAGTGATATGCCTTTTCATACAGAGATGCGGTGGTTAAGTCGGGGTAAAGTTCTCAGTAGATTTTTCCAGCTGATCGAGGAAATCTGTCAATTCATGGACAGTAAAGGAAAAGATTCCACAGTTGTTCGGGATAAAAAGTGGAAATGTGAGTTGGCGTTTCTGTCTGATATAATCACTCATCTCAACGACTAGAACCTTCAGCTCCAGGGACGGGATCACATTATCACTGATATTCGTGATGCAGTGAAGGCATGTCAAGTGAAGCTGCGCTTATGGGAGACACAAATGCACGAATGCAACCTGTCTCACTTTTCTTGTTGCCAGGCAATATTAAACCAAGTCTAACGCTATGGGGTTTCCCAATGCATACGTTGCTGAAAATCTTAACTTACTTCACGCCGAGTTCGCACGGCGCTTTAGTGACTTTGAAGCACAGACAAGTAATTTCGAGCTGTTTCGTGCCATGGATGTGGAAACTTCACCCGTAAATTTGCAGATGGAGTTAATAGAGCTGTAGTGTAATGGGGCACTAAAGGCAAAGTACTGTGGGGCCTGCACAGTTCATTCGTTTCATTCCTTAAGAGATGCCCAACTTCGTCTACATGCGGCTCGAACCTTCGGAATGTTTTGTAGCACATATATGTGTGAACAGCTCTTTTCTGTGATGAAGATTAACAAAACATCACACAGGAGTCGTCTCACTGATGAACACTTGCAGTCCATAATGAGAATCTCAATGACACAAAACATTACTCCCAACATAAACGAACTTGTAGCCAAGAAAACATGCCAAACGTCGTGCTCTGACAAATTAACATCAGAGTGAAAATGTGTATACAGATGATTTTTTATTATTAAAACTTTTTTTTCTGTTTCAATTTACATTAATGTTTAAAAAAAGGTTTAATTTTCGGCTTATTGAATGTTTATCCTGTTTGGCCCACAACCTCACGTGTGATTTGAGTTTTGGCCCGCTGAGCGATTGAGTTTGACACCCCTGATATAGATGTATTTATGATACCAGTAGATATATGTTTGATACTGGAATTTAAGGTAGTGGTTAGATCCATCCAAATCCAGATATGACTCTTGATGGGGACACCTGGCTGTAGAGATGAAGAAAACTCTTCTGAAAGAAAGTACCAGCTAGAGTTTCATCTAACTACTTAGGACAGGTAAACCTGTATCACCATAGATAAAACAGGAGACCTTTACTTGGACCTGTGAATTGAGAGACTAATCGACTATCATCCTACCTGGACCAGATCAACACTCACCCTGAGAACTCAACATATTTATTTTCACTGAACTTTGTTTTTACAAATGGGTTCCATAGACCCTAGAGTGGATAGACTTGAGTTTACGACAAGTCTTATAATTAATATAACTTAACTGATATATGTTATTTAACCCACTGGGGGAAGGGAGGTTTAGATTGGTGTTTTCTTTTAAGAGTGAATGTTGGGAGCAATAATGTTTTTATATATCATGCCTTTGGGATCGATTATTATTTTTTGTAACAGAATGACCAATACCCCAGTTTGTTGTGTTTATTAAATATAAAAGAGATTTCATTTTCACTCTTGAGTGTTACAAGAATTCCTTGAGTGTTTACGTTATTGTTGTTATTAATTAATATACCCTAGATATTAATTATTTAGCTGAGAGCAGAGGGGCAAGGAAACTCCACAAGAATATTATTATTGTTCGAGGAAATCCTTTCCTTGTTCACCTTGAGAACTTCCTTGGCTCTCCTGGACTCTATTCATGGACTCAAGCAATAGAGCCAGGGAAGGCTATTAAAATTATAACGCGCCGGGATCACATTGGGAAAGAGGAACTCTTCTTGTCCTCTGTCCCCCAACAGGATCAGACACGCATCTTGTGGTCATGTTATGAGTGGGTCTGGAGAAGGCTGCGACAACCAGGAAGATCTAGGGAGATAGAGACAGAGGTAAACAAAGAGAGAAAACGCACGATAATTCGAATAAATGACATAGAAGACAACAAAGGGTAAAACCTATCAATAAAACATAGCACATATATTTGTGGAAGAAAATAACTGTCGTCGTCATTCAGTATGGCACATAATGATGATGACTTTATATTTTAAACATTACTTCTTGGGGAAGTCGTTCTTTTTTTCGGAAAAGCCTTGTCTATCTTCTGAGTGTTTCCTCTAGGGATATTTCTATTTTGTATAGGCCTTTAACACTCTTCCTTGCCAATAATAGCAATCTTAGTTTCATTGGAATTAGGATTACACAGTTAGATTTAGCTTGTATGCATTTATATGCCCCATAACGTTTCAGTTGCGAATCATGGTGACATAGTGGTTAGGCGTTTACCTGCCGGCTTCTTGGTCATGAGTTGGAGTCAGTATCAGGGTAGATTTTTAAAATTGACCTGGGCTGTCAGGTCAATCCAGCCTAACACTGGAACCAGGAAATGTCTTGAAAGGTCAACATGGCTGGCATGATATTGATCACATGAGTCAGTGAGTGCCGACTGGTCTATATAAATATAGGTCTTGTACAATATGCCCAATGCATCTGAAGGTGTATTCTTTTACTTACTTTACTAATACAGTTCCAGCTGTTGTCATAGCTTTGAGCTTCTACGCTTAAATATGCTAACGTATCATTGTGTTATATTTATATTGATGTGATTATGCCACACAACAACAATGCCTGTATCTTTGTAGGCTTGCAGCACTCTATCTACTTCTGCTGAAATCTGCAGAAGTGATATATCTAAGTTCATAGACATATTATTTCCATTTCTCCTAGATCTTGCATCCATCAAGAATAATGATGGACTACTGCTGAACACTGTTGCTGCCAAAACTAATTCTATTACCTTTGTATTTTCTATTTACTGAAATTTCTTTGAGGTCTCAACTCTAGTTATTTGATTCAACTATACTATTTATCGTATGCTATTTATCTTCTTTTCCTAATGTATCTGAATGATACTGCTGTCTATGAATTACTGATGTAGTTAAACGAGTTTCAATGCTCGATTTTGTTTAACACATCAAATCCAATGCTGATATTACACAAACTTGATTTTATGGTTACCCTTTTCTTTCTTTACTATAGTAATCTTTCTGTGCATACATTTCATTTTTAATAGCAGGTTTGTCTCTGCTTACAATATATTTGCATTAAATCGTGCATACTGTGTAATGAGAGGCGCAACACAAAAATAGTAGATTCATAAGTTTATCAAAATAAAGATTTAAATAATCATATTATTCATTTTTAAACAAGAAATGAAAAGGGCTTCAGGATTATTATATTTACAATATTTTAATCATTCTAATGTATTATAAACATTATATTTGTCTATGCGGGAATTCTTAGACGTGTTATATATTTCGAGGTTTATTAGACTGACATAAAGACTGACATAAGGTGCTTGTCAAAATTTATTTTGCCGTTGTGCTCAACATTTATGAAAATGTTCATCTTCTGTGATTTATAAAGACCATATATGAATTATATGTAAATTAAATCTCACAGACAACTTGTCACAAATATCAGTAAGAGGCAGTCATCATTCTTTTGGTCACATTATGGGAAGACAAAATCAGGAGCACGTTGTGACAATTGAAAGAATTTAGAAAGAGAGATAGACTTTTGTAATGCATAGAAGGAAGTCAACACATGAACTGATCCATGCCGTCGTAGATTGCAATTTGTGAAGAATCATACTCGCCTACGCCAGTTGAGACGGCACTTGATGATGATGATTTGCTGCAACCTCAGCAGCAGAGAGATTTGGTAGTGACATGAAGTGGTAAATAATATTTACTATCCTCCGAAGTCGGAGAGTGTCTGCCTGTACGGCGATGAACCACCAGTCTGCAGACCAATAAGCCAGACATGGGACAATGGATACTCACGCAAACCTCAGGTCCTGTATGACATCACACTGATGTTGGACAACAGGATACCTTCATCCGACATACAGGACTTCGCGTTGGAGCTCAAGCCAACGAACGCAAGCAAGCAAGCAATATTTACTACAAACACTTTAGTAGGCTGCCCTTACGACATTAATAAAAACATACCCACTACATATTAATTATAGCATACGTTTAAGAGAGAAGACAAACTCAATCCTAGCAAATACTATCAATCAATCATGTGCCATGCCGGAAAGCGTGGGCGGTCATGACTCGCCATTTCACTCGATCACCAGTGTCGTGGATCAGCTCAGTGTTCCTGTCTCGTCCATGCCATCTGGCCAAGCCATCCAGGTATTTTCCTCTCGGTCTTCCTCTTGGTCTGTGCCCCTCGATCTTGCAAGTTGTCACTAAGTTCTCTAATCCATTTCTTCTCATAACATGTCCAAAAAATTTTGACTGTCTACGTCTAATTTCTCTAATCAGTTTACGATGTTCATTTGTCTCCTGTAGTACTTGGTCATTGGTTTTTCTGTCTGTCCATGGTATTCTTTGCATTTTCCTCAGAAACCACATTTCTGCAGCCATCAGATGCTTTTCAGCTTGACTGCTCATTGTCCAAGTTTCACAGCCATACAAAAGAACAGGCTCTATGTATCCCCTCAACACTCTTTTTCTCGTTTCAATTGACATCTTTTTTATTGGTCAGAATGTTTTTCATCTTGCTAAAGGCTACTTTCGCCATGGCGATTCTTGTTCTAATCTCTTCAAGGCATCTCCCATCAGATGTTATAACTGTTCCAAGATAATTGTACCGATTCACTTGTTGAAGAATATTTCCATTTACTTGTATATTACATTGTGGCACTTCTTTCTTCCTACTGACGACCATAACCTGAGTCTTTTTAAAATTTAATTCTAACCCCAGTTGCTCACTGTGTACAACAACCGCAACTACTAATTGTTGCAGGTCCTGCGCATTGTCTGCAATTAATACTGTATCATCTGCATATCTAATGTTATTGATGTTTCGTCCTTCAATGCTGATTCCATTTATATCCTCTACATTTCTGAAAATATTTTCACTGTACAGGGAAAAAAGATCTGGAGACATCACACATCCCTGCCTAACACCTCTCTTAATTGGCTGATACTGTCCCACTTCATTATCAATCCTTATTGCAGCTACTATGCAAATACTATGCTTAAGTCAATTATTCCTGCCAAAGAAAAAAAATTAACATAACACAACAAATTAGTCAGAGGAAGAACTATCAACTTTTAACTTATCTATCTGTTGCGTGTTTAAACTATTAATATGTTTCAAACTATATTATAAGCTCTACTCAATCACATATGAAATTTTTAAAAAAACGGCACAAGAAAGAAACAAATGATTGAGAAAGTTTATGAATTTGACGACGCCATATTTTAAATCTTACAGTTAAATAAACACTTTTCCCTGTGCCAGTTGGTCCCACAAATAAATAATGAGTGTCATGCACAGTCAGCATTTCCATTAGGGCAACGTAACGCACTGTGTCAATTGTTGGCACTATGATTGTATTAAATGCTGCATCATCTGGTATTGGTGGTACTGATGCCAACTCATCAGACCAAGGTTCCCACCGACCACAAATCTGTAATAAAAATTATGGATTTTAAAGAATCGAACATGTTGGTGCACATATTATGAAATACTAGCACATTCATATGTACTCAGAAAGTGTGTGTCATGTTTTACTTGTCTAAATTAATCTATTTAATGCCTACACATGGTTTGCTGTGTTCTATCAAAGAATATCACTTCTTTTTTTTCTTTTTTTTATTCTGTGATAACAAAGCAAGTCTTTGCAGTAATCATTGTAATCATAAAATCACCTTCACAATAACAGTGCATATCAATTAGTATGAGATACATCCAATAGCTTGTAAATATACCACAATAAATAACAGAAACTGCTACGTCATTGCAAACATGTCATGTGTCAGCACATTCATTGTGAAAGTATGTACATTTACATGTGACTGAATGTCTCAGTTGTTGTTGTTGTTTTCGTTGTTGTTGTTTCTTCCACTTATGCCGTTAGGCGTCGTGGGGAGAGTTAATTGAAGTTCCAGCGCCGTGACTAGCACCTTTCCTTCAATTTTCTCCATAAATCGTGAGCAGAATTTTAGGATCAAGTAAATTCCCTACTGGTTTGCTAGACCAGACATAGGTTCCTTACTGTCACAAAGTCCGATTGACATAGAGGATTTGCTATGGTTGTGTCTAGAGGATGTCTGTGTGAATGTTGTGCTGAACGACTGATCAACCACGATGCATCAATACCAAACACCGGACTGCGCACACAATACTTTAATTTGAAACAACTGGATACAACATTATTCCTCAGGAACGTTCATCATTACATCTAAATACATTGCATAGGCACAGGTACAGAACACATAGTCCCAAACACTATCGCTGCTGACTACCGGGCTCAGTCTTTAATACTTAGCGTCAGAATTAATATCACTGAAAAACACAGGGCGGAGTTCTCTCGCTAACTCCGCTACCATTCAATTTTTCCCCGACCGCCGACCACTACTGTCGGGTCCCAAAACTCAACTGTCCTCGTCAATGTTTTCCACTTGTCTTTTAACCCTTCTTTGCAGCCCTTCCCGGGGAATGCCCTTTAACCCCGTGAACTTGTTTATGTTGTATCATTGCTACCCGGGGCGATCATCTCGCCGGTTAGTTCCGTCTAAACACTTTACACTTACCTACTTGACCCATGTATATTCGCTACTAACCACCATGTCACTTCCACTGGTCGCCTGCTTGGTAGCTTCGTGCTATGCCAGGTAGGACTGACCGACTGACTATGGAATTTGGAACTTGCCCTCAGATCGTCGTTAAAGGGTTTAAAGTGTACTCATTCTAATTCGGCGCCTCGAGTCCCGTATTGTTATTTTTCGTCACTACTTCCCCGTGCCGGGAGTGGGTAAGTGTCAGTATTGCACATACTTTCTATTGCTTTATTATATTCTATGGCTACACATGCAGCAGACATAATATTCAGAGGATTTATGTTTATGTAAATTCAAACCCAAAATTACCTAACACTTTAGGCATGTTTAAAACATAGTAATCAACGATTTACTTTCTTCGTAATCCCGTATATCCACGTAGGGTAACGCAGTTGCGCGAGATTCGGTAGCGGATCGCGTCGTGTTGATTACTTAGGGGGTATGTGAGCCGGTTGCTCAGAAAGCAATGGCAAACCACAGAGCGTAATCTTGCCAAGGAATCAACAACAGCGATAAAATGATTGTGTTGACAGCGATATCCTGCAAATTGGATATACGGGGGGGGGGGGGGGGGAGGACATCAACGATTTGGACAGGTTGTCTTTTGACAAAATCTGAACAAAACTGAGGATCCTTTTAGGCACCTTAAGGTGTATAAGTTTATTATATATTATTTATAGATCATTTAGCATTCAGGTCAGTTTAGCCAGGTCTTAGATATGACTGAACTACCGTATAACAGTAGACGGTACTACCTGCTTTCTGTTAGCGCAGAAATTTGGGCGGCGCTCACCAAACCCGACACCCCTAATGGTGCCAAGTAAGGCTTCGCGTGGAGGAGCGCAATTAAGAGGGTACAATATTAGTGCGAGAACACACCCTAAACACTAAATGTCATGGCAGGGCAGACCAGGCAATAAGCCTTGGTCGGCAACTAGTCTAAGACTGAAACGTCGACAGGCGGACAGTTGGGGCATTTCTTTGCTGATCCGGCAGCTTGTCTTGTTCCAGACGTATTGGTGTTACCTTTTCTCTGGAGTAAATTAGGCTGGACGAGAGAGGGATCATGCTACATGGGCACCACATGATTTCTAAATTCAGCCCAGACTTTATGTTATGGGGAGGGATATATCCATTTTACAAGCTGTCGTCTGTCAAGAAGTGGTCTTATCGTGTTGACTACATCCACTTCCCAAGACATTTCCTTGTACCATTTTAGACTGGGTAGACTTGAGATATCAGTTTGACAAATCCGCGACAATGCTAATTCAAACCCATGACCACTGAGTTGGCAGGCAAGCCACTATGCTACAACGGATCACAAACATGTAGTACTCTGCTCTAAATTCAGTGAGCAAATATTTCGTGGTAGCAGTGTGCAACAACCTTGAGTAGAAGGTTGGTGGGTCTTTATAATCGTCTATTAGGAGACATCCAGTTCTACCACTTGGTTATGTATCCAGCTCGGTGAATGATTACTGAAAAATTTTAGAGGGAAAACATGTTTGCTTATATGGGAAGCAGTAGCCTCAACATTCACAGAAACACGTGTTGAAACCATGCCCATAACCTCTATAGCAGAGGGTTTTATATTCCAAAGGAGTTTAAAGGCAATAATACTGACTTCATTGTTTTATCTTATTTTTTGATTCGGTCAGCGTCCGTGATTTGCCGAGGCCCATAAGGGAAGCGAACAACAGTAACACTGTTGCCTACCATGTATGTCGTAAGAGGCGACAAGAAGGCTTTGGGCTGAGACTTAGTCTACAGTCTACTCGGACTTCCGGTCCCCAATATGGCGGATATGCATTTAAACTGTTAAGGCCTCTGGAGTGTTTACGTTTGTGGCTTCGGTTTGCATTCGCATTGTCCTCATGTTGGACTGGTAGTGCATTGTTCCGTCACCCTGCTACTGAGTGAGTGCGTGGCGTGACACTGTGACTGGTTTGCCTTTTCTGTTCACGAGTGCATTGTTCAAGAGACTCGCTGGAGCTACGGAGTTCGCTCTTTGTGTGGCGCTTTTGGCGGGTCGCCCTGCGGAAAGAGACCTTGCCATATGGGATAAAACCCGGATCAATGTCGTCTTTCTGGTGACTGCCGATTCCATTGATGATGAACTGTGTTTTTCGTGAAGGACGTTTGTGTTGGCATTCTGGCGGCAGCAATATGCACAGTGTACCTGTGCGGGCTGTTGGATTGCCGAGACTCCTGTCTATTCCATTGTTCACATAGAGCACTTTGTGTGATATTCACTGGCACAGGAACGGAGCATAATGGGGACGACCCGTTGCCGTGAAGTTGGAACTGCGACTAACTAACTAACTTGATTCGGTCTCTATTTTTGGAGAGTGCCAGCTGAAGAAGAAAAAAACTGCACTCAAGATGGAGCAAATCCATGACCTTCACTGGTCAAGGCAGGCAGCTTGACCTCTTCACCACTGAGGCGCCCATAAATATTACAGAAAGTTAAATGATAAATACAACAGAAAAAATAGGCAGAAGAATCCATCTAGCCAGTGACATAACAGAAATTGTCACTGAGACGAGAATTATTCAAAAGCAACTTTAGAGCAGAATCATAGAAAGATAAAGAAAAACAAATAATTCTTATCACAGACGTGGACCGTAGTCTCAATATTGACAATTAAAACCATTAAACACCCATCGGATTTAAGAGCACACTGTCACTTAATCTATAAAAAAAATGTGCTGTCTGTTAAAACTGGATAACCTTTTTTTCTCCTGTGGTAGTATCTTTTGTAAGCAACTCCATTAGGTCCTCAGTAAACATATCTTCCTCTCCTTCATCAGCACCTTTCTTTTTAGATTTTGGTTTTTCAAACTTCTGTAATAATAATAATACAATATACAAAAGCATTTCAATAAGAAAATGTTGTTTACGAAGTACCACTCAAATATTCTCATATGCAATAGAAATACTGAAAGGTACCACTAGATGGACTGGCCATTCAGTTTGAAAGAAAGTTGCTAGGACAATTATGTACATTTCACTATACTTTAATCAAGTAGTGGTGACCTTTCTTTAACGAATATTTCAATTACAGCAGGTCATTGGCGCAATTTAGATAACAAATACAGCTAAATAGTTGACAGAATGATGAAATATTAAACACATTTGATTAAAATATTTCAACACGGAAACAAGAAACAATATTTTGCACGATTTATTGCTGGCATAGTTCGCTGCATCTCGTCAGGTGCATTATGCAGAGTTATATATCAGATGAAATGAATACTACTATAGCTTAAGCATAAAAAGCATATAGTCACAGTATTGTTTGAATGTGGAGTATCTGTTAGTCCCATGGTAATTTCAAACTTAACATAACAGAGATCAGAAAAGCAGAATCGTTCCACTCCACCATGAACCGAACCCACAAGAACATCTCTTTGTTCACCACGAATATAAGGACAGCCATTATTCCTAGACATCATAAAGCAACGTCGACAGGAAGGCACCACCAAAGAAGCAGTCTATCGAAAAGAAACATGGATGGATCAATACATAAACGTCAATAGCTTTGCACCTATTCAATATAAGTGTGGCCTGGTAAGGACCATGTTTAATCGAGTCAAACAGATGTGCTCCGACGACACACTAAAACAGGAACTGGACATCCATAACCAGACTCAACAATCTAATGGCTAGACAGCCGACCTCACTGAGCATCACTTCCAGCCACCCAAACCCACCTTCACAGAATCATCAGTTCCCGAACTTCAAGTGTCTTTTTTAGGTGCTTTCTCAAGGGGACGACATAATGAGACGAACATACGATAGCCTTAAAACAGCAGTAAGCCAAACATTCTTTGCTGCTGAACCAATGATCAGATATAAAAACCACCCCGACCGGGAAGGTTAACCCGGTCAAAAATCCCCGCAGAAGTCGGATGTGTCGGCCTAACGGCGCAAGAAGCAGCTCTTCTGTAAACAGGCACAACGCAATCGCGTCCAAAAAAAAAATAAAAATACTCCGGATGAACGCAGAAGAAGAAGAAGAAGAAGAAGAAGAAGAAGAAGAAGAAGAAGAAGAAGAAGAAGAAGAAGAAGAAGAAGAAGAAGAAGAAGAAGAAGAAGAAGAAGAAGAAGAAGAAGAAGAAGAAGAAGAAGAAGAAGAAGAAGAAGAAGAAGAAGAAGAAGAAGAAGAAGAAGAAGAAGAAGAAGAAGAAGAAGAAGAAGAAGAAGAAGAAGAAGAAGAAGAAGAAGAAGAAGAAGAAGAAGAAGAAGAAGAAGAAGAAGAAGAAGAAGAAGAAGAAGAAGAAGAAGAAGAAGAAGAAGAAGAAGAAGAAGAAGAAGAAGAAGAAGAAGAAGAAGAAGAAGAAGAAGAAGAAGAAGAAGAAGAAGAAGAAGAAGAAGAAGAAGAAGAAGAAGAAGAAGAAGAAGAAGAAGAAGAAGAAGAAGAAGAAGAAGAAGAAGAAGAAGAAGAAGAAGAAGAAGAAGAAGAAGAAGAAGAAGAAGAAGAAGAAGAAGAAGAAGAAGAAGAAGAAGAAGAAGAAGAAGAAACCACCTCGATACCTACTACATCTGTAAAAGGCTCATTGTCTCCGTACACCAAATCAAACTGCATCAATGTTTCAATTCCAGTGTGACCAACTTATGTAGGTAGAACTAAAAGAGAGTTACCAAATCGAGTAGCCGAACATATACTAGTGTGGGAAAGAGAGTTAATGAGTCTTCAGAAACCCCTGTGCGGTATAAGACCTCCTCGTCGATTTCTCAAAAGCTCATAAACTACCGCCATTAGGCGAAGAAAGAAAAAAGTGTTTCGTACAATGTATTCGACGAACAATAAATGATTGCTCACATATATTGAAGCGTTAGTAAATTGGCTATTTTGGTCTGTTTTATGCAAACAGGAAGAGTTCGTGTTAAATTTGAAATTTATCATCATCATCAAGTGCCATGCCGACTGGCGTAGGCGTTCATGACTCCTCATAGATCTAGGTCTTTGATGTTCTGGATCAACTCTGCTGATAATATTCCTCCATACCACCTCTCAATTTATCCAGCATAATTTCTCTTGGTCTGCCTCTGCCTCTCTTTTCATTGATCTTTCCAGCTGTCACGATGTTCTCCAAAGTCTCTCTTCTCACCACATGACCAAAGAAAGATGTTTCTTTCTTTTTTATTGTTGCAAATAATGTATTAGTTTCATAAGCCTCTTTTGGGCAATCGTTGTTAGTTAGTTACTCTGGCAGTCCAATGCATTCGCAACATTTGGTTCCCAGGAACCAAATCTCTGTTGCTTCCAAGTTGTTCCTAATTTGTTCATTTACATTCCAAAATTAACTGTGCCACAGTAAAACACAGACTGCAAGAACATCGCATGACGAACGGAACACAGAAGAAGAACCAACGGTAAATTTCATAATTAAAGAACTCCCCTTTGCGGACGACCAAGCACTAATAGCAAATTAAGAAGCTGAATGATAAGACAACACGAATAGTCTAAAGTGTAAGGAACATAACATGAAAATTAGCACAAGTAAAACAGAGGTAATGATTATAACCAAAGGAGAACAAACAACAACTATTCATCTACAAGAACACCCTCTGAAACAAGATAAGAGTTTCAAGTACCTAGGAGGTATAATATCATCAAATGGCTAATCAGAAGACGAGATCGAGAATACATGCAATAAGGCAAACCAACTGTGGCACGGCCATCGACCTGGCACTTGTATCCCAAGAGGCGGCATCAGACAAAAAATGGAGCGTCCTTGGAGACCATGGAAGTGGCACCTCCCCTGTTCTTTGCTGATACCTAAGTCCAGCACAGTTAAGGCTATAAGAGCCCTCAGGGCATTCATTTATGATTTATTACGACCACTCTTCGCTTTTGAGGCGCCTTAGATCAAAGAGAAGATCTAAACCAACAAGAAGAATTTTCACCCAACCACCATGGTGGACACCAGAGGTGGAGAATTCATGGAGGGAAAAGGGTGCGGCCATAAGGAATTGGCAGAGGGTGCGGAGAGCAAACAATTCAGTTGACACAATTGGGGCAGGCTGAACGATATAAAAAAGCAAAGGTGAAGGATTTTAAACTCCAGGCAGCAGAGGCAAAAAGGATTACGTGGGAACAGTTTATCAATGAAGTCGGTGGGGATGTGACACTGGGAAAATTCTGGCGGCTGCACCAGCAGATGAAGAGACAGGCGATGCCTGGTACCCGTGGTACCGTTTATGATGATAGCAACCGACCTATGACAACTGACAAGGACAAAGGGGAGGCTTTTCTTGCGCGATTTTTAAAACAGACGGATCAGCAAGATAGAACTATTAGAGATAACATCAGAGAAGCCTTGTCACGGGTCACTAGGAAGGAGGATTGTGAGATTAAGGTGGATGATATTAGACGGGTACTGAAGCGGGCTAAAGACACAGCGCCAGGTCCGGATGGGGTGAGGTACTCCCATATGAGTAACATAAATGATGGGGACTTGGAGGAGATGGCTCTTTATTTCAACCTAAGCATCAATACGGCGGAAATACCCCACGATTGGCTGTATAGCTACATGGTCCCACTCACAAAGCCAGGTAAGGATCACTCCAGACTAATGGATACCGAATCATAACCCTGCAAAATACGTATGGCAAAGTCCAGCAACATTTGGAAAGTCGTAATCTGCTTCCCCAAGGATTCTGGAGTAACCAGCCAAGAAAGGACACATGGGCCAATGCTGCAACTTTTGCATTTGATGTCTACGAGGGCTTCCATGATAAACAAGAGACAATGGCGATAGCTTTTGACCTGGAGGATGCGTATAACAGGGTCAGGTATGATAGGTTGATATGCACACTGTTGGAAATGGAGCTCTGCCCTTGCCTTCTTAGATGGGTTGCGCGGTTCTTTATGAGCGTATGGTTGCACTGCACATGTGTTTGTGGACTTCTGACCCATGTACTATTATACATGAGTTGCCATAGGGATCTGCCTTGTCCCCAGTGCTCTTTAATGTCTATATCAGCAATATCGCAGCTATTGAGACACCAGGTGTGGGTAGAATCTTGACATTTGCAGATGATGTGCTGGTGTACAGACAGGGCAGAGACAGGGCCAGTTTGGCGAAAGACTTACAGGTGGCAGTAAATGGGGTGGCAGAGTGGTGCAGGGACGCAGGGGCCATTATACACCCAGACAAGGCATCGGTTGTGTGGTACTCCCTGGACAACCGGATCGTCAAGGCAGATGTCCCAGGTATTATGTTGAATGGATGTCCTCTTAGGCGAGAGAGTAAACTGAAGTACTTGGGTATCACCTTTGACAGGTGTTTGTCTTTTAAGGATCATGTGGAGGCTGTGGTGGTGAAGGCTGGTAGGGGACTTAATGCATTGAGGGCTATGGCAGCAACAGTTAATAATTCTGTCATTGAGTATGGTTTGGGGCTGCTGACAGTATCAAAGAGCCAGCTTGAAAGGTTGGAGCGCATACAGAATGCTGCCATGCGGTTAATCCTGGGGCGCACAAAGGCATGAGGCATATCCTGGCGCTACCAACAATGACGGCTAGGCATAGGGTCCTTCAGGCCAAATGGTGTCTGTGAGTTGCTGTAGCTAGGGATCACCCGCTGCATGCAGCCATGGATATAGTCAAGGGTCATAGACTAAGACGAGGCAGGTCCTGGATGGCACAAGCAGAAATTTCTATACGTCAGGTGTGTGATCTAGAGACCATCAATCGTGAAAGAGAGTGGGTTGAACGTCCGGAATACATGACGGACTGGCACAATGTAATAATAACAATGGGCCGTGAGTGCAGAGAATGAGCAGCGGGCCGCACTGAGTTTGAAGTGCAGCAGCTGATCCAGATTAACACACATCAAGGTGACATTGTGGTGAGAAACAGACGTAATGGCTGGAGCTGATTGCAAAGGCTAATGGACGAGTCTTGAAAAAAGGAGAGTCTGGCATATAAGACAGCATGAGAATGGAGGTGGAGGCAGTAACAGCAGCATGCCGTTGGCTAGAGGAGACTACTGCAACACACGTTGTATTCATTACGGATTCAAAGAGTATGCTTAGTAAGGTGGAGAAAGGAATGTTTCGTGTGGAATGGCTCTCGTCGCTTCAGAGGTCACAGATTGTGAGAATTGTATGGATATTTTGCCCTGGCCATACGGGGGTGCGGGGGAATGAACAGGCTGATAGGCTAGCAGGGAATGCACCTCTTGGTGGCAGATTGCCTATGGACATGGTCGTGCGCTTGTGGGACCAGGTGGAGAAAGCGGAGGAACAGACTGAGAACACATATGTGGAAAGAATGAGATTGCAGGGGATCGGCAAGGGTTCTGGAAGAATCTCAAAACTGAGAAGGAAGACCAGGATAATTGTTAATCAGATAGCGGTGGGAACGATTAGTAGTATGACTCTTCGCTGGTTGCTGAACGAGGGGACAGAGCACGCATGGGAATGTCCCGAGTGCAGTGATGTTCTTAGCTCAGCTCAACTCAAACCAACTCATTTGGACAAATGACACCAATACTAGAGAACAAACATGACAAAATAATAAAATTACTAAAGCAAATTAACATTGACGGCAAAGATCTGCCAATAATAAAGAACATATATTGGCAAACAGCAGCCATAAGAATCAACTATCTTGTAGTAAAATTGCAATGTATTAAGAAGGAAGTCCGACAAATTCTGCGTTGTCTCCTGATTTGTTCTAATTGTACAGTGACTATTGAGATCTACAGAAAATATGTCAGGAATCTTGATTGTTGGACATAATATAAATAACTTACGTTAGCTGATGACACCATCTCGATAGCAACAAGTCAGAAGGATCTACAGGAAATGATAGATACGGTGGTTATAGAAAGTGAAAAAATGGGCGTTTGAAAGACAGAAGTCATGGTGAATGAGAGGCACAGATTGTGCCTAAATGTGCAATTAAAGTACAGGGCGTTATTTTTGGGCAAGTGCAGACATTCAAATATCTAGGCACATGGATAACATCAGATGGAAGATGCATCACCGAGATAAAGAAAAGAATAGGACAAGCAAAAACTGCATTCTATCAAATGAAGAACGTTTTGTGCAATAAGTCACTGTCCTTGAAAGTTAGAAAAAGAGTTCTTGCATGTTACATAGAACCGGTTTTAACATACGGCTGCTAATCATGGACAACTAGTAAACAGGCGAACAAATCTCTGGAAGCCGTGGAAATGTAGTTTCATAGAAGACTGCTGAAAGTTAACTGGACAGCCAAAATGAGCGATCACGACGTTTTAACGGAAGCTGAGTCGCAAAGACAACTTATCACAAACTTCAGAAAGAGGCAGTCATATTTTATTGGCCACGTTATGAGAAGACTATTACTGGATTGTGTTGTGACAACCGGAAAGATCTGAGTAAAAAGAGATAGAGGAAGACAAGTGTGAGAAGATTCTGGACAGTCTTGTGTCATGGCAAGTAAACGGAGTCAACACACGAATTGATCCATGATGTCAGAGACCGTAATTTGTGGAGAGGTTGATCACCCACACCAGCCGGCAAGCATTGGATGATGATGATGATCATGTTCTTAATATATGTTGTGTATCTTCCATCTGATTTCATAAATGCCCCTAGGTATTTAAAAGTATCCATTTGGTTAAGAATTGTTCCTTCTATTTCCATTTCACATTTTGGTGTCACATTTTTGTTGTTGTTGATATCACCATTGTCACTGTTTTCTGGATATTCAGGGTGAGTCCTTTCTTTGCACTTTCTGTCCAATAGCTGTTTTAGATCTTTTGCATTATCCGCCACCAACACTGTTTCATCTGCATAGCGTAGATTTTTTTATATTATAATCTCTGATCAGTATTCCTGGCTTCCGCTTTTTTTTTTTTTTTTTGGCGCTCACTCGCTTTGAACTCAAGGGTAGTCCATACACACTATTTATAGTAGTGATGGACTGAGTTTTGCATGCGAATTAGCTTTCCTTATTAACAGTGTATAAGCACCATTTATCTATCGTGATTTCTGTGGAAGGGTAATGATAACTAATTGTAAAAGTCATGGAGATAAGTCCAGTATGATATCTGCTGTTTAGCACATTAAGAATATACGTTAACTAAATATGCACAAATGTCTACCTCTTTTACAAACTGGTAATCATAAATTGTGCCTTCTTGCGGATATGGCAAACTATAAGGGGGATCTGGTGCAGGAACTAATGAAACAAAGGCAAGAGCTCCTCTTGTTGTTGATGACATTGGGCCCTAAAGAATGTATTGAAAAGAACTTTAGCATAATAAATGCATATACTTGCAAACATAACTATTTAATATATTGGTGCTATTTGGTTTTCCTATATGAAATCAGAACAGTCAATTATCGTGATCATGTAGCAGGTCTTTTGCAGAACGTCACTCTTATCGCAGCTTAATTCTGTTTCTCGAACCTTCGCCAGGTCTCCTATCTCATGCATGATCGTGTCAACATTGCCTGCACAGCTCGGTTAGACCATCGGTGGTTGATGTACATCTTTATCTATCAGAGAATCCAATAACACATAATCAGGTCAACATTGTCTGCACTGCTCGGTTAGTCCATCGGTGATTGATGTACATCTTTATCTATCAGTGAATCCAATAACACATAATCAGGTCAACATTGCCTGCACTGCTCGGTTAGTCATCGGTGATTAATGTACATCTTTATCTATCAGAGAATCCAATAACACATAATCAGGTCAACATTGTCTGCACTGCTCGGTTAGTCCATCGGTGATTGATGTACATCTTTATCTATCAGTGAATCCAATAACATATAATCAGGTCAACATTGCCTGCACTGCTCGGTTAGTCTATCGGTGATTGATGTACATCTTTATCTATCAGTGAATCCAATAACACATTTTTACACAATAAAAAAATGTGTCCCAAAGCAGTTTCATGTAATGGGTCTGTGATGTGACAGCGCCATCACATGTTGTGGCTTCAAAGCATGGAGGAAAAGGTCGTCAATCTTTCCCTCACTTAGCAGGCAACAAGCCCAGACATCAAGCCGCCACCCCTCTGTGCGCACGACATTATTAGTGCTGTTGCCGATCAACTTCGTCTGCATGAGCACGTTATTCAGATGATAAAAGAATAATTCACATGTGTCGGTGTTACAAACACAGTTATTGTTTATATTGAATTGGCATGACAATTCACATACGCTGCACCATCATGGATTATGTGACAGGACGTTCTCATCAAACTGAATTGTATGCGTTAATTCGGGATTCCCTCATACACCACTCTTACTATCACGGAGACAGTATAACCAGAAAGACGCCTAAACGGTATGTGGACCTACGGGACAGTAATTAGGAAGTCTAAGAAAAATTAAGACTGAAGAATTCATACCTACTGGAAGATTAAATCTGTCAACACAATGGAAGTTTAGAGACAGGAGAATGTTAGAATGTGTTAGTGTCATTAAAACTCGGTAGAGGGGAAGACATTCAACTCGTTATAAACAGAATGTAGATTCTAGAAGAGGTGTCAATTGAGAATTAAGTGCTAGAGTGTGGTTGTGATTTCAGTTGGATTTGCCTGAAAAAGCCCGTCTAGAACGGGGTAAGATATACTAGTAGTTAATATCAGTAATTGATAGGACTATTTGGGAGAGATTGCAATTATTCATTACTTTCCTTTCGTCTTATCAAATGCATTTTTCTATGGAGATAGCTATTAATATATCGAATTAATGGCCGTATATTTTCTGTCTAAGTCTTAAGACGCATCTTTGGGCCCATTAGGGATACACAAAGTGGAGAATGGAAAAGAAGAAGCGGTACTTTTGCTTTCTTTCAACCCAAACATTGCGAGCTATATTTAGAGTCACCAGCTATATTTAGCGCCGACGGTGACCTCCTCTGTGTTCGGCTGTAGTGCGTGTCAGTGCGTTTCAATTGCCCCACACCACAGTGTTGTTTCTTTGGGCTGGCAACCGTTTCTGTGTGAGTATTTCTGGGAACTATCACTTTCCGGTTAGGGGTAGGGTTAGGATTAGGGTTAGGGGTAGGGATATATGTGTCGTCGACACACACACACACACAACCCTACACCTAACCCTAATCCTAACCGTACCCCTAACCCTAACCGGAAAGTGAAAGAATAGTGCACCACCGCCGCATAGAATTGCGCACCGAGCTACGGCGCAACACACGGAAACCCCCTGGATGTTTGCCGCAACACAAGGAACCCCTGGATGTGACGTCATACCCTGGGATTCCCTTTTGTTTGGGGTGAAAGAAAGCAAAAGTACCGAAGAAGCAACAAAGACATTTATGATCTGTTTAAATCCCCGCTAATCACTGGTATCATGAAGGCTAATAGACTGCAATGGCTTGGGCATATAGAAAGAATGGAAGATAATAGGGAAACAAAACTCGCTTACACTCAGGACATAAATACCGTAGACTCCGAGGTAGACCAAGAAGACGGTGGAGAGATAATATACACACAGACCTACAAGCACTTGGAATCAGCGACTGACAGGAGAAGGTCAACCAGAGAGACGAATGGAACGGCTTGTATCTGCAGCAAAGAACCTCAATGGCTCGGAATGCTGAAGAAGAAGAAGAAGATATCTACTGTCTAATGAAGTATTCAGTCACTTTATCATCTCCCTTTGCTTATTCTACCCTTGATGAGATGACATCGCACGAGACATGAGATGTTATTCATTACTTACTAACCGCTTTCATGTATAATACATATGCTTAATGAAATATTATTCTGCTACTTATATGAGAGGTATCACCAGAACTTTGTATGAATATCATCATTATCTAGATGCGCCCAGTTAACTAGGTGACTTGGGCATCTGCATATTTCGGATGATTGAGATTTATTATTCCATAAATATGATGGGGCATGTCTTATATACATGAGATGTTGGCTACATTTATCCATTGAAGAAGACGGTGGAGAGATAATACATGCACAGACCTACAAGCACTTGGAATCAACGACTGGCAAGAGAAGGTCCACCAGAGAGACGAATGGAGACGGATTGTATTTGCAGCAAAGAACCTGAATGGCTCGGAAAGCTGAAGAAGAAGAATATATATATATATATATATATATATATATATATATATATATATATATATATATATATATATATATATATATATATATATATATATATATACACACATGCACACAAACACATCATGTTTTGCATATCCTTTACAGGACATCTCTGTCAACATCAGCATCTTTCAGCTGATTGTTGATTTATTGGCAAGATTATGCTCAGTAGTTTGCCATTGCTTTCTGAGCGACCGGCTCCATACTCTCATAAGTCACGGGCGCGACTCGAACCGCTTTCAATTCTCGTGCGCTCACGTCAACCACGAGACTATTCGGGGTTACGGAGAAAGCTGCTACCTTCTCCGCCAGGGAGACCGGCATATATGTGTGTGTGTGTGTGTGTGTGTTTGTTTGTGTGTGTTTGTGTGCATGCGTGCGTGTGTGTGTGTGTGTGTGTGTTTGTTTGTGTGTGTTTGTGTGCATGCGTGTGTGTGTGTGTGTGTGTGTGTGTGACTATTCACCGGATGGTATCACTGAACTGAAACAGATGAGGTAACGACCTGACATTAAAGATATGGAAAGGTTCAGGAGCAGGCGTGGTGTGGACTTAGTGTGCGACTATTGCGCCCTACAAGCTGCATACAAGGATAGGATACCCAACTTCCTTATGAGGGCGAGCACATGTATGTGTTCTTTTATTTAAAACAGGTGGTGGTTTGTTGGTCTACACGGTTTGTGCATATACGGGGTACATCAGTGTCATTAATATTGAAGTCATCATTGAATGCTGAGGTATCTCACCTTTATACTGCAGTAAAGACTGAAGACCATGTATCAGCTATTGACCATTCAGAGCTCACCTTTTCCACCCAGACCTACCCCATAAGATGAGTACCAAACAACTAACCCCAAAACTACCGATGGCCAAAAATAAATGTCAAGTGAACAGTAAGAAGTATAAGACTTTACAACGCCAGAAACTGTTGCCTGCTGCTGAACATTTTAGATGACGGACATTATTAACATTCTATGTAAAGTTATCAGTAGTGTTAAATTATTGTGTTAATTCAGGATGTCCATTGTACATATCATCCCAATCATCCATTATAATCTGTAAAATGCACCAAGAAGGAGTTAGTTCATTCTTTATCATTCGCTCGATTGTGCTACATCGCTATCTGGGGGCTGCAGATCAGGAGAGCTGTGTGGCAGAGATAGTACTTGTCTTCAGTTCTACCAGAGAACTCTATGCCACTCTGAAGGTAATGCCTTTCCTGTGCTCTCTTGGCCTTGTAACTGGAAACCTTACATCATCCCTTAGTGCAATCATGCTTCATTTGTCTGATACAGTTAACTAAAGAGTCTTGCGAGCCATTTCTCGTTTTCAATTAGTAGTCGGCAACAACTATTTGGGGATATCTATCTCCCAAGTCAACTTACCATACCACAGTTTAACAACTTTTAATTCTCATTTAAGCCACTGTCTTCCTCTTGCATGTTTGCTTGTCACAATTTCGTCTATCGTGGTCATCACCAAGAGATAATCTTTTAATATGCCCAAACTATGTTTTCTGATCTTGATTTCTCCTAATGACCAAGTGATGTAAATGATTCAGCACACAATGTCTAATATTAGACTCACCGGCCATTCAGTTATGTTGACATATCTAGTTAGTTTCATTACTTTTTTACTGTACATTTGTACATATTTACCCAACGTTATGGCTAACATGTAAATGGTAAAAGGTGAAAGGACTGACTTAACTGGACCGAGTTTCACACCATCTGGCTTGTTTCTAGACAGAATAGCAAGCAGTCCGCCGAGAGCTTTGCACAAAGTACAAACTGTTGCTCCAAGTGGACTCTGAGCGACAGTCCAAAAATGAATTGATGACCTTTAGAGCACTAGGCATATGGCTTGACCACTTTGCCACGGGGATCACCAGAATAGAAGTAATTCATCTGTATGGATTACAACACAAGCTTTGTTCCACTTGGTGTCATGTGATTTCTCAAACGAGCTGTGGAATTCTCCTCATACACAGTGGTGTTAGTAGCCTCATTTACACTTTGCCTATGTTTTGCAGAAATACCTTTCACATTGTTTTCCATTATATATACGTGATGTTGCTTTTTGTGGAGAACTGTCTGTTGGTAGGTACGATACTTAAAAACGTGGCTTAAAAGTCGACAGGGTCGACTTCATTGCACCGGGTTTTATCCCATATGGCTCGGTCTCTTTCCGCAGCGCGGAAAGCGTCGCACAAAGCACGAACTCCGTAGCTCTAGCAACGACCCACAGGAGTCTCTGGAAAATTTCACTCTTGAACCGAAGTACGCGGCCCGGAATCGAACCCACAACCTTCGGAACCCGATTCAAACGGCTTAACCACTTTGCCACGGAGACTCCCTGGTAGGTACAATACATGACCAAACATGCTATTTGCTGTCTTTTGATAGAGTTTAAGATCGGCAGTAAACCTATGTGTTTCTAAATTCCATCATTTATAAGCCATGTTACGTCAACAATCCTGTGCAGGAATGTCAACTGTTACTTTTGTTCTGTTATTCATGCCGTCAACGTCCAGTGATTGCAGTTATAATATAGGGTAGAGAGGGACTTCTGAGATAAACTATGCACTTTTTCAAAGCAAGATGTTCCCTTAGTCAGTTGCTCGTGAATTTAAACACAGAAGTCACAAACAATTGATTACTAAATTTTGTTTAAAAAAAATAATGTTATATGCTGATATTACTGACTGAAATACAATATATATATATATATATATATATATATATATATATATATATATATATATATATATATATATATATATATATATATATATATATATATAACGGGGAAGACCCAGAGATACCCTGCGTAGAACCATCATCAGAAAAGGCTCATTCAACGGCCAAGTGAACATCCAGGATCTACAACAGGTAGCAGCGAACCGCCGGACATGGAAAGCCCTATGCGCCGCCTTAGGCTCAAGAGGAAAGACTAACTAACTAATATCAATATGCTTACTTCCATAAGCTCTTTGACTAACTTGTCAAAACGTAATCTGCCTGTTTCATCGCAAGTGCCACCAATTGACCACGTGAATGAGAAAAAGAAGATGCTCTGTGAAAAATAAGAAATAAATTAAATACCAAGGAGACACTACTGATCAAAAATGCTATTTAATGTGGTCCTGTTTTCCCAGTATGACCTTTCTATATACTGCAGTGTTCCTTTCTCCCCCCCCCCCGGCCCCCTCCCCACATTCCACTCCTTCTACCCTAACACACACACACACACACACACACACACACACACACACACACACACACACTATATCATCTGCCACATCCTGCACTCATCTTATATTTGGCCTTCCTCTTTTTTCTCTTCCAAGGCATATACTCCTACATGAATGACTCTACAAATTTTCATGACGATTCAAGTGACCGAAATATTTCAATTTTCTTTGGTTTACTGTCTTTAGTAGCCAACCTTCTTTAATATTCAGTTCTTGTCGTATGGATGAATTTGTTCAAAATAATTAATGATCTCTCTCTCTCTCCCTCTCTCTCTCTCTCTCTCTCTCTCTCTCTCTCTCTCTCTCTCTCTCCCCCTCCCTCCCACCTACCCACCCACCCATACACACACACACACAAAACACACACACACACACCTAAAGAGTTGCCTAAAAATAAAAGATGGCAAAATCATAATTTATCAAATATCAGATTTTACATACGCGGTCAGATTATGTGAAAGTCCTTTATGATGATACAAGAGAAGAACAGTATGATATTTAGAATTATAATAAATGGCCATGAATTTTGAAGGTGGAAGGTCGGAATACTCTTAACCGTATGAAAACTGGCAAGAACCCGGGTCAAGATAACATTAAAACATAAATTATCAATGCCTTAGAAAAATATGGAATACACCAGGTCACGAGACTGCTGAACACAGTATATGATACTGAACATATACCTCCTGAATTATGCAATTGTGTATTTATTGCAATCCCGAAGAAACCAGGAAACGTGGATCAACATCGAACAATTAGTATAATGAGCCACATCACGGAGACTTTGCTAAGAATTATCATACTAAGAAATAGGAAGAAAATACAACCCGAAATAGGAGAAGAAAAATATGGGTTTGTAAAAGGCAAGGGTACATTAAATGCTGTACACATGCTGAAAACATTAATTAAACGTTCTATAGAAGTAAACAAAGACCTATATCTTTGAATTATTGACTTCACAAAGGCATCACAAAGGCTTTCAATAATGTAAGACATGTCAAAATGATAAAGATGCTTGCAGATCTACAAATTGATGGGAAAGAGCTTAGACTTGTAAAAAACATATTGTAAACAACAAGCTGCCATAAGGATTGATAATGAAGTAGCCTATTAAGAGAGGTGTGAGACAGGGATATGTAATGCCTCCAGATCATTCTCCTTATACAGTAAACATACTTTCAGAAATGTAGAAGATATGAAAGGAATCTTGAAAGGATGAAAAGATATGAAACGGATCTGCAACATTTAGTAGATACGGTTGTTGCACACAGTGAACAACTAGGATTAATTTGTAAGAAGACACTGATTATGGTCGTCGCTGGGAAGAAGGAAATACTACAATGTAATATACACGTAAATGGGCATATTCTTAAACAAGTGAATCGATACACTTATCTCGGAACAATCATAACATCTGATGGCAGATGCCTTGAAGAGATTAGAACAAGGATCGCCATAGCGAAGGTAGCCTTTTGCAAGACGGAACACATACTGACCAATGTTATTTGCAACGAGAACAAGAGTGTTGAGGTGCTACATTAGAACCCGTGCTTTTGTATGGATGTGAAGCGTGGACAATGAGCAAACGGGCTTAGAAACATCTAACGGCTGTGAAAATGTGGTTTCTGAGGAGAATGCAAAGAATACCATGGACAGACAGAAAAACTAATGACTAAGGCCTGCAAGAAACACATGAGAATCGTAAACTGATTGGAGAAATTAGACGTATGCAGTCACAATTTTTGGGTCACGTTATGAGAAGAAATAAACCCGACAACTTGGTGACAACTGGCAAGATCAAGGGGAAGGGAACACGGGGGTGGAGCAGAGAAGTAAATACCTAGATTGCTTGGCCACGTGACAGTCGAGAAAAGATCACTGAGCTGATCTACGACTCTGGTGATCGAGTGAGATGGCAAAACATGACCGCCCACGCTTTTTGGCACGGCACATGATAATGATGATTTCTCAAAGCTGAAAATGTCGCTGAAAATGACATAATTTGAGTTATGCGAGCAATGTGCGGTATGCGGTGACTACACCATATTCCATTCCCACACAGGCCTTCCAGAAATGCTTCAAACAATGGCGTGACAACTGTGGAAGTGTGTACAGTTCCAAGGAGTGTACTTTGAAAGGGATTAGGGTTTGAGATCTGCGGGTAAGCAATCGTATTTATTTATGTCCAAAGATCTCTATACTTTGTGTTATAGGATCTCGCATATAACTTACCTTTCAATCTACTTTATATGTCTGCTTGCTATTTAAAAAAGGTTGCATGTCTAAGCAATTTTACGATCATTATTTGTCATTGCCTTCATAACGAGAAGTCACGGTGTATTCCAACCGACTAGTGTATGAGATGAACCCCTCAACCTGCCTTTAGCGTTTAAGCATAAAACTAAAGCTACTAATCACATACTCATTGTGCCAGCAATTTAATTTCTCTAATTTTATAGTTAGAAAGCAGAAATGTTTTAATTCTAAACGTAACAAGAAGTAACAACATCAGAAGTGATCATACGATGGGATATTCTTTTTTGGAGGGGGGAAAGGTTTCACCCTTTCACTGATCTAAAAGCTGATAACTGAACATTGCTCCTCGTTGGTGCATGTCAAAAGAGGGCCGGTCATCTTTAAACTGTCTTTATGACGCCAACGTGTTCGTCTGCATCGTTATGTCACACATCCTTAACAACAATATTGGCAGGTTACAAGGCATGGTTATTGTAATTTCTGTCAACCTTTCGAGGTTTTCATTTGGAGCCGACTCGTATAAGGAATCAAGTGATGACAGCACAAGTATTAGACAATATTAAAAAAATAAAATAAAGTAAATCGGATGGTTTTGTCATGTAGCAAAGATATTACAAGACAGTGCTTCACAAAGAACTCTAGCATTCTGACACAATGTAAAGGAACAAGAGGTCACCCCTACAAATTAAAGATATGTAGATTTCCCGAGACTACAAATATGACCATGTACGAAGCACACACTAAACTTCCCTTTAGTCTCTTCTTAACTTGACAATTAACGGCAAGCGATAGAAACAAATACAGAAAAAACATAAACATGCGTAGTAAAGGCACGCATGACATCTGCTTTTTTTGTATTGGATAATAGAATGAAACATTATTTGCAGTGTCTTTAATTGTTAAATACCACGATTTTGAGAGAGAGAGAGAGAGAGAGAGAGAGAGAGAGAGAGAGAGAGAGAGAGAGAGAGAGAGAGAGAGAGAGAGAAAATCTAACTCAAAAATGTGTTATGACACTGTCCTATATGATAATACTATTCTGGAATACACAAACCCGTACTTACTTCTAACCACATAACAATTTCTTTATCATCCAGCTGAGTTATTTTTGCATCATTGTGAAATTCATCCATGTTGCTGTCCATTAGTCGCATCAGGGAGAAAACAAGGTTGTGATCAGTAGTTGGGGATAATTCCTAAAATGTGTAAAACAAAATCACTGAAAAATATACTACATTAACGATTTTATGTATAAAATTAATAGAGACTACCCCCAATATCAACATTGATGGGAAAGATTAAAGAATAATAAAGAATATTTACTGGAACCTAGTAGCAGCAATTCATTGGCACCTTTCCGTCTTGACAGACGATAGTTTGGTACATTGTGCTTCAAAAAGGCTTAATAACTACGATCCATGGCGGTGGCAAGTGTGGCTGGTAAGGCCAATTCTTGCTGCAAATGTTTGCCCACAGTAGGTGCATGTGAAAACATGGTCATTTCCACCATTTTGCACCATCTTACGTCTCTCACGCTCTGTGTGTGCTTTATCAGCAATCATTTTCTCCTTTGTCTTTATTCCATTTCTGATAGTTGCCCTCCATGCAACACGTTCAGCGGCGACGTGCTCCCAATGTGCATTATCAATGCTTGTATAAATCATGTCCCGCTTACACACATCTTTGTATCGTAGTAGAGGCCGACCCTAAGATCTCCTACCCGTCTGTAATTCACCAAAAAAGATGTCCTTTGGTATTCAACCATCATCCATCCTCCTAATGTGTCCTATCCATCTAAGTCTACGAAGACTGAGCATGGAATACACCGTCACACAACCTGATCTTTCCAATGCTTCAGTATTTGTGATTTTGTCTTTATTGCATCACAGTCCTTACCGTGGTCGCCATCACACCCCGCCAGCATCTTGCCTCTCAGCGTTCTGGGCATGACCCACCAACCTACTGTCTAGCAATAGTGCATACCTGAGACCACTAATCGTCGTTTATTCCTTGCTGTTGTTGCACACTACAGAGTATACAATTGACTGCTAACTGTTAATAATAGTTTCTAGTTACTCACACATAGCTGGTACCCACAAGCTCTGGTCACAGCGTGCCTCTGGCCGCCATTCTCGTTGACATGTCCTCACAACCGGGCCATCACTGCCTCGCCATCACTGGCCGCAGTTTGTGTTCATCAAGAGACAGCTTCGATGGGTTCCTCCATCATTGTCGTCATGCACACTCGAAACAATCTTCACTCAACTGCATCTCAGATGTTTCCCATTCTTTTCAATACTGTCACAAACTGAAACACATTCACAACTCTTCAATCGACCTTCTCTTGTTTACGTCCAAACGCCTTCTGTCCAGATCACAACCTTTTCCTGCTTTGACCTGGGCGCGTAATGTGACCACATTAGCTCCGCCCACTAATCTGCCAGTGTTCGCTTGCGTTTTTGAACTGTGTGTCAACGACATCTCTCTAGTTTCTACGATGGACACACTTGCTGTGTTTCGCGTATCCATCTCATGGCAGTTAGTGACTCACGTCCCCTGGTTCCATGGCTCGGTGTAGAAAAAATTGCAGAGGCAATTTCTACTACATGCAAATGCAACAACTAAAACGGAGTAGGGATACATTTGAGTGTCTGATGTGCAGCACTGTCATAAAGCAGCCATCAGACATGGCATGGTTTCTGTAACTTTTATGACTGTCATAACTTGTATGACTTGTCACTGAGATGTTTCGTGTCTGAATGAGGCGTTATTTCTGTTCTATTCGGAACGAAACTCTGGTTGTAAACTTTCCTCGTGCTAACACGAGTTTTTGTCATTAGAGCTCACTGGCTTAGATGCATGACTGGCTTTCTGGACATATCACGAACTTCTGTCTCGCTATACAGGAAGGCCCCGCTATACGTCGCATCGGTTTACGTCGTTTCGCTATAACGTCGTTGTCACAATGGGACATAACTTCACTTTACGTCGCTACGTTCCGCTATAACGTCGTCACATGTGTTGCTATGCTGTGTTAATGTCGCCATTTTACGTTTTGTGCAGTGCGTTTTCCCAGGATTTTATCGTGTACTCACTCATAATTATGAGTTCATAGCGCACAGTAAGTGCTGATAGTGTGTCTGGTTGTAATAGAACCAGGAAATGTTTTACTCTTGAGGTGAAGTTAGATGTGGTATGTCGTTTTGGGGCTGGCGATCGGACCTCCAACCACGGTAAGGACAATTCGTGCAGGCGCTGACAAAATAAAAAAGGGTGCGATAAACGTAACCCCCTTGAGTGCTTCCAAGATCACTCGTACAAGAAGTACTCTTATAGAGAAGATGGACGCACTATTGGCCGTCTGGATTGAAGACCAAAACCAAAGGAATATGCCTGTGAGCAAGATGGCTATCCAAGAGAAAGCAAAGTCTCTCTATGAATATCTAGCTAAGAAAGCGGGTGAGAGCAGTACTAGTAGTGTTGATAATAGTTTTGGAGCGAGTCGTGGAGCCTCTACGTCCCAATAATTCTACTACTCGCCCTCCAACCCACCTCTATTTAGCCAATAAATACTAACAACCATCAAAATAAACATTACATAATACACTGTATTTAAATTAATTCTATGGGAAATAGTGTTTCACTATACCTCGTTTCACTTAAAGTCGCGTTTTCCAAGAATGTAACCCCGACATTAACCGGGGCCATCCTGTAGTCTCTTTTCATTTGAACTGTTGTGTAGTTAGTTATCTTGAACTCTTTACGTCGCGTTCGTTCGTCATAGTTACTTTATCTTGCCATTGGGTGATTTAATGACATCTGTAAATATCAACACCCGAGTGCATGTTTTCTTCTCTCTTCAAGCAATCTCACTATAATGTTGGCATAAATTGTGTTTTTCTCAGTTCCTCTTGTTTGTTCCTCTTTTGAGAGAAATGCGCCACACCTTGTTATGCACCTTTAAAGTCCGCCTTTGGCATGTATATGTGTAAAGTTTGCTTCCTCTATACAGATTGCATCCAAAGAAACGGGCTATGTCTACCCATTAGTTCTATATGTAAGTTACATAACCTTTACAGGACGTCGCAGTCAACCCCAGCATATTTTGCTGTTGTGATCTCTTGGCAAGTTTACGTTCAGTAGTTTGGGATCGCTTTCTGAACGACCGGTACCCATAACAATTCGTAAAAAAATCAAAACAACGCGGTCTGCTGTCAAATCGCGCGCAGCTGTGCCTCGAACGCGGATATGTGGGATCACGAACCCCGTCTGTAACCCCTCGCCACGGAGCTAGGAGTTCTATAAGAGTACAATATATTTTAATAATTATTTGTTAACATGAACACATGTTTAGGTGATGAAACAAAATACTATATTCGCTAAATACTGTAATCTACAAACTAACTTTGACTCCAGCTTTGCGTAGTAAACATAATCCAGCATCAACAAAACGTTCACAGAGGTTGTTAACTATACTCCTCATGCTCTCAAGAAAGAATGGGGGTTTTGACTGAAGCCATGACTTGATCAAAGGTCTCCAACCTAGAGTGGACGGTTCCATATATATCATGCCACATCTGGATACCTATTAACACAGAGAAAGTGTATGCAATTATTAATTTGCCAAATTCAACTGAATGTAAAATGGCATCAAAGAAATTAAATATTTTGACATTTCAAACATAGATATTGTGTCAGCAAACATTTCAGACTGGGCTACTGACCGTTGCAGGCGAGGCAGCTTCTAGATCCATGGCTTCAAAGATGAGGTTTGTAGTGGGTAGTAGTTGTATGATTTCCCCACTCATCAAGCACAGTTTTTTGTTGTCATCAAGCACTGTATTCATATTTTCAATCCATACTGCATCAACAGGACCATCAAATATTAGCCATTTGCGATCCGGGGTCTTCAATAGGAAGATAATTTTATAAATATGGTTAGAGCTAATGTCCACACAGCATAAAACATGTATGCATACACATATTGTATACAAATATGAATATATGTATACAGACAGACAGCAGTTTCAACTAACAGAAGAAGATTCAATGTTGGAGTTAACATATCCACTTGTTTAAGGTATATAGGACACATCAAACATGGTTGGAAGACCATATCATCTTGAAATCTCGGACGAGGGTCATATGGGCATCATGATGGAGACATCAGTAGTCAGTCTTCTCTGTCCTATGCAATACACACAAGGGTTGAAATACTATATCCTTTCCAATTGTTATGTTATTAGTCCAAGATTTTCTCTGCTTCCTTTTCTCATTTAGCCCTCAACTGTTCCCTGGAGAATTATCCTAGAGCGATGTTATGACGTATGACAGGCCAAAATCAGGCGAGCTTTCAATTCACTGATGACGAAAGTGGGTCTTGATAGCCTGCATATTAACTTTGCATCTAACACATGCATTTAAATAATGATTTTTTGTAATATATGCACATAATCCTTCTGAAGCATTTGCATTTAAAACCCCTGAGTTGTCTGTTCTGTATCTGTAGTGACAGTCCATTTCTGACACCCAATTTATGTAACAGGTACCAAAAGTGACTAATTTAATCTTGACAGGAATAGCAAATTTGACCATTTCGCTTCTTGCTTTGATCTTTTTATTTTACTACCATCTCATCATTTCATCTTATCACGTTCCTCTTGTACCTTGCGGTGTCGAGGTGAAGCACAAACAGCAGTAGAGAACCCGTTTATGGGCTTCATATATCCAGATTCCCTTGGACTCTACAATTCCATCTTGGCGGGCCTCTTCTTCTGCTTCCATTTGGTCTGTATATCATTGTTTGCTGTGGTATACTGTTAGTTGGTAATATAGTTATATGACCAAACCATTTAACTTGCCGCTTTCTGATTTAATATACCGTTGGTGTAACTCAACTTTAGTCCTGATTTTTTTCATTTCTGATTTTCTCTCTTCTTAATAAATTAAGTATTCTTCTCAAGAATTTCATTTCCGTTGCTGTGATTTTTCTTTTTTGTATTTCTTTTTTTTTTTTTACCTGTCATTGTCCAGGTTTTGTATTGGTAGCATACAGTTGGTAGAAAGATTGTGTTGTGGAGTGCATTCTTAGTAATTATTGATAAATGTTTGTTCTTTAGTATTGGTGCCATTTGTCCAATGAGGCGGTTTGCCTTACACCATTTATTTTCAATCTTGTCTTCTGATTTACCTTAACTTAAAGTAAGGTGCATGTCATTTACAGGACGTAGCAGTCAACAACAGCATTTTGTGGCTGTTCTTGATTCCTGGACAAGTTTACGTTCAGTAGTTTGCCATTGCTTTCTAAACGAGTGGCACCCATCACATTTCATAAAAAACAACCCAGCTGTGTTTCGAATTCGGATATACGGAATTACTAACTGCGTCCGTAGCACCTTCGCCACGATGACTTTAACTACCATCAGTACAAATAGAGAACCTTACAGAAATTCCTGAATGATGGAATGTTTATTCTTAGAGGTTGAGATAGTGAGAAAGGCTGAGGAATCTTAATGAATAACTACCTCTGAAGCGAAACAGAAACGTGTGGCACACTTGAAGGATATTGGGACATGCAAGGTTCAGTAAGTAAATAAGTGGCAAATTAGTATGCACAAGGAACTATGTAAGATGCAAACTTGAAAACCATTTATTATTGTACTTACATCTGCCCTTGTTAATCAAAATAATCATAATCATAAGATGCATTTATCACATCATTTTAACAGTTCCCCATTTACTTGCATCATACACGTCTTTGGATTGCTGTCAAAGCCATGTTGGCACCGCACCAAAGCCCAACTCCGTCGTCATCAGCATATTGTTTGCGGCAAATGTGATTTTGTAGCGTCCCAAATAGATGAAGTCGCTTGAGGCTGTAAGCCGAAGGTTCAAGAAGTTTCTACTCTCGTTGAGCAATTTTCTCTCACGTTAATCGAGCCGTATGGGGTCTGGCACTGTCATGACGGAGCAGTACCCCGAAAGGTAGTAGATCTGGGCCTTTTATTTGGAACTGCATCATGAAACATATTGGAAGTTCACAGTACGTTGCAGCATTCACACTGTCACCTTTCTTCTGAAATGGGACAACAGCACTTCCTTGGAATCCCAAAACTCTGTAAGTGTAACATCCCCTCCTGATGGCATAACCTTTTTTCTTGGCTTATGGTAAAGAAAGATGTTTTAATGACATTGAACTATGTTTTGTTTCTGGCTGATAATGATGCACCCATGATGGGTCCTCTGTTAAGCTTTGCGTGGCACCACACTGCATGTCAACCAAATGGCCATAGTTCATTACCGCTGCCCCATAGCCACATACTTCATCATCGCAATGAATCACCTTGGGCTTGGGACATTTAACTCAATTTCATAGTTTTTCTTTGCGCGCCTGAGTGTGCTACCTGGGCAAATCTCAAAGAGATTGAGATGTGTCCATGCAGTGGTCGGTCCAGCATCTGATGGAAGGCTTGTTCTGTCAGAGGTTTCTGTGGGAGTCATTCATTCATTCAGTAGTATGTCCTTTGCAGAACCTCGCTCCCATAACAACTTACTGGAAAACTTCTTGATCACAAGCAAGATGTCTCGCGTCCGATACACCCATCTGGAGATCATCCGCCACATCCTACAACCATCTTCTCTTTGGCCTTCCGCTTCCTCTCTTCCCAGGCATACACCCCTCCATTATTATTCTCTCCAAACTTTCATGACGTTTCAAGTGACCAAAATATATCAATTTTCTTTGTTTTATCGTCTTTAATAACCACCGCTCTTCAATATTCAGCTCTTGACGTATGGATGCATTTGTTCTCTTATTTACCCAAGATATTCTTAGAACGCGTCTATAACATGTATATTCAAAAGCATTTATACGCTGTTCAACTTGTTTAGTAAGTGTCCAGGTCTCACATGTGTATGTTGCAATAGCAAAGATGCATGCTCTTAAAAATCTAATTTTTGTAGTTCTATCTGTCCCACTCCATAATTTATTAAGTTGTTTTAGTCTTTGGAGAGCAATTGATAGTTGTTTAATTTCTTTCATTGTGTCACCATTGTTGGTAATCAATGACCCAAGATATGGGTGAGTACCTCACCCATAATCCAGAGTTGTTTTTTTTTTACCCCAGTACCCAGCTGTGGTTGGATAGTATCTTATACTCGCTGTTTGTGAGAGATGTGTTAGGGGTAAATAACACTAGAGTCAGAATTGGATAGTTCAAGAAGGTACGTTTGATTTGCGTAGAAATTCTTCAGTATTTAGATCACACGTATATCAACACTTATTTTCCTGTAGATGTAGATTCAATTGCAAATGTCAGTTTGTTGCCAAAACACAAAATGGAAATTCATAATTTAAGTATCTTACATTTTGTTTTCCACAATATAAGAAGAAATGAAGATGTTAAACATGAAACTAACATTGGAAACAGCAAAGTTTCTGTAGTATACTGCTAAAACACCATCTGACCATTCATGGGACACGGGGTCAAATCTTCCGTATAGCTGTCCCATTGTAATAGCCTTTGGATTAATGACAACAATATCTACTCGATTTTCTTCCATCAGGTCCTGAAAAGGAAACGAAATAAAGTATTCACTTGAGGTAAACTACTGGTGTGTGTTATATGCTGTCGTAGAAGGACCTCTTGTGGAAAAATGTGTTGAAGTTCATTAACTCAGCAATATTTTTCAATTGTAGAACTGAATTTATAGTAATGTGTACGAAGTAGTAAACTGAACAACGTCGATGCATTCTTATTAGAATGTCCTTTCTTAAAATATAGCCTATCTTTAATTATTACGAGATATATTTATTCTAAAATTGATGAACTATTGAAAAGACTCATGTTTTTTTGTTTTTAATTTGTCTGTTGTAGTGTAGCCATACCTTAAATACCGTATTTTGGAATAATTATAAATAAACTGTGTTCATTTGCCAAAGCATTCCAATACGATACCTCACAATGGTACACACCTTGAACTTTACATAATTAATGGACGCGCTAATATGTCAATTTCACCTAATTCTTATGTAGTATAGAATACATGAAGGCCTAACACCCTCCAATGGCAGTATCTGTCATGGACTAATTTTTAAATTTGCCAGACTCTTGAAACAGAGATATCATACCCTGAAATAAATGTTCAAAGGTAGTTAGCTGCATATCCTGTTTTACAGAATATTGCAATGAAATCCAGCATTTATTAGCTGTTTTTCATATACTTGCCATTTAAAACCAAAATCATAGCATGGCAGTCTGCGTCCAAACTGAGGGCGGCTAATTTCGAACCCTTGACCTGTATATCAAGGAGTTGTGAAATGCACTTTCCCTAAGCCACAGTGTCAGTTATGAACTCAATAGCATGTATGCACGCTGGCACGCACGCACACATGCACGCACGCTCGCGCACACACACGCGCGCGCACACACACACACACAAGTTTAAACGTAACCACAAACAGAATAGCAGAAAGTGCAATATTTTTGGAATGTTTGTTGTTCATGATATAGCCCAATGTGGCATAACCACTAACCACCATTATTCAGTTGACAAGAATGCACGCCAAAGAGAGGGGAAAATATAAAACAATTGACTGTACCAACTCAAACTGAAACCAAAACTTAAAAACTAACGCAACATCAAAACTGAAACTGGAACAAGTGACAGATGACGTCAATTCTAGGAAATATTTCATCAGCCCAAACTCAGGAGATCATTGGATAAAAACAGACACGTGACAACGCCTCCATTCGAAAGCCCGCTTAGAATATGTTAATCGCGCACTTCTACTGCAACCCGCCTGATGAACAGACGTAAAAGCTGGTGTGACCACATTTTCAAATAGGGACGGCAGAATGTCTAGATCCAAGGTAAGCTTGTTACTCCTTTGATTAAACTGATGACCAGATGTATCAAGTGACAAGTAATGGTATCCAGTGTTTGTAATGTCAATTGAAATGTATTATTATAAATTAAAACCTCTGAAGTGAAAAATGCTCGACTGTAGATTCTGACGACGCAGAGCCGATTCCGGGCAAACTGACACTCTAATACTCTTTTCGAATACTGCAATCTCTGATATTCTTAAAGATAGTTATTAACTTTAAGAAGTGCATAATAATACTACATTCTATTCTGGACAACTGTACGAAGTGATTATTCTGAGGCAATCTTGTGCATTTCATTAGAAACACTGCTTCAAATGCTATCACCATCTGCAGCGAATAAGACAGTTCGTGTACTAGAATAAGTGCCTCGTTTTAAAACAGATTTATCTATGTCTATTTTCAATCTAGAAAGCTGAAAGATAAATCAAATCTTCCCTTTCTCCTTCATCTATTGAATAAATAGGGTTTGATGGAATAAATATTTATATTTGTGTCAGATTTTACTTAGATAAGGGCACTCATGAACTGCATTACATCAGAAAAGTGGTGCTTCGCGGAACTCCACCATCAGAAGTTAACTTAACTCATTACTCAACATAACTTAAAACACAACTCAACACTCAACCCCACAACAACAACCACAACAACAGGTAATGGGAGAGGAGTTATTATACAAAGAAGAAGGACAAGTTGGTTAATTGGGAAAACACAGAGAACCATTTATACACACTACAAACCCAATGGAGTGATAGAAATGTTATAAATGTATGCCATTTATTCACATGCATCTTGACACCTCCTCACTCTTGTCACTGTCTTACTGTACACGTCTCACTGACCCCAGGTCCAATGAGAACTTACATACAGCAGGAACCAGTTGATACCAGGAGTACACAGTGTGATAAACTCTGACCACCCCAAATTGACCCAACACTAGATTAGAGAAAAGAAGGGAAGGGGGGGGGGGGGACTAGTTCCTACTTCAGGAATTTAGGTTTCTTCCGACCTACTTCTAGAATATTGCATTGGTAGGATTGTATATGTTTATGTGAATTTTACACAGTGAATTCTTGGTGGCAACCCATTGGCAAACCATTGTCAACCAACTGGCCAACCAACCAAACCAGACCAGAGAGAAAGAGATGAACCGCAAGTGAGATGGAGGAAGACTTGTCCATGAGCAGAGTATGGGAAGCCTTCAGAGAAGCTACACGGGCAGAACTGAAGTGGATCCATCAGTCGAATTACCCAGGCTTATCCTAATCTTCCAATCGCAAGGTTACATATCTCTTAAGAAAACACACAACACTCAGTCTCAAGAACTGATACATAAATGTATATGTATTATCTCCACACTTAACAAGTACAACATTCAAATGTTTACAATATGTTTCCATACTTGTTGACATCTTATGTATTGATGCCTATTTGTTGATTGACTGTGACATCGGTCCTTTATGCATTTTTCTAATTTATCTTGTGTCAACCACAATAGAAAATGTATGTAACAGGCCAGAAGACACAGGCCCAGTCAATATATAATTAACATTAACTGATCTTTTGTTGATTAGTCAATTCAACATATCTGTGATTCACCATCTTATGTGTGTACACCATGTTGTCAAGATCTATTGTGATTGGTTATGTGTTTAATTGTTTAAAACCAAATTAACTCATGAAGGAATATTAAATTGGGAGAGACTCAAGGTCTATCAACTGCTCAACATCCATGCTTTCTTAACATCAGGCTAAGAAAATTCTCCAGACTATCCTCAGAATGAAAAGAAAAGGGGGGCTCAAGAGCTAGAAGAATCCTTGGAGAAGGGGCAGATTCCCATTTTGTAATTACTATTCTCACCAGGGCCATAATCTATATCTCCTAGACTAAATCAAATAAGACGAGGCCTGCAGATAACTCGAGGGTCATATTCTGGGGTTATTGAAGATAGAAGAGTATGGGGCCCAACTTCTTTATTTAGAAATGGGGCATGCACTACAGTGATCTCCCAGTCCCTTCAAAAATAAATGACACCCAATATGGGTTTCAACTTTTTGACTCACTACAAAGTAGTAGTAAATTTTTCTAATATCATTAAGTGCTCGACACTGAAAACCATGATTGACAATTTTGCATACATGCTTAGCATTCAAACTATGTTATCTTGATAAAAGGACATAATTTTAATGTTGTTGAAGACAATGGAAAACCATCTTAATTACAAAGCTAGATATCTAGATATATGTGAAGAACTAATATTTAACACTGACTGAATTGTATTCCATGAGATTACTTTTACCATTACCTTTCACCACAATCAAAAGGTAAATACCACAACTGTTGTACCATTAATTGTTATTTTAGGTCTGGGACATTAGAGAATCAAAGCAATAAATAAGTAGTTAAGATCTAGCTTCTTTTTTTTTTAAAGGGGGGGGGCATAATATGAGAACCAATAATCTAGAAAACTTAGTTACAACCAGGGACATTGATGACAAAAGAGCAAAGAGAAAGCCAAACCTCGGATAGCTTGGCCATTTGGCATAATCAGACAAGATAATATAACTAATTAAAGACTCCACTGATCGTGTGTGATGGCGAACGATGACCGCCCACGCTTATCGACAAGGCACATGATGGTGATAATAAATAAGTTCCTTGATAAGTTCTATGATCAGTTCAATGATTAATGTAAAACAATCCTGACCCAGACCATCTACTAGTTTGCTCACTGAGACACCAATGTAGTTGGCAACAGGAACTGTAACTTACTGAATACTAAATTTAGTCATCGACATTACTGAATTCGGAATGTTTCCATACATGCTTCGACCCCCGATTCAAAGACCACAAAAGAGTTCCCATGATTCCAGAGTTCCAGTTATTCCAGTTGAAATTTCATTAAATGTCGGCCTGTATTTCCCTCTACGCTTTGAGTATTGTCATAACTCTCTACTGACTACCTTCCGATGCCCTGTTGCCAGATGAGGGAACTGTTCAGATGCACTCTCTACCCAATCTCAGAAACCCTTCACTATATCACCTTTACCACAAATTAGCTCTATCTACAGAAGGGCAGCAGCAGCTAATCTATCAGCCTATTCATTGCCCAATACATATGCATACCCTGAACTGAAAATCCATGATATGCTTGCAGTCTCCATTTTGTCCGGCAATGCTAGTCACTCCACCCGGATCACGCACGTTACAACTTGCCGAAGCATACTATGTGAGTCCGTCAAGAACACACCATGGCTGGCTGTGCTAGCTTCCAACCACTGGTAGGCACGCGTGACAGCCTCAACTTCCATTTTCATTTTACATGTAGTGGCCCTTGCCAAACTTTCCCCTCCCTCTTTTTTTAAAACAATGTCAGTTTGTTTGTCTTGGCAAAAAAATAAAATAAAACGCCACCCACTGTTTACCCTCTTATCACAGATGCATCAATGTATAAGGGTCGCTCATTTGAAACCCGTTCCAATGGCTTTATTACAAACGCATGAAAGAAACGTTAACAGGTGTGATAGAATTAAACAAAGCATTCATTTTGAATGAATTATGCACTATGAGTTGGTGTCATGGAACTGCTGAGAATTCCCCTGGTAAAGCTTCCAAAAACAAAACAAAAAATCCGGCTCTCTGGTTCCGTCAGCCTAGAACATCCGACCTAGTCTAAGGGAGACAACCGAGGTATTAATGTACCCCACGCAAGGGCGATTGATGGCCCTTGGCTTCTGGAAGGGTCGGGTGAGTGATGCTCAACCCAACCGGGTCCGTTAACGCATGCGCAATAACCTTCTAAGAACAAAGACGGGCTCAGTTGAGACCCGGCCTTGCTAGAGAGAAGTTGTGTTTGGACGACTGTGTTAATTCGTAAATGGGAAAGAGGATGCTGTTTCAAAGACCACAAAACTTCTCTCTAGCAAGGCCGGGTCTCAACTGAGCCCGTCTTTGTTCTTAGAAGGTTATTGCGCATGCGTTAACGGACCCGGTCTTGCTGTTTTTTTTTTGTTTTTTTTTTTTTTTGAAGAAAACGGACATAACGTCCAGTGTTGGGACGGGAGCTCCTCAATTCTAAATGCACAGTTTGTCTTAAGGTACGTTAAACATATTTAGATAAATAATGTGTGTCGATACCGCGTTGACCCGAAGCTGTTCGACAGCATGTCCCGCCCGGCGCTCAAAGGTCAGTCAGGGGTGAACATGTTGGCTTGTGTTTAAACTTAACACTGCAGGCCAGTTGAACCCGATGGAGTGTACGCCTGTTTTGTACGGTTACAATTGTACAAGTGGGTGAACGCGTGATATCGCCGCTACAAGTAGTTAGGGAAAATTAGGACAGGCCCAATAGTGTTAGTAGTCCGAGTTCACTCCTGGGCGGCCTTATAACTCCAACGTAGTCGACGCAACCGGAAGTTGGCGAAGGCGTTGTAAAACATAGGTCGAGTGGGGTATCAGGGTACTCGGCCGAACTAGACGAAACCCATGCGATGATTGCCGGACGTGTCGAAGGTCATTCGAAGGACATTGCGGGTGTCGAAGTTCGAATCCTTTGTTGTGACGACCATTGGCTTTTCTGGGCATTCCTCTTACTCTTTATGTTATTGTTCGCCTTAACGGAACATCATCTTAATATACAGGGGGTTCCCGAGAGGTTGACACTGGGGAAACTGGGGGGATGCGACAGAGCTGGTCACAGCCAGCTGAACACCGTTCCAAATACTCTGACCCTAACTAGGGGAGGAGGGAAAGGGATGTGGACTTTCGCTACAGGGGAATTTCTCTGTATAATCTATTAATTTCCTGGATCGAAGCTCAAGCTCCGGGAAACCTATTGAATAGTGGGTAATCATAAAATAGAACCAGGGAGAGGGAGCTACATCCGAGGGAGGGGAATTCGGTTGTCACCGGCCCTCTTTCAGGGCCATTATGTCTCTCGGTACTTTTAACCTAATAACCTGGTGTATTTTGTCAGTAGAAGTCTTTTCAGGACGGAATAAGTTCGCAGACACCATGACCAGATACGCAGCCCTACACTAGACTGGTTCGAGAAGGAGGGCGGTTCAGCCAGCACTTGCTAGGACCCAGACCTAGTTCATCTTCGGCAGTGGATCCTGGTCTGTGAGGCTGCCGGCGGTGTCCTGGCGACACTGGCCTATGCTGAGTACACATAGGTAGCGTTTACCCCCTGGTGGTAAGTCTGAGTCACCATATTCACACATGGTGTTGTCATTGGCAGGTTCTATCTAGTGAGAGACCTGATTGACGGGACCAGAGAGAGATGACGTGGTGACAGTGGTAGCATTGCTAGCTTACATGCGTGACGTGAGGTGACGCTTCTACACAGCATCACATCACAGCGACGTCTCCACTTCGCCACAGTCCAGTCCCCGTCGTCGACCTTTAAGTTGATCTTCAGTCAATCCACATGGTATTATGATGTCTACGCACGGGCGAGTATATTGTCCTAGTATATGTGAACATTCTGACATTGTGACCCACTAGCCCAACGATTAGGGTAGAACTACCTCACCCTTTACGTCAGGATGACCTGGTGTTTCTGGAACGGCCGGACACTTCATGATATGAAGTTTGGTGACATGAGCTACAGGGTCACCGGCTACAGATATTTATTGTGAGTGAAAGCGGCTACTGGACCCTAGCCCTTGACTGTTGCCAACTCCAAGTGCTTATATAGGACTGGTGATAGGAATCCTGATAACTACAGGGGTCACCAGCTATTTCAGTGACTTGAACTGTGTTATACGGTTGCTTCCAATGACATTTATATATCACCAGCTTTGCCAGTGAACCTTTAGTTGATTGGCCTCAGGGACTTCTACTGTGAGGTTATTCGGACGTTATCACGAACCCGAGCAACACGGAGTCACCACATCTATCCGACATTGAGTCCAGCTGAGTCTACACCTAGCTAGAGACGCTCGATGCTGTGTGACAAGATGAGTGACCTCTTTAGCCATGTGGTATCGTGCTCTGTGTACCGTGTTGAGTAAGACGGCTTGAGGTTAATCCAGATAGCCATATCTTCTATCTCCTTGCGGTTGCCAGTATTCTCTCATAGACATTTTCATTGTTGTCATTCATCTCCTACATTATACCATCTAGTCAGTATGTGTAGATATCAGAGTTGTGTCATCTGTTCTGGATGCCAGGTGAAATAGGTATAGTCCAGCGGTTGATAGTGAGAGAGACAGGAATCCACGGGCTGGTGGGGTCTGTAGACTGAGATTGATTGTATTACCAGAGTGCCTCTATCCCGTTATTAAGGTGTGATAGTATCCTCCCCTCACCCCAAGGGTATACCATTACAGTTGGTCAGAAGAAGTCGCCGTAGGCATTCAGGCAAGCATCCCATTGCTTAGGTAGGCGACGAATGCCGTCCACAAAAAAATTATTGTGGTTGTTCACTGATACAAGTGTTTCCCGCTTTCATTACGTCTGCATCTGTGTGAAATCCTTGCCCCTAGAGAGCTTTTTGTTAGAGGTCCGAACAAATTAAAATCACATAGTGACACATCAGGACTATAAGCTGGATGTTGCAGAATTTCCCACTTCTTCCTTGCTAATGATTCCTGCACAATCTTTGCGACATGCGGACGAGCATTATCGTGCAACAAAATCACACCGCGAGAAAGCATGCCGCGCGTTTATTTTTGATGGCTTTTTGCAGCTAGTCTAGTGTTGGCAAGTAGTGGGTAGAGTTGATGTTGACACCAGGTTCTTTAAAGTCGGTCAACAATAGCCCTTCATGGTAAAAAAAAATGCGCTCAGCATAACCTTACCAGCGGAAACCTGTAACTTGAGGTTTTCGGCTTTTGGTGATCCAGCATGCTTCCATTGCTGCTCGGCTCAAAGTGGTGACATCATGATTCATTGCCTGCCACTATGCGGAAGAGAAATGCATCACCCTCCACTTTGTAACGCAGCAAGTGGTTCAAACACCATCCCATGTGTTCCTCTTGTTGGTGGTCGGTCAACATCCGTGGTACCCACTGTGAACACACCTTCCGATATTGCAGTTTCTTATGAACGATCTCTTGAATTGTCCCAATTGACACATCAAGTTATTTCGCTAGCGAACGTATGCTTCATCTGTACAGCTGCATCAATTTTGGCGATGGTTTTTTCTGTTGCAACAATATGAGCTTGACTAGGCCGTCGAAGATCTATCGTGAACTGACGTGCTTTCCGAAACATTCGTGCCCAGTCTGTCACTGTTGTCTTCGACACACATTTGTTACCGTACGCTCTGCATTCTTCGATGAATGTCATCTGGTCGACAGCCTTCAAACGAAAGAGACTGAATCACCGCTCTTTGAGCTTCTTTGGACGGATTTTGGATAACCGGCCATTTTCTCAATTGTCAGAAACAGAACCTATGTATCTTGGGACGATATGCACGTGCTCTTTTATTCATTTGTCAGTACTTATCACATGGCTATGACATGATTATGTTCAACGTACGCAAATACGCGCGGTAGGGCACGAACGGATGTCAAATGAACTCTCCTAATATATAATTACATGTACTAGGCAGGTGTTAGTCAGATATGACTGAACTACCGTATGGCAGTAGACAGTCCTACCTGATTTCTGTTAGCGCTGAATGTTGGGCGGCACTCACCAAACCCGACACCCCACATTGTGCCAATGGCCTCGGGTGGAGGAGTGCAATTGGGAGGGTACAAGCCTGACCCTAAAGCTAGGAAATGCAGCCTACAGACTAAATGTCATGGCAGGGCCTACAAGGCCCTAAGTCCGTACCTTATCTAGGCTTGAAACTCCGACAGGTGAGACTTAAATGTCATGGAAATGCGTTTTAAATAAAGCAGTTTCTTTTTATTTGATAAGTGCTCATTAGGCTGAATGTTCTGATGTATATATGTCGTTTTCTTCACTTGCACAAAACAGGATATTGCAGTAAAGTTGTATATGTGTCAGCGGTGTTGCCAGGTACCTCCCCAGCGGTACAACTCTATAGTCCTTCAGGAATGAAAGAGGCCTACTACTGTATATGTGTACTCTTTGGCAATACATCCACATTCAGCACTGCATTTTGTGGAATTATTTTTCCTTTACATTTTCGATCTGGCTTTCTCAGCCAGTCTGAAATGATACATACTGCCTACAGGACATCTAGACTGCTCCCACATTAATGTGTAATAGGGTCCTAGACAGTTCATGCTGGCTAACCATGTTACAAATACTCAACCTATGAATCAATGATGGTATACATATCCTTTGCTGCTTCTCCAGTCTATATATTTTTTCATAATTAGTTAAAACACTTTTATGAGTGTCTCTTCATTTGTAGCCCACGCTCTTAAGATTCTTCTCTTCTTTTCCTTTAATCTTTTAATCAAGTATAATTCCTCAACCACTTCAAGTTTATAATTTGTAGGATATTGCAGCCAACGTTTTTACTGGGATACAGTAGCTCAGAGGTTCCAAAAACCAAGGCCCGTGGGCCACTTGTGGCCCGCCAGAGTCAGAAAGTGGCACGCGAGGCTTCGAGCAGTCATTTTCCGCAATGATCGTTATAAAAAAACAAGCAACGTTTCAAATTCACCAACAGTAACCTAGCTGCGCTTATGACTTTGGGCACGACAGATCTGTGCCCAGACATTGATAACCTGGCATCTGAACTTAAGTAACTGGTTATGAAGAACAGTTACAATTGTAAATTAATTACATTAATAGCGATTTTCGAAACTTATTTAAAATTTAAGTTAAGTTATGAAAGGTAAGAATGATATTGCACGACTTTTATAATTTTATAACATTGTGGCCCGCTTAACTAACGAAAATAGTAAATTTGGCCCTCTGCTCGAAAAGCTTGGGAACTACTGCAGTAGCCAGTCTCAAGCCCTTATAACATACATGGCGGGTTAGAGTGTTACTATTCTTTGCTTTCCTTCAGGCCTGTAAAACGCGGGTAATTCTGCTATTAATTAATGTCGCATTAAAAAGTTATTGCATTCCAACAATAAGAAGCAAATTGTCAAACCTGTTCTCGTATTCTTCCAAGCGCATTTGCTAAAGATCTATATGCTGATGTTTTTCCACCTATAGGATCACCCACAATCATAAATCCATGACGAACAATCATCATTTCATAGATCTGAAAATACATTTTCAAAATGTAAACTATTTTTGTAACAATACTAACAAGCAATGCTTGTATGAACAACACCGAGCTTTCTAATTACTAAGAAATAATCTAAGTGTTATCTATATTTCCACGAATTTACTACAATCTTCTTCAGGCTAATACACATACACAGAATAGTAATATTTCACTATTTACGCGAAACATAGCTAACATTACTATTAAAGAAATCAGTCACCGAGCTGCAGAAACACCTATGCAAACAATTAAGATGATAAGACGCAGGAAATGGATGACATAAAAAACGATAAGGTTCAGGAAATGAAACAAAGTGCGCAAGTAAATCAATATACAAATCAGCACAGGGCAACATTAGAAGAATTGGATGTCCCAAGCTTAGCGCGGGAAACAAGGCGTCACGTGATTCTAGGGTAATGCCTGGTGCGAAAATTAAGGATATATGAACTAGTTTTAGCGACTCAAGGGAGAAAAAGTGAGACTTTCGTGACGGCATGCACCCACACCTACATGCCGTAAGGAATACAAACGATAAAGGAAATTACTAGCGAGTTTGCTAGCAGGACTAATCCCGGTGTACATGCCATAGGACAGGAGCAGACAGACTTACGAAGTTTGCTAAGTGAAAGGACAGCTCAGTCGAAAAAAAAAATCCAGAGAACTGTATCGGAAAGCCATATGCAACATACTATTAGTGATAGCAACGGAAGACTGTTAGTAAAGGAACTCACGGAGAGACGAGCGGGACACGATCCAAGGTAGAAGCTAGGACAATCGATCTAATCGGACGTTGTGGACAATCCAAAGGATCCGCAAGCAACATAATCTACGGCGAACGCTAGACAACGGTGATTCACGTGTTGGCATAAGGTGTAAGGCATTTCTGTTATAGTCTGTTCAGAAATGAATGCTTTCATTCACGATCATTTATTTTGAAAACTGTCTGTTGCATCGTTATGCAATTTTTCCTGCCGTCTTATATTTACCCCCACCTAAGGAATATGTCTTTGATAGGTCCAAAGGCAACTTAAATCATGGAAAGCGGCGACACTTCTTTGATGTTTTGGTGAAAAACTAGTGACTTCTAGCTAACAAACTTGTTTTACAGTAATGTCCCGTTCACTACGCGAGGCTCTTGTCATAAGGCCAATCCCATGTTCCACGAGAAAATTAACTATTCAGCGCTAATGTTTCGTGTGAAGTCGTAATACATTTAATAATGTGCACTTCATCTCTGACCGTAAATTATATACCGCATATAAACACACTTTGAAATCTGCGGTACAATCTCCAGAACAAAAATGTTTTTGTTGGGTGGACATAATGATAGGGTTATATGCTACATCTCATCATTTCCCCTCAGTTGGTTAGTGAGATATGGAATTTTATATTGGGGCAGACAAAAGTAAACAGACTATAGGTTATGAGAAGGTGCGTGCAAACCTAGTTCAGAATGCGATGGCAAGTAATGAACGTAAACGTGCCAAAAAAATTACAAACAGCCGACCAATGATGGAGTTGACTGTCACGTCCTGTAAAGGACACGCGACTAACTAACTAGTACTTAATAGCTTAGATAGTCGACGGAGTAAGAGATAGAGAAGCCAAATATTTGTCATAAGCCAGTTGTCACTAAGTTCTCCAATCCATTTCTTCTCATAACATGTCTATATACACACACACACACACACACACACACACACACACACACACACACACACACAAACACACTAACACACACACACATACATACGTATATATATATATATATATATATATATATATATATATATATATATATATATATGTACGTCGGTTTGTCATCATTCGCACTGCGAGCGCTAACAAGTCAAGTCGCATTATTCTGTCAAGAAGCCTGATCAGCGGGAAAATGTCACGTGGAAAGACCAACAACAAGAAACACGCTGTTGCCAAGATGTGCAGCGTGGGAGCCGACAACAAGAAGAAGAACGTCGAGAGCCCACCTGCTAGCTGCATCAAAGAGCCTGATACTACAGCTATTACTGAAGCTGTAACAGAAGTTGGGTATTAGTGTTAGGTGGGAAAAGGCTACAGCACGATTGAGCATCGAGATGGAATGGGAGGAGAGATGCTCAAGTCGTGACGTAGTTTGTTGTCAAGTTTTAGTTTTACATCTGAACCTAGCCCGAGGAGGCAGGCTGTCAACACGTCTGTATTCTACCATGACTTTGTATCGACCATAACGTTTAATAAAGCTGATTTATCATTACTAGAAGACTCGTTGGTCATCGTTCCATTCTGCACTGTTATATATGAGCGTAAATGGCGCCGCAGACCAGCATCTCGATCTTTGCCGCGGACACAATGCGAAGTACGTAAACCGGCTTGTCATGGCGGATTGTTGTGAGATTGGTGAGCAAAAGAATGGATCAATCAACAAGTTTTCTCTAGGTCCTTCAAACTAAAAGTCTAAGGCCGGACCGTGTTTCTTTTAAGAAGTCCAAATTTCAAGGTCAAGATTGTGAGATGGAACCAAATATAGTTGACAGTGAAGGGAAGATGTCTGTTCCACATTTTTGCCATGACGTTCCACACGCAAGTTAAGATTGTACAGGCTCAAGAACCAAGAACAAGAAACTTCCAAACAAATATAAGCAAATAGAGACGTTGATATCAGAGAGCAGTTGTCTACTTCTCGTCAGGAATGAACTAAAGGTCGCAGAGTCCTGACCTTGGAGCTTTTAACGAACAACTAAAATGGATTAACTAGAATGGAGGTTCAGCTTCTTGTTGTATGATGAGCGCCACAATAATTCTGGACGATCAGTGAACGTTACCAAATTTTATCCTTGCTCGTTTCCAGAAGGTTGACGCCACTTTGATTTAGACCGAAGCTCCTTGTCAAGTTCGGCTGAAGTACTGTTTTTTGATCACCGTCGTCCAGTGATGGTTTTGATCGCTATGGCCCAGTAACTACCCAAGTCATTGTTACACAGTCCACTTCGTAAAATTAATCATTCATTGCCTTGTTTCAAGAGCCCGTCCCTGGGTGGCTGATACATACAATCGTTCCTTGCCTTGTTTCAAGAGCCCGTCCCTGGGTGGCTGATACATCCAATCGTTCCTTGCCGTGTTTCAAGAGCCCGTCCCTGGGTGGCTGATACGTGCAATCGTTCTTCACTGTTCTATCGAGCCCAGGCGAGAATTTTTGAATCCTTACGGAGCACTGAAGTCAAGCACTCGTGTACCAGATACCGTACTTCTCAGTCTCGGCATACAAGGGAATAGACGTTTATTTCAACCAGAAAAATGGGTAATATAAATTATTATTCTATTAGATAGAAAATTATTGAGTTTTAGGAGGAAGATAACGTCTTTTGGTTAATTTAAGACTGGTTGTTAATAAGAATTGATTGTTTGTTTGCTTGTGTAAGTATAAATATTTCAGCATGACAGAACAAGATTCATTGACACAGGTGTTGACGGGAGTGGGAACAGTGATAGACAGACTTAATACGGTCATGAAACAACAAGGAATGGCAACTGAAATTGTTAAGTTTAGCGGACAAGCAAGAGAGTTTAAGAAGTGGATTACTTCCATAGAGAAATATGCATATTTGGTATCTGCATCAGATGAAGAGAAAATGAGACTTGCTTATCGGGCAGCAACAGAACCGGTTTCACAGCATATTAGAAGAAAATTAGAGGCTAGAGTGGATGAGACATGGGAGCAGTTCAAAGACGACCTGGCACACAAATACGCGGAAATAACGGATCCACAACATGCGTTTTCGGTATTGAGACAGTCTAAACAAAATAATGGAGAGACGGTACAATTGTTCAGCGATAGGTTGATTAACCTGGCCGAAGAGGCATTCTTGGGACAGAATGTACAAGGAGAAGAGGTGGAGAGGATGTTAGTTGGGATTTTTGTGGATGGCATAAAATCCGATGGACTGAAGTTTAAGTTGATGAGAGAAAACCCCGAGAGGTTGTCACAAGCTGTAGATATTGCAGTACAAGAAGAAAATTTGAGACGTAGATTTAGATTGAGAACAGGACGAGAAATAGGAACTAGTCGAGAAGATAGAATTGAGGAGCCTATGGAGATAGGACAGACGAGGTTCGGATGGAATAGAAGAGGAGGTGTACAGACGTTACAAGGTAGTAATAGAAATGCGTATGATGAAAGAAGACAAATGAGATATTCTACCAGTGAGACAGTGGGAAAAACAAATAACACAAATGTAGTCTGTTGGTTTTGTGGTCAACGCGGACACGTTTCTCGTTTTTGTGATAACAGGCATGTCCAGTCGAATACACAGAGTAGAAATGGCAATAGCAGGTTAAATAGGAATGCAGAAGATAGACACAGAAATTTTACAGGTACAAGAACGCAGGGAAACGGGCGCCCTACCTATTAAATAGGACCTGTGATAGGAGGGAAAATAATAAGGTCCCAAGGTTTAAAGAATATGTTAATAACAGGCATAGTAGAACGAACAGAGAATACTTTCAACTAGATGAGGTCAAACAGGTTACAGAAATTAAAACAGATTATAGCTCGTGTATAATAGAAATAGGAAAGTATAGAATTCGTACATTAATTGATTCGGGAGCTCAGGTTAGTGTGGTAAAAGAAAGTTTTCTATACAAAATAGTGAGAAATTTTAGAATATTTATGAGTCATAATAATCTTCACTCTGTTACAGGACAGAATTTACAAGTAATTGGACAAACAATGATAAATTTTAAGTTAGGAGGGGTCAAAGTAAAACATCTTTTTCATGTAGTGAAAGATTTAAATAGAAACATGCTGATAGGAAGAGATTTTTTAATAAAAAATGGAGTAAGACTTTTCTTTGATTTACATAAATTAAAATTCAAGGACGTCTATGTAGATATGGAAGAAGACATGCATATATCAGCACTAGTTAGAGTTAAAATGTCCACGACGTTAAAACCACAGTCAGTTAATTTGATACAAGCAAAGGTGAAGAGAAACCCATATTATGTGGCAGGAAACACAGTCGGAATCACTGAGTTGCAAGAGGAAGTAATTGATGAGCCTGGTTTGGAAGTTCCGGATGGAATAATAGAGTTAGATAAACACTTAACTTTTCCAGTGATGGTTATTAATAATACAGGTAGAGAAATTAAATTATACAGAGGATGTGTAGTAGCTAAAATAGAACATAATGTTAGTGATATATTGGCAACAGATAGAGTAGAAATGCCGGGAGCAAACTATTCACAAACTTCTAGTGAAAGAATTAACAACAGACGCGGACGCGGAAGTAGAGAGAACGCACAAATGGATGAATTGATCCATCCATTTAGAAGAAATACAGCCCAAATACATTCACTAGATAAAAAGACAAGGGAACAAGAATTGTTGGCACAGTTAAAGGCTCCACCAGAAAATAAGAAAGTGTTAGAACAACTTATAAAAGAAAATCAAGATGTATTTGCAATTAATGATTTAGAATTGGGAAGGACAAAAACAGTTACAATGGAAATAGATACGGGAGACCATCCACCAATTAGTTTAAAACCATATAGAACTCCCTTAAGAAATAGAGAAATGGTCGAAAAAGCAATAGAAGATATGTTGAAAGCAGGAATAATAACAAGATCAAAGTCAGAGTGGTCATCTCCGATTGTAATTGTGGCCAAACCTGATGGTTCAAGTCGGTTCTGCTGTGACTATCGGGCGTTGAACAAAATCACTAAGAATGTAGCGTACCCACTGCCGGTGATTGATGATATTTTGGGGTTGCTTAATGGCTCTACATTTTTCACGACACTGGACGCAAGATCAGGATTCTGGTGTATCCCGATGTCGAAGGACGCCCAAAAGAAGAGTGCTTTCTGCACTCATATGGGTTCTTACGAGTTTTTACGAATGCCATTCGGGGTTCGAACGGCTCCATCTCACTACATGCTGTTAATAAATGAAGTACTAGAGGGTATGCAAAAGTTTGCCCTGGCCTACATAGACGATATTCTAATCTATACGGCAGGCGATATAGAAGATCACTTAAAACATGTAAGGTTAGTATTCGACAGATTAAGAGTACATGATGTTAAATTGAAGCTTAGTAAGTGCCAGTTTTTAAAAACAGAAACAAAATATTTGGGGTATATTATAAATAGAGACGGAATTAAACCAGACCAAGACAAGATAAAGGTTATTAAAGAGTTACCCCCTCCAACTAACATGAAAGAAGTGCGTGCTTTTATAGGAACTTGTGGGTACTATAGGCGCTTTATCCCAGGGTTTTCAAAGATAGCAGAACCTATCACTAATTTAACGGGTAAATACGCTAGATTTAAGTGGGATGATGAGTGTAAAAAAGCGTTCGAGTTTTTAAAAAACAGCTTAACACTGGTACCACTATTGACGCATCCAGATTTGAATAAACAGTTAATACTATATACAGATGCTTCGGATAATGCGATAGGAGCGTGTTTGGTTCAACCATATGAAGGAAAAGAGTCTGGAATACCAGGGGTTAAAAATGAAAGGCCAATTTATTTCTTGTCTCATAAACTTAGCAGGTCTCAACGGAAATGGTCTACTATTGAGAAGGAGGCTTATGCTATACACTATGCTCTCCAAAAACTAAATTACTACTTACATAATGCAAAGTTTGTTATTAGAACTGACCATATGCCTATAAAATCTCTGTTAGAAGCTCCAGTGCAGAATAGGAAGATACAGACGTGGGCATTGAATTTACAGGGATACAATACGAAAATTGAATACATTCCAGGTAGGGTTAACACATGTGCTGATTTATTGTCTAGGATCCCGTATCCACAGTCATCAGGAGACACAGAAGATGAAGGTGAACCAGAGATCGACGACCGAAACTGGCAAGTAAATATATTAGATTCTGCCATAATAAATAGAGGAGTTTGAGAGTTTACCATCGGATCAAGAGGCTGAACCTGGAGCAGAAGACCCACATTTAGCACAGTTTAATATGAAAGAAGAACAAGAATTAGATCCAAAAGTATTACAAATAAAACAGAAATTAAAAGAAACAGAGGAGAATAAATATAAGAAGAATTATTTAGTTTTACAAGAAGACGAGCAGTTATATTATATAAGTGAAAAGAATAAACAGCTAAGGAAATATATTCCCACACATTTGGAAAATGAAGTTTTGAAAGCATATCATGATGAGAATGGTCATCTCGGTCGGGATAAATTGGTGAAAGCACTTACGAGTAAATATTATTGGCCGAACTTATTTAGATCTGCTTGCAAATATGTGGATACGTGTGAAAGATGCAGGTTAAGGAATATGAAAACAATTAAGTGTCCATTACAAGATACAGATGTTCCACAGTTTCCTATGCAAAAAATTAGTTTAGATATATCGGGTCCTCACCCTAGAACATTGTCTGGAAACGTATACTTAATTCATATAGTAGACGTCTACAGCCTTTGGCCGGAAGTTTATGCAATCCCAGATAAGAGCGCAGATACTGTCATTAATATTTTTTTTACAGGAGTTCGTACCAAGATTTAGTTGTCCACAGATTATACTCACGGATAATGGTAGAGAATTTGTGAATAAGAAATTCGAAAAGTTATTAAAAGATTTGAATATAAAACATGTAAAGACCTCATACTACAGACCTTCTTCAAATGCTAAGAACGAACGACAACATAGAACATTATACGATATTATAGCAAAGATTGTGGATGAACATGAAAAAGATTGGGATCTATTCTTAGGACCAGCGCTTAGCGCTATACGCACAAATCAAAATGAGAGCACAGGGTTTTCACCATTCTATTTAATACACGGGAGAGAACCAGTACTACCTATAGATAATCTGTTAAAACCAAGACGGAAATATATGGGAGAAGATTTTCAAGAGTTCATCATACAAGAAATGCATAGAGCACACGTAAGATTAAAGAATAATATAATTAAAGCGAGAGAAAGACAGAAAAAGTACAAAAACGTGAATACAAAATTACAGGAGTTTAAAGTGGGTGATAGAGTTTATTACAAGAAGCATAGAAGGAACTCTAAGTTTGATGCTCGTTGGGTTCCAGGTTATTACGTTTTGGAAAAGCTAGGAAATGTATCGTATAGTATCAAGAACCAGGTCACGGGACATGTGGCAAGGGCACACGTGGAACACTTAAGAAGAGATGAGGATGAGAGGGAAAATAATAATTATAATAATTATTATTATTCAGACACTGGATATTTAGATGAACAAGTCGTCAGAGGAGCTACAATAACCCCAGGTTTTAGAAGAGATCCAGCACAAAATCAGTTAATAACAACTCCAGTTTACGATGATACTCAAGATGATAGTATAGAATCTATGGAAGAGGAAATAGGTGCTCCATTTAAGAATACTAGAGAAGCAACGAAAAGAAGAATGGATAAACAAAGAGAAAGAGAAGTAAAAAGACAGAGAAGAATTAGAGACTATTCAACAAGCGGTGAAGATATGCCTCTACTGGAAAGGTCGTTAAGAAATAATGATAGACAAATTAGATGGGATATTGAACGGAAGAGATTAGCGGCTGCTAGCGAGAGACATACAGGTGAAGAAGAGGAAATGGATGAGAAGTCAGAATCAAATAGTAGTATGGAAGAAACTAATAAGTTATACGAAGAAGAAGATATTGATGTGGAAATAGCACTTATTCAAAGAAACTTGGAGTTATTGAAGAGGTGGAAAAGTAAGAAGTAAATGATTAGAAAATACTGCAGATGGCAAGAGATAAGTTTCATGATGCGAAAAAGAAAGAAATACTTGGTGAAGTATATGAAACGGTGGAAAAGGCTTCTATGGATACTTTTCATAAATGGTCTTGAGGAGTAGTTAAGCATTGAGATAACTAATATAGAGGTAGGTTCGAGTGAGGCATATAATTTTTCCTATCTGTGATGGAATGGCTGGTTGATTTTGTGTTTCAACTTCTTGAGTTTTCGTAGTTAGTTAAGTAGATAATGGTACAGCAGGTAGATGTACTCTATAGTAAATAGACAAGACAAGTTTGATTGGTGCTAGAAATACCGTGGGTAACGGTAATGATTAAGAAGTTGTAGTGATGTTTGGTACAAATCCAAGGGAAACAGTTGGTGTGCTGAGACACAGGTTAATTAGTGGATAAATGACGGCTGGTACATTGAGATGACATTGGGATAATCGCCACATTAGTAATAGATGAGTTAACCTATAGTTACAGGGCTTGCTTAAGATGATATTCCAGACATGGTGATGTGTTAGGAGTTAGGCTGGAAAAAGATAGAATATTGTGAGGGGAGAGAATCAATGATTGCTGATTAGTGATTTTTGTGTGTAGAGAGAACAGATATTGTTCTAAGTTAAGAAATTGGTCTGTAGTTAACAGATATACATACTTGGCAGTGAAGTGTTTTGTTTTCTCGGTTATAAAAATGGTGGAATGACTTGTATGAATAGATATGTGTTACAGTGGTTCGTATAGGAGGCCAATGTTGATGGGCCACTGTACGTAGTTAATTTTAAGAGAATTATGTTTTTTTTTGAAAACCTTCTCTTTAGCGAGAAGACACTTGTTTAATTGAGTCTGAGTTGTTAATGCCTCATATATAATATGTTTTGTTGCTTGATTTGCTCCTGTGATATGATTGTTGTTATTTGATTTGTGTTCCTAGACTTTTGCGTACAAACTATTGGTCCGTAAAAGAGACCAGTAGTGTTAGGTAATATTACAAAATTTTATTTTGATTTGATAAGATGCATGTTGTATTATTTTAAAGTCTGTTTTCTTTGAATGAGTTGGGGGATATCTTGTTTTGATTTTATTTCGCTTAATTTAATTAAGTTGTTTTGTGTATTAGGTTACCTGGTTATAAATTTAATTAAATAAATTAATTTTCAAGTAGTTATGGAGTTGGCTGGAATAAAGAAAAAAATATGAGGGCTAATAGAGAGACACATACTGAGGGCTAATAGAGAGACATATAGATCATATAGATAGTCGGCATGAAGAGGTTCTTGTGGATATGAAGTATTAGACAATAAAATAGGAGCTGCATTAAAGTCAGCATTATATGAAGAAAAAGGAGGGGGAGACTGTGAATGGCAGCATATAAGCGGGAGTGTTTATATAAGTATTATGGGATGTGAGGGGGAAGATATAAGAGCTGTGAAATACCAGCGTTAATTAAGTTAAAAATGTTCATGGAATATGAACATTGGCTCGTGGTAAAAGGTGAGGTAACGGAAATATAGTCAATATTGTGGATGGCAATATACATGTTGAGAAAACTTATATCAAATTGATTTATAGAGAACAAGGATCTGTTTCATAAGATGTATTTTAAAAAATTATTGTACAAAATCTTTTTATTGACAAGGAAGGTAAATGTGATTGTGTGGACTATGCATTACTTTATGTGATCATGTTGACTATTCATCCTTTATGCTTTTCACTGGGTGCGCACCCCTTCTTTACTTTTTCTAACTACGTTATTTCTGTTTGTCCAGTGTTGTGAAAGAGTGAGGAATTTCGTAATGTCAAGTGTACAATAACGATTATACGAGCTATTCTTATGATATGTATATTTTATACAGGAACTGTTAGGAGCCAGGAACGAGCCAGAAATATATAGTGGATTACTATATGGCAGGGGAAAGAGTTAAAAGAATAGAATATTTACTTAAATTGGAGTTGGTTTGGGGAAGATTAGAGGAACTGTGGGAGGTAAGGAAAGAGAAGGAATAGAGTAAGGGGATTGGGAGTAAAGACTTTTTCCTTTACAAGAAAAATTCTTTAGAAAACATAGAGAGGTGTAACAGAAGTTGGGTATTAGTGTTAGGTGGGAAAAGGCTACAGCACGATTGAGCATCGAGATGGAATGGGAGGAGAGATGCTCAAGTCGTGACGTAGTTTCTTGTCAAGTTTTAGTTTTACATCTGAACCTAGCCCGAGGAGGCAGGCTGTCAACACGTCTGTATTCTACCATGACTTTGTATCGACCATAACGTTTAATAAAGCTGATTTATCATTACTAGAAGACTCGTTGGTCATCGTTCCATTCTGCACTGTTATAAAGCTACTACGAGGGAGAAGATTGACAGCCCAACACAGTCAAGAACCAAGATAGCAGAGAAGGAGGAGAAAGACACCAGAGTCGGAAACACTGACTCAAAAACAGTCCGATGGGTTGTCAAGCGGATTCCTGTGGAGCAGACAGATGAAGAAATCCTGAAGCAGCTACGTGAAGAGAATCTTCACATCCGATTCTTGAAGGTGGAGCGGCTCCTCACCTACTCCAAGATACCTACAACCTTGGCAGTAGTAACGTCGGAGGGCAGCGAGATGCCGAACACAGTATCATTCAACAAGAGAATGCAGCAACCAGAGAGATTCATACCAAGAATCACGCAATGTTCCAGATGTCAGAAGGCCGGCCACAGTAGAGCTACGTGTCGCAGTAAGACGGAAATATGCCGATACTGCGCGGATCACCACGCCTTCAAGGAGTGTCCGCTGGCCAAGCTGGACACGGACTTCCGAGCACCCAACAACAAAAGAAAGTGCGCCAACTGCCTGGGCAAACATGGAACAAGATACCTGGGCTGTCCGTACCTGCAGAGACACAGAGACGTCTTAAAGATCGCCATCATCACAAAGACACCATTCAAGGAAGCAATGCAGAGGGGCGAGACAGCCACGGGTATAGCACAAGCTGAAAGAGATCAACTTCAAAAGCAGATAGACGAGTTGAAGAAACAAGTCAAGGCACTGCTGACGACGACTCCGACCAGCGATAATGAGAAGCTGCTGGCCGACATGAAAGAAATCCAGCTCAACATCAAACAAGAGATTCAGCGCATGGCTGAGATAAGGAAGGAGAACGAAGAAATCCTACAAATTATCAAGACCGAAAGAGAACTGCATAGAGCTGAAATGGAACTCTTTCAAAACAAACCAACAGAAGCCACACAAGAACTCACAGAAAAACCGCAAGAAGAAACCCAAGAGTCGGAGTCTGAACAGCAAGCTAAAGCCAGCAGCCCAACCACAACGCCCAAGAGGGAACTACTATACCGTCGGATCTCTGAAGGAGGCACAGAATACCCAGTCGACAAGGAGGAACTCAAGCGCCAGGAATTCAGAAGGCGCTGGGAAGAAAAAGAAAAGAAGAAGCCTAAAAAACTCCGGGGGAAACCGATGATGTACCCATTAGTACACTACAACTGTGAGGCCGACTTCGAGTACTATATAGAGGACGGTGAAATCGTCCCATGGCTGACCACGGAGGAAGAAAACGCTAGGCAGCAGATACGCAAACGCAACAGTGAAAACTGCTTCCCCAAGGAGGAAAAAGAAAACGTCGAAAAGCTCCAACAGAAAATGCACAAAAAAGGAGACAGAATACCAAATAAAAAGTCCTTTTAAGGAATGCAACCAGTCATGCCTGGAGCCTGCACCAACAACGAAAACAAAAGGAAACATGCACAAAGGACAGCCGCCGACCGATCCCCAGCTGGAGTGAGATTACGAAAAGTCCTTATAAGGACTGCAGCCAGACGAGCCAGGAGCCTACTCAAACAAAGAAAACCACAAGAACAGAAGAGCACAAAGGATAGCCGCCGACCACTGCTGACGTCACAGACACAAACGCTACATCACCAGTCCGAGATAGAACTCACAAGACAAGAATTAGGGTGAATAAACCCACAAAAACCACGATCCTCAACAATAATCACAGCTGACGAATTTGGAATTTTTGTTTTTGGAATTGGAACTGGAATTGGAACTGGAATGTATGTACGTAGGGAGTATGTATGTAGGGAGTCTCTGTGGCGAAGTGGTCAAGCCGTTTGATGTTTGACTCGTGAGCCGAAGGTTGTGGGTTCGATTCCGGGCCGCGTCCTTCGGTTTACGAGTTAAATGTTTCGGAGACTCCCATGGATCGTCGCTAAAAGCTACGGAGTTCGTGCTTTGTGCGACGCTTTTCGTACTGCGGAAAGAGACCGAGCCATATGGGATTAAAAACCCGGTGCAATGAAGTCGACTTTTAAGCGACTTTTATATATATATATATATATATATATATATATATATATATATATATATATATATATATATATATATATATATATATATATATATAAAAGGCAATCTCCGTCTGTATGTCTGTATGTATGTATGTATGTCCTTTATGCGTTCGCGAACGGCCCATCCGATTGAGATGAAATTTTCTACACGTCTTCCTCTCATTCCAGCGCTGCCAACTGTCATAGTTTTTTTTTTCTTCCTCCTCCTCCCTCCTCCCCCTCCCTAAATACGTAGGTAAATATATGATGATGATGATGAAAGAATCCCCGAACCACAACGCTAGGAAAAGCGAATAAAATGACGTGACTACACAGAATCGTCACACGGCAATCATCATCATCATCAAGTGCCGTGCCGGCTGGCGTAGGCGTTCATGGCTCACCATAGATCTCGGTCTTTGGTTTTCTGGATCAACTCTGCTGCTGATATTCCTCCATGCCACGGCAATATCAATAACAATTCATCTTTTTATGTGTAAGGAAGTTATCTACAGTCATGTAGAAGGGAAGAACAATCAATGGAAGGACCGAAATCACAGAACCTAGAAGAGTATGAATTCGGAACGGCGAACTCCCTCCTCCTCTCTTCTCCTCCTCCCTCCTCCTCCCTCTACCTCCTCCCTCCACCCTCCTCCTCCTCTCTCCTCCTCCTCCCTCCTCCTCTTCCTCCTCCCTCTTCCTCCTCCCTCTACCTAGTCCCTCTCCCTCCTCCCTCTTCCTCTCTCCTCCTCCTCAATCCTCCTCCCTCGTACTCTTTCCTCCTCCCTCCGCCTCCTCCCTCCTCCTCCTCCCTCCTCTTCCCTCCTCCTCCCTCTCCCTCCTCCTCCCTCCTCCTCCCTCCTCCTCCTCATGCCTCCTTCTCCTTCATCCTCCTCCTCCTTCTCCCTCTTCCTCCTCCATCCTACTCCCTCCTCCTCCCTTCTCCTCCTCCCTCCTCCCCCTCCCTCTACCTCCTCCTCCTCCCTCTACCTCCTCCCTCCACCTTCCTCATCCTCCTTTCTCCTCCTCCTCCCTTTCCTTCCTCCTCCTCCTCCCTCTATCCCTCCTCCTCACTCTACCTCCTTCCTCCACCCTCCTCCCCCTCCTCCTCTTCTTCCACCTCCCTTTCCTTCCTCCCCTCCTCATTCTCCCTCCTCCTCCCTCCTCCCTCACCCTCCTCCCTCCTCTCCCGTCCTCCTCCCTCCTTCCCCTCCTCCATCCTACTCCCTTCTCCTCCTCCCTCCTCCTCCCTTCTCGTCCTCCCTCCTTCTCCCTCCTCCTCCTCCTCTCCCCTCCTCCTCCTACCCTCTTCCTCTTCCCCTCCCCCTCCTCCCTCTCCCTCCTCTTCCTCCTCCATCCTCCTCCTCCCTCTTCCTCCTTCTCCTCCCTCTTCCTCCTCCTTCCTCCTCCTCCCTCTCTTCCTCCTCCTACCTCCTCCCTCCTCCTCCTCTCTCCTCCTCCCTCCTCTCTTTTCCTCCCTACTCCTCCTCCCTCTACCTGCTCTCTCCTCCTCCCTCCTACTCCTTCCTCCACATCCCTCCTCCTCCTCTCCCCTCCTCCTCCTACCCTCTTCCTCTTCCCCTCCCCCTCCTCCCTCTACCTCCTCTTACTCCTCCATCCTCCTCCTCCCTCTTCCTCCTCCTCCCTCTTTCTCCTCCTCCCTCCTCCTCCCTCCTCCCTCTTCCTCCTCCTACTTCTCCCTCCTTCTCCCTCTCCCTCCTCCATCCTCCTCCCTCATCCTCCTCCCTTCTCCTCCTCCCTCCTCCTCCTTCCTCCTCCTCCCTCTACCTGCTCCCTGTACCTCCTCCCTCCAACCTCCTCCTCCCTCCTCCTCCTCTTCTTCCTCCCTTTCCCTCCTCCCCCTCTCATTCTCCCTCCTCCTCCCTCCCCCTCCTCCTTTTCCCTGCTCCTCCCTCCTCCTCCTTCATCCTTCTCTTTCCGCCTCCTCCCTCCTCCTCCCTCCTTCTCCTCCTCCCTTCTCCTCGTCCCCTCCTCCCTCCTCCTCCTCCCTCCTCCTCCCTCTTCCTCCTTCTCCTTCTCCCTCCTCCTCCCTCTTCCTCCTCCTCTCCCCTCCTCCTCCCTCCTCCTACCTCCTCCTCGCTCTTCCTCCTCCTCCCTCCTCCTCCTCCCTGCTCTTCCTCCTCCTCCTTCCTCCTCCTCCCTCCTCATCCTCTCTCCTCCTCCTCCCTCCTCCTCCCTCCTCCTCCTCCTTCCTCCTCCCTCCTCCTCCTCCTTCCTCCTCCCTCCTCCTTCCTCTTCCTCCTCCCTCCTCCTCTCTCCTCCCTCTCCCCTCATTCCTTCCTTCTCCTTCCTCTTCATCCTCCTTCCTCCTCCCTCCTCTTCCCTCCTCCTCCTCTCTCCGCCTATCTCTTCCTCCCTCCTCCTCCCTCCTCCACCTCCCTCTTCCTCCTCCCAGCTCCTACTCCTCCTTTTTCTTCTTCTGCTGCTGCTGCTGCCGCCGCTCCATTTACCCAAGTTAATTTTTGAAGATGTAAAGATCTTTCAAGTGCTCTTTCTAATGCTTTTTGTAAATTGGTCTTCGTTTATCTAAGGTTGTTCTAACTGCAACCAATAAATTATTAGACAGACAGGCAGACAGACAGACAGACAGAGAGGGAAGGACAGACAGACAGACAGACAGACAGACAGACGGGAACAGGAACGGGAGCTTATATGACTACTTATATGAATTAAATGAGATGCTCCCCACCAGGAGCTGGGCGTTGCCGAGCCGGGTCAGACAGACAGACAGACAGACAGACAGACAGACAGACAGATAGTCGGTAACGGGAACGAGAACTTATATGACTACTTATATGAATTAAATGAGATGCTCCCCACCAGGGACTGGGCGAAGCCGGGCCGTGTCAGCTAGTATCTTATATATAAAAAAGGATGTGTGTGGGTTGGTGTGTATGTCCTTTATGCGTTCGCGAACGGTCCATCTGACTGAGATGAAATTTTCTACACGTCTTCCTTTCATTCCAGCGCTGCAAACTGTTATATTTTTTAGTGTGAAATCGGCTGCTTACTTAATATTATTTAATTTTTCATTTTTCATTGCAATTTATATACAGCGAGGGGACGTAACTCTAGGAAAGTTATTTCAAGGGGCATAACTTTTAATAACTTTTCTGTATAACTTACAGTCATATTGTTGCACGGTTTTCAAAGATTTATAAACTCTTTGTCTAAAGTTATTTACCGGCATATGAGTTATAATAAATAGTGATGCAATCTTTAAGGCATTTTCAAATTTTTCATAAAAATAATGCATAATGCATAACATTGTAACTCATCTTTTCATGCTTACGAAGTTATCTACAGTCATGCAGGTGATTAGAAACGGTTTTCATTAGAAATACTGGATGGTGTGTGGAAGGACATTCTTTTAAGTTACTCCTCTCTTCCTCCTCCTCCCTCTTTCTCCTCCTCCTCCCTCCTCCTCCTCCCTCCTCCCTCCTCCTCCTACCTCCTCGCCCTCCTCCCTCCTCCTAATCACTCCTCTTCCTTCCTCCTCCCTTCTCCTCCTCTCTCCTCCTACTCCCTCCTCCTCCCTCCTCCTCCTCCTACGTCCCCCCTCATCCCTCCTCCTCCCTCCTCCTCCTTCTCCTCCTTTTTCTCCCTCCTCCTCCTCCTCCCCTTATTCCTCCCTCTCCTCCTCCCTTATCCTCCCTCCTCCTCCCTTCTCCTCCTTCCTCCTCATCCTCTCTTCCCCCCTCCTCCTCCTCCCTCTATCTCCTCTCTCCTCCTCCCTCCACATCCCTCCTCCTCCTCCCTCTTCCTCCCTCCTCATCCTCCCTCCTCCTCCCTCCTCCTCCTCTCTCCGCCTCCTCCCTCCTCCTCCTCTCTCCTCCTCCTCCTCCTCCTCCTCCTCCATCTCCCTCCTTCTCCTTCTCCTCCTCCCTCCTCCTCCTCCCTCCTCCTCCTCCCCCTCCTCCTCCTGCGTTCTTCTCCTCCCTCATCCTCCCTCCTCCTCCTCCCTCTATCTCCTCTCTCCTCCTCCCTCCACATCCCTCCTCCTCCTCCCTCTTCCTCCTTCCTCATCCTCCCTCCTCCTCCTCCTCCCTCCTCCTCCCTCTGCCTCCTCCCTCCTCCTCCTCTCTCCTCCTCCTCCTCCTCCATCTCCCTCCTTCTCCTTCTCCTCCTCCCTCCTCCTCCTCCCTCCTCCTCCTCCCCCTCCTCCTCCTGCGTTCTTCTCCTCCCTCATCCTCCCTCCTTCTTCTCCTTCCTCCTCCTTCTTCCTTCTCCCTCTTCCTCCTCCTTCTTCCTCCCTCCTCCTCCCTCTTCCTCCTCCTCCCTCCTCCCCCTCCTCCTTGCTCTCCTCCTCCCTCCTCCTAATCACTCCTCCTCCCTTCTCCTCCTCTCTTCTTACTCCTCCTCCCTCCTCCATCATTCCCCCTCATCCCCCCTCCTCCTACTCCCTCCTCCTCCCTTCTCCCCCTCCTCCTCCCTCCTCCTCCTCCCTTATCCCCCTCCTCCCTCCTCCTCCCTCCTCCTCTTCTCTCTTCCTCCTCTCTCCTCCTCCTCCTCCCTCTACCTCCTTCCTCCTCCTCCCTCCTCCTACCTCCTCCTCCTCCCTCCTCCTCTTCTCTCCTCCTCCTAATCCTTCCTCCTTCCTCCCTACTCCTACTCCTCCCTCCTCTTCCCTCCTCCTCCTCTCCGCCTATCTCTTCCTCCTCCCAGCTTCTACTCCTCCTTTTTTCTTCTTCTGCTGCTGCTGCTGCCGCCACTCCATTTACCCACGTTAATTGTTGGGGAAGATGTAAAGATCTTTCAAGTGCTGTTTCTAATGCTTTTTGTAAGTTGGTCTTCGTTTATCTAAGGTTGTTCTAACTGCAACCAATAAATGATTACACAGACAGACAGACAGACAGACAGACAGACAGACAGACAGACAGGGAGGGACAGACAGACAGACAGACAGACAGACACACAGACAGACAGACAGACAGACAGGCAGGCAGACAGACAGACAGTCGGGAACGAGAACTTATATGACTACTTATATGAATTAAATGAGATGCTCCCCATCAGGGGCTGGGCGAAGCCGGGCCGGATCAGACAGACAGACAGACAGACAGACAGACAGACAGACAGATAGATAGTCGGGAACGGGAACGGGAGCTTATATGACTACTTATATGAATTAAATGAATTGCCCCACACCAGGAGCTGAGTGATGCCGGGCCGGGTCAGACAGACAGACAGACAGACAGACAGACAGACAGACAGACAGATAGTCGGTAACGTAAACGAGAACTTATATGACTACTTATATGAATTAAATTAGATGCTCCCCACCAGGGACTGGGCGAAGCCGGGCCGGGTCAGCTAGTGTATATATATATATATATATATATATATATATATATATATATATATATATATATATATATACACACACACACACACACAGAGAATCATATCAGCTCTGTTCAGAGTCTGTAACGCAAAAGCTCCAGGTGAACTGTGTCTTGTCCAGTGGCACAATACAAACTCTTCTATAGATTTTGTTTCAATAAACTAGTTTCTATTTGTTACTCAAATAATTTAATATATTCCTTGTCTTTTAAAACAAGGGGTCTGAATGAGTGAAAGTATTTAATAAATAATTGAATATATAATCTTCTTCTTCTTCAGCGTTCCGAGCCATTGAAGTTCTTTGCTGCAGATACAATCCGTCTCCATTCGTCTCTCTGGTGGACCTTCTCTTGCCAGTCGTTGATTCCAAGTGCTTGTAGGTCTGTATATGTATTATCTCTCCACCGTCTTCTTGGTCTACCTCGGGGTCTACGGTCATTTATTTCCTGAGTGTAAGCGAGTTTTGTTTCCCTATTATCTTCCATTCTTTCTATATGCCCCAGCCATTGTAGTCTATTAGCCTTCATGATACCAGTGATTAGCGGGGACTTAAACAGATCATACATGTCTTTGTTACTTCTTCTTTTCCACTCTCCACTTTGTGTATCCCTAATGGGTCCAAAGATGCGTCTTAAAACTTTGTTCTCAAAGGTTTGTAGCAAGGCTTCGTCTCCTTTCGTTGTACTCCAGGTTTCAGAGCCGTACAGCACAACTGGTCTGATCAGTGTTTTGTATATTGTGATCTTGGTGTTACGAGATAGCGCCTTGGATTTTAGTAGATGTTATAGTGCATAGTATATCTTATTTCCAGAATTGATTCTAGTTTGTATTTCTTCCCTTATGATGTTGGAGCAGTTGAAGATTGTACCCAGGTATTTGTATGTTTCCGTTCTTTTAATGGTTATATTATCTATTTGTATGTGGCCAGTGTTTTAGCCATTCCTTCTCTTGAAATTACCATATATTCTGTCTTATCTTGGTTGATAACCAGCCCCATCTGTTGGGCTTGTTCCTTTAAGTGAGTCAATATTTCCAATGTCTTTTGTTCATTTTCCCATATAATATCTATATCATCTGCATAACCAAGCATCTTGGATGTTCCTCCAATATCACATTCTTCCTTTACCCTCCTTACAACTTTCTCTAGAGTCAGATTGAAGAGTATCGGCGATAGTGCATCACCCTGTTTCAAGCCAGATGTTATTTGGAAAGGGTCTGATTTCCTGCCTTTATATGTTACTATATTATAAGTATCTTCCATGCATAGTCTGGTCATGTTGATTAACTTCCTTGGTATTCCAAATTCCCGCATAGCATTCCATAGACTATTCCTATGGACACTATCATAAGCCTTTTTAAAATCCATAAAAATGTTATGGAGATCTCTTTTATATTCCCAATTTTTCTCGGCTATTTTTCGTAAGATAAATATCTGATCTATTGTTGATCTGTTTTGCCTAAACCCGCCTGGTAGTCACCTAATATGTATTCTGAATATGGTTTTAGTTTATTTAGTAATACTGCGGATAGTATCTTATAGCTTATGGACAGTAGTGATATTCCTCTATAATTTTCACACCTGAACTTGTCTCCTTTCTTAAAGATAGGTATCAATAATGACTCTTTCCAGTCATGGGGTAATACTTCAGTCCTCCAGATGTTTATTTTTAGTTCGTATAGCTTTAGATGTAATGCATGGCCACCCGCCTTTATAAATTCAGCAGCAATTCCATCAGCCCCAGTTCCCTTATTGTTTTTAAGTCGTGAGATTACATATAGGATTTCTTCAAATGCAGGTTCTTCAATTTGTGGTTCACATGTTAGAACCTCTTCCTGTGGGACAGTGTTACTTGAAGCTTCACAATTTAGTAATCCAACAAGGTATTCATTCCATGTGTTGCACATTTCCTCATTGGTATTTATCATATTCCCATTTTTGTCTTTTAAACCATATGTGTTGTGTTGGTGCCCTCGTTTCATTGACTTTAGTTCTTTAAAAAACTTTCTGGATTCGTTTTTCTGGTGATTAGTTTCCATATCTTTGATTATATTACTCGTATATTCTCGCTTCTGCTGTCGAAATATTTTTGTAGCCTCTTTACATTCATTTCTATATTGCTCTTCCTTTTGGATGTTGTTGATGTCATTTAGCCATAGCTGCCTGGCATTCTTTTTTCTAATGACTGCTTCTTCACATTTTGGATTGAACCATCTGTTCTTTCTATGCGTGGTTAACACACCGAGAAATTCTTCTGCGGTAGATTGAATTGTATTCTTGATGTTCAACTAAGTTTGGTCAGCGCTTTCCTCCAACGGGTTTTGTAGAATTTCAAGTTTACATTTTATTTCATCTGCAAATTTCTCTTTGACTGTATTTTCTTGTAGTTTTTTTCTGTTATATGTTGGGTGTAACCTTTGTAGTTTAGCATAGAAAGTTCTCTTAAGTTTTATTTTAATTTTGTCCCAACGAGGAAGTGGTCGCTGTGACACTCAGCTCCTCTATAGCTTCTAACTTGTTGTATATTTGATGCATTTTTGTTGTTAATTAAAATGTAATGAATATATAATAAAAGTAGTAATTACAGGGGAGGGACAATATTTCTGACCATAGAAGCATCCTCTTCTGCCATTTATCGTCCATTAGGGCATAGACCCTCAACCAAACTATGCCAAGCCGGCAGATCTCTTCGTGCCATACGAATATTATTAATTTTCGTCTGTAAATATCCCTGCACGTGTTTTTAGATCTCCCGCTATTGTGTTTGCCTTGTGGATTTAAGACAAGGGTTATCTAGCTGTATTGCTAGACAATGGTTATCTAGTTGTATTGCTCTCAGTTTTTCAAACTGTCTTACCCTGCGCCGGCGTATTTTCTTCACCTCTTGGTTTACTGGGGATTATTAGTTCTCTCCACGGGCTGATGATTCTGTCATATTATTTTCCTCCCATTATTTTTCAAAGGCACCAATGAGTTAATGTTTGAAGTTTATTTGTAATTGTGTTAGTTGTCCATGTTTTTGACCCATACAGTAGTACAGATGTTACGCTGGAGCTAACATTTCTACGTTTGGTACTAATTTTAACTTCATTTGACTTCCCCAAATGCCCTAGTGGTATGAAAATTCCTCTTGCATTCTGTAATCTTTTTAGTTTAATATTTGTTCCGGCATATTTGTCTACAGTGCTTCCTAAACAGGTGCTTGATTCCACCCCTTGAAGGGTTTTCACCAAGGGAGATCGATCAGGTTGTTATTTTCTTGGTTTAATCTTATTATCTTTGTCGTACCTCTATGAAATTTTAGACCTAATTGTTGTGATATCTCTTATAATTTTTTTTTTTTTGGGGGGGGGGGGGGAGTGGGGGGGGGGGGTACTTGTTCAGTTCCTGAACTAATACAGCCATATCTTGTAACTTTTTTGAAATATACTATTTTTGTTTTTGAACGCAAGGCAGTGAGTGAGTGCTAGTATTTACTAAACAATTAAATAGATAATAAGAGGAATAATTTTAGTTTGCTATTATTTCTGATCCGGCTCCTTGGTCTAGGTTTTACACGACTTTCTCCGTAATCTCGTATACTCTCGTGAGTAACGTGACGTGCGCGAGAATCGGTAGCAGTTCTCTCCGCGTCGGTAACTTAGGGGTATGTGAGCCGGTCGCTCAGAAAGCAATGGCAAACTACTTGCTAAGAAATAAACAATCAGCTGAAAGATGCTGATGTTGACAGCGATGTCCTGTAAAGGATATGCGAACAATTAAAAAAAAAATATTTCTGTAGAAAAAAAAGAAGCTGCGTGGATGAAAGGGACACTCGTGTTTGGTCTTCCTATATACATGAGTGCTCTTCAACTTCTGTCTTTTGTTTCCTACGTGAACCCCAGTCTCTTCTATCCGGACCATGCCGTTAGATAGTCTAGCGGTTTCAACCCCTTAACCGGCCAGCTGGACTAAAATGTTAACTTTTCGTCCTTGACTTAGGGACGTTGAAGTCGGAGTGGGTTCGCCTGATAGTGATAGACACCAGTAATAAGGAAAGCTATTACCCACGCTCTCTCCGTAATCCCGTATTGGTAACGCAGCTGCACGAGAGTCGGTAGCGGATAACATCGCGTTGGTTACTTAGGGGGTATATGAGCCGGTCGCTCAGAAAGCAATGACGAACTACTGAGCGTAATCTTGCCAAGACATCAACATCAGCTGAAAAATACTGGTGTTGACTGAAATGTACTGTAAAGGATATGCGAACAAAAAACAATCCACACGCAAATATCAGTCCAGTGCACTAGAAGCACTTGCACGTGTGTGGACAAGCTTGATTTCAAAGCGAAGGAACGCAATAAAAATAAATAAAATTATACATCAACAGATATGTCACATACAGTATTGTCTTCGCTTACCTCTTGAATTTTGGTTAAGAAAAATGGCGTACACTGGAAATTGAATTCTGAGCAGGCAGCTTTAACATTTTCATTGAGAATAATATAATCCGGTTCGGGTAGTTTCACTCCTGGAAACAGATCAGATGTTATTCCAGCAAACAGCGGCAGATCTTGACTGAGAAATTTTGGTAAATTGACATCTATAATTGATCTCAGCATCAAGATATTTTCATCTTCTTCCGGGTACCTCAGCTAAAATAGATACAAATAAATAACAAAACACATTATATTTATTTTTATGTTATACATATCCCGTGTACAGCTTGTAAACATCATTTACTTATTAATATATACATGATTCACTAACACTAAGAGTAATATACTGACACCTATTGAAAAGATTAATAAATGCACACAAATCACACGAAACAGTCTACACAGATTGTTTACAAGACATTATTTACAGATAAAACCTGAGAGTATATAAAAAAATAAAACTACTAAAGGTATTAGATACTAACAATAAGTTAAAGATATTAGATTTGATGTTAACAATTTGTAAAATGAACAGATATACATTGTTAAGTCTATAAATGCATAAGAATTGGTGTTTTGTGGTTTTAGGGCCATACTGTGCCAAACATTCTTTTACCAATACAAATAAGCAATATCAGAGCTGCGTAAGCGCAGCTGCTAGCATGCTTGTCTGCCAATCCGATGGTCATGTTTTCGAATTCCCCTCAAGGCAGGGGATTTTACAATTGATCTGGGCTACTAAGTTGACCCAACATGGAATTAGTACCTGGAAATGTTACGGGAAGTAAAGGCATCCACCGTGCCACTAACCACATCACTTAGCAAGTGCCGATATGACTATAAACATATGATGCTAGCACCATATACCCATTATACCATGGAGTGGGAAAAGGTCTGTTCAAAACAATGGTGCCCCTCGGTGAATTTAAGTCTAGTTGGTGGTTGCAGCCGGTTCTATGGAAACAGAAATATGCTCCAGATTTGAACAATAATAGCGACTACTTCTTTTAAGTAGTTTGGCCAACGTGTAATTCATTTATTCAACGAGATGCAACGAAATATGCCAGGTAAATAATCCTGCAATATATTGTTTATGGCTTATGTGTTTACAGGGTGTTTTACTTATTTTGTTTTCATATGATTAATGAAATAAATGAGCACACACTGCCATTATAAGGATTAATTAAAAAACAAAAAGAAATAAGTCGAAATTAAATAGAAAACACTTCAACTCTTTGCGTGTGCCCTCCAGGACTGTTGTTCTACCTGCTCATTTTAGAAGTAAGTGCCAGGTTACTATTGGTAGGCTAACAGTAATAGGAAAAAGATCAGATTCTACATGTATGGACAGATTATGTGAAAAATCTTTATAATGATAACAGAGAGGAACAGTATGATATTAGATTTAATAATGAAGGGCCGTCAATTTTGAAGATGGAGGTTCGAAATGTTCTTAAGCATATGAAAGCTGGCAAGGCCCCCGGTGCAGATAACATCACAACAGAAATGATTAAAGCTTTAGAAGAATTTGGACTAGAGCAAGTCACCAGACTGCTGAACACATTATATGATACTGGAGATATACCTTCTGAATTATATAACTCTGTATTTATTGCAATCCCAAAGAAATCAGGACCCTTGGAATGTGATCAACATAGAACAATTAGTATAATGAGCCACATCACAAAGATTTTGCTACGAATTATCATGCACAGAGTAAGGAAGAAAATACAACCTGAAATAGGGGAAGAACAATGTGGGTATGTAGAAGGAAAGGGTACAGTAAATGCTGTGTATATGCTGCGAACAGTCATTGAACGTGCTATAGAAGTAAACAAGGATATACACCTTTGCTTTATTGACAACATAAAGGCTTATGATAGAGGTAGACATGTCAACATGGTAGACATGCTTGCAGAACTACAAATTGATGGAAAAGACATTAGACTTATAAAAAACATATATTGGAAACAACAAGCTGCCATAAGGATTGGTAATGAAGTGAGACAATATCAACCTATTAAGAGAGGTGTTAGGCAGGGATGTGTAATGTCTCCAGATTTTTTTTTCCCTATACAGTGAAAATATTTTCAGGAATGTAGAAGATATAAATGGAATCAGCATTGGAGGACGAAACGTCAATAACATTAGATATGCAGATGATACAGTATTGATGGCAGACAATGCACAAGATCTACAACAAATAGTAGTACCATAGTTATGGTACACAGTGAGCAGCTGGGGTTGGAATTAAATTGTAAGAAGACACAGGTTATGGTCGTCACTAGGAAGAACGAAGGTCCACAATGTAATATACAGGTAAATGGGAATATTCGTCAACAAGTGAATCGGTACAATTATCTCGGAACAGTCATGACATCTGATGGGAGATGCTTTGAACAAGAATCGCCATGGCGAAAGTAGCCTTTAGCAAGACGAAAAACATTCTGACCAATTAAAAGATGTCAACTGAAACGAGAAAAAGAGTGTTGAGGGGATACATAGAGCCTGTTTTTTTTTTTTTTATGGATGTGAAACATGGACAATGTGCAGTCAAGCTGAAAAAACATCCGATGGCTGCAGACATGTGGTTTCTGAAGAGAATGCCAAGAATACCATGGACACACAGAAAAACCAATCACCAAGTACTGCAGGAGACAAATGAAAATCGTAAATTGATTAAAGAAATTAGACGCAGACAGTCAAAATTGTTTGAACATGAGAAGAAATGGATTGGAGAACTTAGTGACAACTGGCAAGATCGAAGGGAACGGACCAAGAGGAAGACCGAGAGGAAAATACCTGGATGGCTTGGCCACATGGCATGGACGAGACAGGAACACTGAACTGATCTACGACTCTGGTGATCGAGTGAAATGGCGAGTCATGACCGCCCACACTATCAAAAGCCCTGTCTCACACCTCTCTTAATAGGCTGATATTGACCTACTTCATTATCAATATTTATTACAGCTTGTTGTTTCAAATATATGTTTTTCATGAGTCTAGGGGCTTTCCTCTAAATTTGCAGATCTGCACGCGTTTTCATCATGTTGACTAGTCTTACTTTATCAAAAGCATTTGTGTAGTCAATAAAGCAAAGGTGAAGTCTTTTTTCCCCACTTCTATAGAGCGTTTAATTAATATTCTCAGCATATACACAGCATTTACTTCTGTATCCTTACCTTCTGTATTCCGTACCTTCCACCCAACAAAAACAATTTTTGTTCTGGAGATTGTACAGCAGATTTCAATGTTTGTTTCTATGCGGTATATAATTTACGGGTCAGAGATTAAGTCCATAATTTTTAATGTATTACACCTTCACCCAGACACATCCGCGCTTTTAAAAAATATTTCTCCTGGTTCACGTTTTGGCACGTTTGGCGCGCAGTTACATGGGAGTGTTCAGAGGTGTTGTCAATGTGGGTTCTTTCAGGAAACGTGATTATATAAACAAATCTTACCATTAATATAATATTAATAGCTAATATTTGAATGTATGAATATTGCTCAGTGAGATTAAATGTGAAATTTTGTACACTTTAAAGTATCGCTATGAAGTTGTACACATATTTTTGTCAAGAAGCTGATCGCAGGAAACTGTTTCATTCTATTACAAATCCCGAAAAAAAAGAACAGTGCACGCATTGGGTTTGAGTAAACGGTCATTTCGTCGATGTGTGCAAGAATCTGGAAAGAAACCAACACGCGATAAGCAAACGGTAGGTAGAAAGGCAATTGTAGACAGCTTTGACAAGGATGTCATAAGGCGAGCTATTATAAAAATGCTGGATGCCAAGGAAACAGTGACTGTAAGAAAACTTAGGGTTTTGTTGAGAAAGAACAATAACATAGAGCTATCCAAAACAACTTTGTGGAAAATTATAAGGACATTAGGCTTCACATTTAGAAAGTACAAGGGAGGTAGAAATATCCCTTGCAAGCAACCGCATTTAAGAGCCATGAGAAGCAGAAAGGTGCAAAGAAAATTATGACATTGTGTATTTGGATGAGACGTGGATCAAAGCGCACCACACAAGTGAAAAGGAATGGCAATCAGTGGATGGAAAGATAAAACCATATGTGCCCAGTAGTAAAGGACAGCATTTGGTCATAGCCTATGCTGGTAGTACTCATAATGGCTTACTACAGAATGTTTGAATCGTGATCGTATCAAAGCATACAGACAATAGGGATTATCATAATGAGATGAATGGTAATGTAGTTAGAGACTGGCTCGAGAATACAGTACTTCCATCCCTTGATAGACCGTCTTGTCTAATCATGGACAATGCATCATATCACAATGTGGTTGCCCAAGAAGACAAAATACCTCCGGCATCGAGCACAAAGGAAGCAAAAAAGATATGGCTCCGAAGGGAAAAATACCATTTCCAGAAACATATTTCAAGCTACAATTGTTGTCCCTTGTAAAACAGGCGCAAAAAGCAAGAAATATCAAATCGACAAGTTGAAAGAAGAGCATGGCCATAGGTGATTGAGACTTCCGCCGTACCATTCTCATTTAAACCCTATAGAACTTGTGTGGACTAAAATTAAAGGACAGGTGGCAGCTGACAATACTGCATTCAAATTGGTTACACACAGATCGGAATTGTGAGATAAGTATGAACATTTTTTCCAATTCTCATTTTTTCTTCATTGCTTTCATTTTTTCATCCTTTTGTTCTTCTCGTCCTGTCGTCACCTTTTGATGTAGTCACAGGAGATCTCCTTGACAATATGTTGTGTTTGTGAATATGTTTGCTGATGAAGGCTAATCGCCGCAGCGTCCTGTATGTGTCGTAAATCTGTTATGTAAAGCTGCACTACTTTGTGTCATTTTATATTGTTTACATTCAAATTGTCTGCCGTCAAGATACTAATCCAGTCCACGCTATTAAATAATGAGAGAAGTTACTGGAAAAAATGTGAGGACCATGTGTTGACAGAGGAAGAGGACTATTGGAGAAAGTATGGGCTGAATTTTATGTAACCGAGAGCAGTCATCACCCTACAGGAAGTGTCCGACACAGATTAAGGTCTGGGCAGATCGCAGATCTTAATCCACGTGCACACTTACTGGGATATTTTGCTCCAACTATTCAGACGAATTGCAGGCTCTAAACATTACAGCATCAGCACAATGTCAATGGCACCAGTTTGTATTCCAGAGGGATGAATTCTTAATTCCGCAAGCCCTCAACGGTGACAAACAACTGGTATTGAACAAACAAACAAAAAACACTAAACGCACCGAATACCAACAGAGGAGTAATATTGCGGTGGAAACTGATATATTGTGGCATAACAAGAAACGCGAGAGCAAACACGTTGTCAAATTAGGGGACAACACACGAACATACGAATCAATCTATAAACTTCAATGAAAAGAGGACCAACATCTTGGTCGTTAAGAAGAAAGCTCACTACAGAGACACTGACAACTATTTTCATAGTGCAAAACAGGTAATCATGTTCCGTCTCTGAACGGTAAACAGCAGAGTAGAAATCTTTCACGAAGACTCAAAGAAGGTCTGTCACCCATGTGTACGTGTGAACAAACTACACAGACAGCTGAACAGATACTTAAAAATTAACACGTGATGACTAAATTGCGGTATCATTACTGGTCACTCCATACGCACATTAACACACAGCTATTTGGAAGCTTTCACGAACTCAATATAAAGAGCTAAATGCATCCTAGTAACATGACTTCTTGTGTATACATAATTAACCAGCAGCTGAAGAAACAAGAAGGAAATGAAAAATAAGGTAAGAAATATATTCCTTCTACTTTCCTGTCAATTTACACATTATTTACCCCATGCCTCAGTAAATTCTCTGTCTTTACTAATATTACACATTGCACCCATCTCGGTAGTCTCCGTGGTGAAGAGGTCAAGCCGTCTGACTCGGCTCCGAAGGTTGTATGTTCGATTCAGGGCGGCGTCCTTCATTTCACAGTGCATTTTTTCGGAGACCCCCGAGGGTTATCTCTGGAGCTATGGAGTTCGTGCTTTGTGCAACGCTTTCCGCGCTGCGGAAAGAGACTGAGCCATATGGGATAAAAACCCGGTGCAATGTCGACTTTTAAGCGACATTTTTTTTTATTGCACCCACTCCCATACGAAACTGGCTACGCCTTGTACTTGTGTCGTTACAGGGTGTACGGGGTGTCAGGCATTGGTAGCACCTTTGGTAAGGATGACTCTCATGTCCTTTTCAGGACCCATCCCCCACTGGTTCAAGCCTGACACCCAGCTCGTGCCTGTGGCTCCTAGTAGCTGTCAGCATGCGACAGCGGCCACCCCCGGGCAACAGTGCTATGGAAATCCTGGGCCCAGCCCCCGGAAAGCATAAAGACTGGTTTGATGAAAATTCCGAAGACATCAAACAATTGCTGGCCGAGAAACATCTCGGCACATTTGAATGACCCAATGTCACCATCGAAAAAAGATGCTTTAAAGAACATTCAGAGAGTAGTGCAGCAGAAACTTCGGCACATGCGGAACTCCTGGCTGAGCAGCAAAGCTGATGAAATTCAGGGCTTTGCTGACAGACATGATATGAAAAACTTCTACGACTCACTGAAAGCGGTCTATGGTCCTACATCACCAGGCATAGTTCCCCTCATCAGTGCAGATGGGGGAACATTGGTCACTGATAAGAAAGAAATCCTTCAACGCTGGGCAGAGCATTTCAGCAAAATCTTAAATGCAACTTCCTTCTTCGATAATGAAACCATCAACTGCCTTCCTCAGGTTCCCACCAATGAGACACTTGATGACCTGCCAACCATAGTGGAAGTAAACAAAGCCACCCAGCAACTCTCCAGCGGCAAGGCACCTGGTTCTGACTCCATACCAGCAGAGATATACAAGGCAGGTGGGCCGGTCCTAACAGAGCAGCTTCACCAAGTCTTTACAAACATATGGGTGAACGAGACCATGCCACAAGATTTAAAGGACGCGTCAATAGTCCACCTTTACAAACGTAAAGGAAACCGCCAATCCTGTGACAACCACCGAGGCATCTCCTTGCTTTCAATTGCAGGGAAGATACTTGCCAGAATTCTTCTCAATCGCCTCACAGCCCATCTACATCAAGGTCTTCTTCCTGAGAGTCAATGTGGCTTCAGAAAAGAACGTGGAATTGTTGACATGATTTTCGCTGCAAGGCAGCTGTAAGAGAAATGTCAGGAACAGAAAAGCGAAATGTTCTCCACTTTCATTGACCTTACCAAGGCTTTTGATACAGTCAGCAGAGAAGGACTGTGGAAGATTATGGCAAAATATGGCTGTCAACGAAAGTTTGTCCAAATAGTGCGGCTATTTCATGACGGCATGCAGGCAAGAGTACAGGAAAATGGTGAAATGTCTGAACCCTTTCCTGTCACCAATGGAGTGAAGCAAGGATGTGTCCTGGCACCGACACTGTTCAGCCTCATGTTTTCAGCCATGTTGATGAATGCCTTCGAGAACGACAACATTGGAATAGGCATCAACTACCGTATGGATGGAAAGTTATTCAATCTCAGAAGGCTGAAAGCTAAAACCAAAATTAACAGCGACACCGTCAGAGAGCTCCTGTTTGCTTATGATTGCGCTCTATACGCCAACTCAGAGGCGGACATGCAACATAATGTTTCGGCTTTCTCACATGCCTGTGCCAACTTTGGGCTCAATATCAACTTGGAGAAGACTGTAGTTATGTACCAGCCAGCTCCAGGGAATAATCACACTGTGCCGAATATCAAAGTGAATGATCATAGACTAAGTGTTGTGGACAAATTCACCTATCTTGGCAGCACTGTGTCACAAGCTGCCACAATTGATGACGAAGTGAATGCAAGAATCTCCAAGGCCAGTGTGGCCTTTGGCAGACTGTACAAGAATGTATGGAACAGAACTGGAAAAAGCCTGCAAAAAAGCTAAAAGTCTACAAAGAAGTTGTATTATCCACACTGCTATATGCTTGTGAAACCTGGACTGTTTATCAGCGACACGCTAGGAAATTAAACCACTTCCACACAGTCTGCCTAAGGAAGCTACTGAAGATTAAATGGCAAGACAAGATCCCAGACACTGAAGTCCTAGAAAGAGCGTCCATGCCCAGTATCCACACTATACTGATGAAGAATCAGATTCGCTGGGCTGGTCACTTGACTCGCATGCCAGATCACAGGATCCCTAAACGAATATTTTTACAGCGAACTGCATTGTGGTAAACGCTCCCAAGGTGGCCAGAGGAAACGCTTTAAAGACACTCTGAAAATTTCACTGAATGCTTTTGGAATTCATCATGACACCAGGGAGACTGCAGCCAGAGACCGAAATTCGTGGCGTGGATCATTACACAAGGGTGCAGTCATATGCGAAGCAACCAGGACTGCAAGAGCTGTGAAGAAAAGGCAGGACAGAAAAACCACTGCAGGAAATCCTCCTCCAGAGACGTCAAGCATTCTTTGCCCACAATGTCAAAGAACATTTCGAGCCAAAATAGGCCTTATCAGCCATCTTAGAACCCACGGCTCCATACCTTCAACCCCACTGGATGAAATGAATGGTCATCATCATTCTTGATGGACAAACAACATAGTGTCGTTACCCGTAGTGACGTGCTTTACCGTAAAACTAGTTTGGTAGCGTGAATTCACTACATTTTCGCCAACACATCAAATGCTTTCGATGATTTAAGTTGCCTTTGGACCTATCAAAGACATATTCTTTGGGTGGGGTAAATATAAGACGGCAGGAAAACTTTCATAATGATGCAACACAGTTTTCATATCAATTGATCGTGAATAAAGGCATTCATTTCTGAACAGACTATAGCAAGTGATACTCACACAACGAAAAACAACGCCAAACTGAGCGGAAGAACACCTGGGTCCCCTTGTTTTCGCAAAATTAGCCGCGAGGTCATGTCGGAACATCGACGAAAACCGAGGCAATTTACGAAACCGAGACATTTTTTGTGAAAAAATATATACGAGGACGAGTCAATAATTAAGTCACACAGTTTTGTGGGATGGCAGGTAAATGTAGTTGGTGTTTCCTACAGGTGTTATTAGGTGACAGCAACATCGAACTTTGTAGTCTCGTACGTCAGGTGGCGCTTGATGTCTCATGCGCATACGCAGCGCATAAACAAAATGGCGACTGTACTTACGGAGTGTATAACTAAAGAACAACGTGCTGTTGTGCTTCTTTTTGTGGGCAAAATGACTGCCTGCATAGGACATTCATAAAGAAATGCTTCATGTTTATGCTGACAAATGTTTTTTCCCGTAAAGCGGTGCATTGCTGGGTAGAACAATTTTCTCAAGGACGCTCTAAACTTGTTGATGAAATCCGATCTGGTCGTCCTGTTGAGATTGCAACAGAAGCATCTGTGCAGCGGGTGGAGGAGATGATTAGAGGTGACAGGCGAGTAATGATAGACTATTTAGCATCTGCAATAGGGTGCTCACATGGTTCAGCATACAGCATAATGCATGCTCGATTGAAATTTTAAAACGTTTGCTCAAGGTGGGTACCCAGACAATTGAAAGAGGAACACAAAATGAACCGATTTGGCCTGTCCTTGCATCATCTCTGTCGATACGAAGATGAAGGAGAAGACATGCTGAACAGGATTGTTACTGGGTACGAATCATGGGTGCATCACTACCAATCCGAATCAAAGCGTGCTTCAATGCAATTGAAACATCCTTCTTCGCTTTCTTCTTCTTCTTCTTCTTCTTCTTCTTCTTCTTCTTCTTCTTCTTCTTCTTCTTCTTCTTCTTCTTCTTCTTCCTCTTCCTCTTCCTCTTCCTCTTCCTCTTCCTCTTCCTCTTCCTCTTCCTCTTCTTCTTCTTCTTCTTCTTCTTCTTCTTCTTCTTCTTCTTCTTCTTCTTCTTCTTCTTCTTCTTCTTCTTCTTCTTCTTCTTCTTCTTCTTCTTCAGCGTTCCGATCCATTGAGGTTCTTTGCTGCAGATACAATCCGTCTCCATTCGTCTCTCTGGTGGACCTTCTCTTGCCAGTCGTTGATTCCAAGTGCTTGTAGGTCTGTATATGTATTATCTTTCCACCGTCTTCTTGGTCTACCTCGGGGTCTACGGTCATTTATTTCCTGTGTGTAAGCGAGTTTTGTTTCCCTATTATCTTCCATTCTTTTTATATGCCCCAGCCATTGTAGTCTATTAGCCTTCATGATACCAGTGATTAGCGGTATCTTAATCCACGTGCTTACTTACTGGGATATTTTGCTCCAACTATTAAGACGAATTGCAGGCCCTAAACGTTAATTCTTCTTTTCCACTCTCCATTTTGTGTATCCCTAATGGGTCCAAAGATGCGTCTTAAAATTATGTTCTCAAAGGTTTGTAACAAGGCTTCGTCTCCTTTCGTTGTACTCCAGGTTTCAGAGCCATACAGCACAACTGGTCTGATCAGTGTTTTGTATATTGTGATTTTGGTGTTACGAGATAGCGCCTTGGATTTTAGTAGATGTTGTAGTGCATAGTATATCTTATTTCCAGAGTTTATTCTAGTTTGTATTTCTTCCCTTATGATGTTGGAGCAGTTGAAGATTGTACCCATGTATTTGTTTGTTTCCGTTCTTTTAGTGGTCATATTATCTATTTGTATGTGGCCAGAGTTTTTAGCCATCCCGTCTATTGAAATTACCATATATTCTGTCTTATCTTGGTTGATAACCAGCTCCATCTGTTGGGCTTTTTCCTTTAAGTGAGTCAATATTTCCAATGTCTTTTGTTCACTTTGCCCTATAATATCTATATCATCTGCATAACCAAGCAGCTTGGATGTTCCTCCAATATCACATTCCTCCTTTACCTTCCTTACAACTTTCTCTAGAGCCAGATTGAAGAGTAGCGGCGATAGTGCATCACCCTGTTTCAAGCCAGATGTTATTTGGAAAGGGTCTGATTTCCTGCCTTTATATGTTACTATATTATAAGTATCTTCCATGCATAGTCTGGTCATGTTGATTAACTTCCTTGGTATTCCAAATTCCTGCATAGCATTCCATAGACTATTCCTATGGACACTATCATAAGACTTTTTAAAATCCACAAAAATGTTATGGAGATCTCTTTTATATTCCCAATTTTTCTCGGCTATTTGTCGTAAGATAAATATCTGATCTATTGTTGATCTTTTTTGTCTAAAACCCGCCTGGTAGTGACCTAATATGTCTTCTGAATATGGTTTTAGTCTATTTAGTAATACTGCGGATAGTATCTTATAGCTTGTGGACAGTAATGATATTCCTCTATAATTTTCACATTGGAACTTGTCTCCTTTCTTAAAGATAGGTATCAATAATGACTCTTTCCAGTCATGGGGTAATTCTTCTGTCCTCCAGATTTTTATTATTAGTTCGTATAGCTTAAGGTGTAATGCATGGCCACCTGCCTTTATAAATTCAGCAGCAATTCCATCAGTCCCAGTTGCCTTATTGTTTTTAAGTCGTGTGATTACATATAGGAGCTTCACAATTTAGTAATTCGACAAAATATTCTTTCCATGTGTTGCACATTTCCTCAGTGGTATTTATCATATTCCCATTTTTGTCTTTTAAACCATATGTGTTTTGTTGGTGCCCTCGTTTCATTGACTTCAGTTCTTTATAAAACTTTCTGGATTCATTTTTCTGGTGATTAGTTTCCATATCTTTGATTATATTACTCATATATTCTCGCTTCTGCTGTCGGACTAACACACCGAGACATTCTTCTGCGGTAGATTCTTCGCTACTCTTCGCTTTGTGTATAAAAATTCAAGGTTACGCCACCAGCAGGGAAGGTTATGCTGACAGTGTTCTGGGATTGTCAAGGAGTGCTTTTAACCAATTTCAAGAAGAAAGGTGACAGTGTGAATTCTGAATCGTACTGTGAAGTTTTATCTATGCTTCATGACGCAATTAGAAGAAAACGTCCAGGACTGCTGACTAGAGGAGTTTTGCTTCTTCATTACAATGCCAGACCACACACGGCTCGATAAACTCAGGAGAAAATTAACCAACTAAGGTGGGAAGGTCTGGAACATCCACCTTACAGTCCCGATTTAGCCCTGGCTATTTCCACCTCTTTGGTCCACTGAAAACCCTCCTTGGCGAGAGACATTTCGCGAATGAAGCCGAAGTTGAATGTGAAGTTAAAACGTGGTTTAGAAAACAGAGCACGCAGTTCTATGCAACCAGTTTGGGAGGACTGATAAAACGATGGGATACGTGCATCAATGATGGTGGAAATTGTGTTGAGAATTAAAGGAACAATGTATGTATAAAAATAAACTGGTTTAAAGTTTGTTATCTTATTTAGTTATTGTTCTACAGCCATTTTTGACTTACATATTGACTTCCCCGCGTATATTTCTTTTCTTTTCTGATGTTTTTGCCACATTGTCTTTGTGTCATATCCGCTTTTGTGTATCGTGTGTGTGTGTGTGTGTGTATGTGTGTGTGTATATGTGTGCTTGCGTGCGTGAGTGCGCGCGTGCGTGAGTGCGCGTGTGTGTTAGGTGCTATTAGCAGAGATAACAAATTCATCAACTAACCTTTAGATTTCCAGCAGCAGTGAGAACAGACTTTACTGCCCTCATTCCATAGTCATAGTGACTTTGTGACGAAAGCTGCTCGGAGCATAATCGATATGTTGCAACTATTTTAACAGATAATGGCCGTGCAATCACAAATCCGCAAGAATATAATGATATTTCAGATATCAGGGCATAATCTGGCACCATCATGGCCACTGTTCGAAACAAGGCCTGAACAGGAAAAAAAAAAATAAACAAATTTATGTTCTTAAAACATATCCTAAATTATATTTCTACGTTTCTGCTTTTAATGAGAAATAGAAACGCGTAATCAACTTAGTTGCATCAACTGTTAATTTTTAACACATACTGTTTATGTAGCACAAGGTATTCATCCCACTGTCAGTCTAATAACATCATTTCCAACTCAGCCTCAGAAAGTTAAGTTGGCAGCTTTTATAAACCCTCTCATCTCGTAGGTATTGATTTCAGGCATCTTGTCACAGTGCTTAGCTAAAATGAGATTCAATCTGATCCACCAATTGTAAATAGCTCTTTTCAAAGATTTCTTCTTTTCCTTTAACTGAGCTTATGCTTATGTATTAAAGAAATTATACAGTATCTCAACAATTCAGCATTAAATTAATCATCATAAACAGCCTACCTTTAAGTTATCAGGCAATTCTGACCGACCTGCATACCCAGGATTCATTGTAATAAAGACAGAGCAAGTTGGGTCAAGTTTGAGTTCTGTACCTTCAAACAGAAGTGTATCTGAACCAGAGTTGATTCCTTTGTTGGGAAAGTAACAAACGCACGTGTCAACAGATGCATTTACAAACATGATTACATTTAAGTAAACTATTGACAGCATACCCATTTGTTACTGGGGACCATAAGGGACGCAAAAAGTAATAATAATATTCTAGCCTACATGCTTGCCATAAGAGTCGACTAATGCAGGTTATCAAGCTGTTATCTTGTTTATTTGTTTTTGGAGGGGTCCTCTTGTATGCTTCTCAATTCGCGGATGACTGCGCCATATGGAGGAGCGCCAAGGCGGCAAAGCATACAAGAGGACCCCTCCAAAAACAAGTAAACAAGATAACAGCTTGGATGGATAAATGGGGTTTCAAAATCAATACCAATAAGACGGTCAGCATGGTATTTAGCAGCAAGAAGAAGATAAACCGTGACAAGGACTGGAAAATAGAGATAAAAGGGGAAACCATCAAGAGAACAAAGAGCACAGTGTTCCTAGGAATGACCCTGGACGAACAGATGAACTGGTCAAAGCATATAAGCCAGACATTAGAAAAATGCAAGAAAGCGAGCAACCTACTGCGGGTGATAAAAGGTAACGGTTGGGGTGCCCACACCCAAACAATGCTGATGTTCTATAAAGCATTTATCAGGGGCAAGTTAGAATACGGCAGCATTGTGTACGACTCAGCTTCAGAAGCCAACAAGAGGAAGCTAGACACCATACAGACCCAAGCCCTAAACATCATCTTGGGTGCTGGAAAATGTACATCCAGAGAAGCCATGGAGGTAGCACTGGGTGTGCTTCCACTGAGTCTGAGGCGTAAACAGCTGACGTATAACTACTGGCTTAAGGTAGCCCAAGACAAAAACCACCCTGGATACCAAACGTTCAGCGACAACAACAGCAAAAGGGGGGGGGGCACCCCAAGAGTTAAACTGCAAAGACCGGCAGGTTGGGAAGCAGCAGAGAAGATAAAGGAAGAAACCGAGCTAGCAGAGACCCTGAAACAGACAAGACGGTTCAAGCCAACAATCCCACCATGGGAACTAAAAGTCCCATTCACTGACTGTAGTCTAGCGAAATCCATCACCAAGGACACGGAGGACATTGATGCAAGAGACACGGCCGAGGAATACATACAAGAATTCAGTAAGGACAACCTCCTAATATACACAGACGGGTCCAAAAACGAACAGGGAGAGGTGGGAGCAGGTGTAGTGGTCCCAGACTGGAAGCTGAAGAGACAGTTCAAGCTAACAGACCAGACAGCAGTATGCACGGCCGAACTAGTTGCCATAATGAAAGGTCTAGAGATCGCAGCCGAAAACCCACCACTGAGACTGTGTATATTAATAGACTCCCTGTCATCAGTACAAACGCTCGGGAACCTCAATAGAGGCAACAGACCTGACATAAAAGAGGAGATACTAGCAACAGCCACTAACCTCAGGTACATGGGCTGCAAAGTCACCATCGGATGGATACCAGCACACAGGGGTATCCCGGGAAACGAACAGGCAGACAGAGCGGCGAAATGGGGTATAACCAGCACGAATCAAATCTGCACAGGCCTAGGTAAAGTAGAAGGGAAGAATATAGTCAAAAACTACATTCTCAAGGAATGGAGGCAACAGTGGCGAGACAGCGATAAAGGCCGTCATGCCTTCCAAGTATTGGGCGAACCCAGATTCAAGCCACAAGTCAAGACCAACATGAAAGCACCGGCAAACAGGCAGCTGTGGAGAATGCGACTAGGCAATTGGAAAGACACAAGAGAGAACCCAAACTGCAGAGTATGCCGAGAAAGCAACACCATCGAACACTACTTACTAGTATGCGACAAGTACAATAGAGAGCGAAGGGACCTGAGAGATCACTTTGTCAAAACTGGAAAACCAATGACAATGACGGAGTGCCTGCACATAAACAGCAACCCGGAAACACAGCGACTGGTCAGACAGTTCCTATGCAGAGCAGGGAAGACCGTATAACCTCCCTACACTGTGTATACATGTATATGTGTGTTTGTTTGTATTTGTGGATGTTTATATATGTTGTAAAAAAAAAAAAAAAAAAAAAAAAAAAAAAAACTGGCGGAGTGAATGGCAGGAAGGTGGGTTGGCTCTTCCGGTAGAGCACCTGAACTAGGAAGACAGGGAGACCTGGTCATGTTGTTGCCACGCCACACCCACACGCGATGAAGAAAACCGCCAAAACTCACAAGCGTAAAGGCGCTCGTAACGCTGACCGGGGGGGGGGGACAACTTGAGACTTGCAATTAAATGCTCTGCCCTTGCCTACAACAAGTCCTTATGAGGACTAGACATGACCGGGACCAGCCCCGATGAGAATAACACAAGAAGCGACAAGCACTTAGCAGGGCTAACAGAGAGAAGCCTAAAAACGAGAGAATAAGGGCCCCAGTAGGCCCAACCAAGGACCGGTCTTTAAACAGGACCAGCACAAAACAAATCTATCCGACGAACTGAGCGGAACAAATAAAAACCAGTAGGAAATAGGACCAACAATCCACACAACCACGGACCTCAACAATAACCACAGCTGATGAAGCAGGTTAGACGAGGCCGAATTTGGAATTTTTGTTTTTGAAATTTGGAATTGGAATTGGAATTGGGTTATCATGAGACTGGCTAACTTATCTGTAGAAAACTACAGCTGCAAAATCCAACCAGTCATGAACACATCTACAAAGAGTTGGTTGAGGGCTTCGCTCTAAGAGAAATGGAAGTCAGACGAAGAAACACAGCAATAAGACTGCAGTAACTATTCATGTGTCAATACTTATTTACATGATATTAACTACAGTTTAAGTTTTTAAGCACATTCGACAAAGTTTAGTATCTTCTAGTGAATGATGTAACATAACAAACTGAAGCTGCTATCTAAGGCACATTATTATTCAGCTCACGAATAACGTGTCTTTCAGCTAGAGGGATATTACTTCTATGTGAATTTATTTGAGCTATATTCATCATCATCATCATCATCATCATCATCATCATCATCATCATCATCATCATCATCATCATCAACATCATCATCATCATCATCATCATCATCATCATCATCATCATCATCATCATCATCATCATCATCATCATCATCATCATCATCATCATCATCATCATTGTGTGCCAAGCCGATAAACGTGGGCTGTTTTGCCATATCACAAGATCACCAGTGTTGTGAATCAGCTCTGTGTTCTTGTCTCGACAAGACCACGTTGCTAAGCCATCCATTGTATTTACTTCTCTTCCTAGCCCTTACTATTTTCCCCTCATTCTTGCCAGTTGTCACCAAGTGCTCCAATTTATTTTACCTCATAACGTGCCCTAAAATGGTGACTGTCTACGTCTTATTTTTCTAATCATGTTACGGTTTCCATTTGTTTATTCTAGGACATGAGTAGTATGTCAGGAGGTATTTAAGTAGTATATGTGGTAGAAACAACCGATATTTTACTATATAAAAAGTCTATCAGGTGTCCATGCATTACATCTAAAGCTATACGAACTAATAATAAAAATCTGGAGGACAGAAGAATTACCCCAAAACTGGAAAGAGTCATTATTGATACCTATCTTTAAGAAAGGAGACAAGTTCCAATGTGGAAATTATAGAGGAATATCACTACTGTCCACAAGCTATAAGATACTATCCGCAGTATTACTAAATAGACAACCATATTCAGAAGACATATTAGGTCACTACCAGGCGGGTTTTAGACAAAACAGATCAACAATAGATCAGATATTTATCTTACGACAAATAGCCGAGAAATATTGGGAATATAAAAGAGATCTCCATAACATTTTTGTGGATTTTAAAAAGGCTTATGACAGTGTCCATAGGAATAGCCTATGGAATGCTATGCAGGAATTTGGAATACCAAGGAAGTTAACCAACATGACCAGGCTATGCATGGAAGATACTTATAATATAGTAACATATAAAGGCAGGAAATCAGACCCTTTCCAAATAACATCTGGCTTGAAACAGGGTGATGCACTATCGCCGCTACTCTTCAATCTGGCTCTAGAGAAAGTTGTAAGGAAGGTAAAGGAGGATGTGATATTGGAGGAACATCCAAGCTGCTTGGTTATGCAGATGATATAGATAGTATAGGGCAAAGTGAACAAAAGACATTGGAAATATTGACTCACTTAAAGGAAAAAGCCCAACAGATGGGGCTGGTTATCAACCAAGATAAGACAGAATATATGGTAATTTCAAGAAACGGAATGGCTAAAAACTCTGGCCACATACAAATAGATAATATGACCATTAAAAGAACGGATACATACAAATACCTGGGTACAGTCTTCAACTGCTCCAACATCATAAGGAAAGAAATACAAACTAGAATAAACTCTGGAAATAAGATATACTATGCACTACAACATCTACTAAAATCAAATGCGCTATCTCGTAACACCAAAATCACAATATGCAAAACACTGATCAGACCAGTTGAGCTGTATGACTCTGAAACCTGGAGTACAACGAAAGGAGACGAAGCCTTGTTACAAACCTTTGAGAACAAAATTTTAAGGCGCATCTTTAGACCCATTAGGGATACACAAAGTGGAGAGTGGAAAAGAAGAAGTAGTAAAGACATTTATGATCTGTTTAAGTCCCCGCTAATCACTGGTATCATGAAGGCTAATAGACTACAATATCTGGGGCATATAGAAAGAATGGAAGATAATAGGGAAACAAAACTAGCTTACACTCAGGAAATAAATGACCATATACCCCGAGGTAGACCAAGAAGGCGGTCGAAAGATAATACATATACAGACCTACAAGCACTTGGAATCAACGACTGGCAAGAGAAGGTCCACAAGAGAGACGAATGGAGATGGATTGTATCTGCAGCAAAGAACCTCAATGGCTCGGAACGCTGAAGAAGAAGAAGAAGAAGAAGAAGAAGAAGAAGAAGAAGAAGAAGAAGAAGAAGAAGAAGAAGAAGAAGAAGAAGAAGAAGAAGAAGAAGAAGAAGAAGAAGAAGAAGAAGAAGAAGAAGAAGAAGAAGAAGAAGAAGAAGAAGAAGAAGAAGAAGAAGAAGAAGAAGAAGAAGAAGAAGAAGAAGAAGAAGAAGAAGAAGAAGAAGAAGAAGAAGAAGAAGAAGAAGAAGAAGAAGAAGAAGAAGAAGAAGAAGAAGAAGAAGAAGAAGAAGAAGAAGAAGAAGAAGAAGAAGAAGAAGAAGAAGAAGAAGAAGAAGAAGAAGAAGAAGAAGAAGAAGAAGAAGAAGAAGAAGAAGAAGAAGAAGAAGAAGAAGAAGAAGAAGAAGAAGAAGAAGAAGAAGAAGAAGAAGAAGAAGAAGAAGAAGAAGAAGAAGAAGAAGAAGAAGAAGAAGAAGAAGAAGAAGAAGAAGAAGAAGAAGAAGAAGAAGAAGAAGAAGAAGAAGAAGAAGAAGAAGAAGAAGAAGAAGAAGAAGAAGAAGAAGAAGAAGAAGAAGAAGAAGAAGAAGAAGAATCACCGCAACCGAAACGTCATATTATATGTCCCCAATTAGCCATAATATTTTGAACTTGTCGGAAAATTTCTTGGGTCTGGGTGACTACTTCCGGTTGTCACATCCGGTCTGGGGGTGGGGCGTGGCGGTGGTGGCGGTGGCGGCGGGGCGGCGACGCGATCCGAAGCGATCCGACGCGCTCCGGCCCGAGCGGGTGTGCACCCCGATCCAACCCGAACCGACCCAGCACTGTGTGTGTAGTGTGATCGAACTCCAATCATATTGATCCCCTCATTCGATGAGGAGATAGAAGTCAGTATGACAGAAAAATGATTTATTCCCTCTCTCGAGCTAACTCGAGGAACCATTTTTGGATTGCATTAAGCTAATAAACTTTTACGCTTCGGCAGAAGTCCTGAGCCATGTATCAACATTTAACGCTTGGTGAAAATCTGGTTTAGAAATATACTAACCATCCATAGAATAATACTAAAAATTAACCATAAAACTTAATTAAACACCAAAACTTTCTTGTATGTATAACAGAGTCTCTCTGATAGGGGATCTGGATGGGTGTGCAAGGGAAAGGGTCTAGTATTCAACAATGCACGGGTGAGCACCCCGCTGGGACGTAACTAGGGAATGTCACGCTGTGACGTGAGGGTAGAGAACAAGTTACTTACCAACTATAGCTCTTACCGGCAAGACGTGGTGTCAACATCTGGAGCGAGAGACAGTTTATATTTGATAGTGTCAACTGTAATGAGCTAATAAAGTGGGACTCCCAGAAACTACTGCCATGACTTCTCGTTTGCTCTATTTACACCTCATCACCTTAGTCTCCAACACTGTTATAGGAGACGAAATGGTGCCGTGACCAGGTTTTCAGATCCTGGGTTGTTGTCGCAGAATACGCGGAGTGGCGCTACGGCAGGAATTACCCAAAGTCTGCTTTGAGGAAAAGCTGCAACTACGTTCAAAAACGCTTGTTGAACACGTTTGTCAAGAGATGAAACTGGAAAATGGCTTCTATTTCTATAACGTCGTCTGTGAGAGTTACAGCAGCCAAAAGCCCGGCTAGGCGTGGCTGTCTGTAATTATTTCTTCAGCGAACCTTTCATCGCCGTACAGACAATCGTTCCTTGTCGTGTTTCAAGAGCCCGTCCCTGGGTGGCTGATACATTCAATTATTTCTTGTCGTGTTTCAAGAGCCCGTCTCTGGGTGGCTGATACATTCAATCGTTCCTTGTCGTGTTTCAAGAGCCTGTCCATGGGTGGCTGATACATTCAATCGTTTCTTGTCGTGTTTCAAGAGGCCGTCCCTGGGTGGCTGATACATTCAATCATTTCTTGTCGTGTTTCAAGAGCCCGTCCCTGGGTCGCTGATACATTTAATCGTTCATCTCAGAGTTTCAAGAACCCGTCCCTGGGTGGCTGTATTAATCCCTCCTCTCAGTGTTTCAAGAGCGAGCCCAAGGGTGAATCATTACTGTGCGGTTTCTATCAAGTGTCTACCTAAAGGCGTACAATGGGCCCTAATCGTTTCGTGGAGCCAGAAAGTCGGCTACAGTTGGCAGCCGGCACCTGTAAATGAGGAACTCACTACAGTAAAGTATAAATTTAAAATGTAACTATTAGAAGACTGTAGAACTTGATTAGTGATAGTGTTGTATTAGTAAATTATTGTATATTGTATTGTGTAAATTTGTAATGGAAGCTCAAGACCTCTCATTGGGGCAAGTACTAAGTGGAGTAGGGAGAGCCATATCCAGACTCATCATCATCATCATCAAGTGCCGTGCCGGCTGGCGTAGGCGTTAATGGCTCTCCACAGATCTCGGTCTTTGGTGTTCTGGATCAACTCTGCTGATGATATTCCTCCATGCCACCGTCTCAGTCCGTCCAGCATCATTTCTCTTGGTCTGCCTCTGCCTCTCTTCCCCTCGATCTGTCCAGTTGTCACGATGTTCTCCAATGCCTCACTTCTCATCACATGACCAAAGAAAGATGTTTGTCTCTTTCTTATTGTTGTATAAAGTGTTCTAGTTTCATTAGCCTCTTTCAGGCAATCGTTGTTAGTTACTCTGGCAGTCCAAGGAATTCGCAACATTCGTCTTAAAAACCACATCTCTGTTGCTTCTAAGTTCTTCCTAATTTGTTCATTTACATTCCAAGATTCGCTGCCATACAGCAAAACTGGTTCTATATAGCATTTTAGTACTCTCTTTCTTACATTCATTGATAGCGACTTATTGCATAAGATACTCTTCATTTTCTGAAATGCTGTCTTTGCCTGCCCTATTCTTCTCTTAATCTCTTTTGTACATCTTCCATCTGATGTTATAAGTGCCCCTAGGTATTTAAAATTATCCACTTGGTTGAGAATTTCCCCTTCTATTTCTATGTCACATTTTGGCGTCCCCATTTTCTTTGATATCACCATTGTTACTGTTTTCTTGATATTCAAGGACAGTCCTTTCTGTGCACTCTCTGTTACTACACTGTCCAACAATTGTTGTAGGTCTGTTGCATTATCCGCTACCAATACTGTGTCATCTGCATAGCGTATATTGTTTATACCATATCCCCCGATTAGTATTCCTGGCCTCTCTTTGATCCCTCTCATTATTACTTCGCTATACAGGGAGAAGAGATCGGGTGCCAAGACACACCCCTGTCGTACTCCTAGCTTTATCTGTTCGTAACTACCCTCTTTATTTCCCATTTTAATTGCTGCTACTTGGTTCCAGTATATATTCGTTATTATTCTTAAATCTGTCCCATCAATGTTGATATCTTCCAACATTTTAATCAGCTCATCATGTTTTACTTTATCAAATGCCTTAGTATAATCTATGAAGCATAAATATATGTCTCTTTGTTTCTCTATTGATCTTTCTATTAGTGTTCGTAATATATATATATTGCATTGTTTGTACCCTTTCCTTCCATAAAACCATACTGTTCTTCACTAATTTCCATTTTTATTTTCTTTCTTGTTCTTCTCATTATAATTCTGAGTAGAAGATTAGTGACATGGTTTATGAGGTTAATTGTACGAAAATCTTCACAATCAATTGCTCCTGGTCTTTTTGGTATAGCTATAAATACAGATTTCAGCATATCACTGGGTAAATATCCACTACTGTAAATATCATTCAACATTTTGGTTAATATATCTACTCCAAATTCTCCCAACACTTCTAATTCTTCTATTGTGATTTCATCTGGCCCAGCTGTTTTTCCTTTCTTCATATGTTTCATAGCCTCAGCGACTTCTTCTTTTAGAATAGGTGAGCCTTCTAAGTTACTTTCTTCTGTTAATTCTTCCCTTTCTCCATTATATAATTCTCTTATATACTCATTCCACCTCTTCATTATAGCACCTTCCTCCAATAAGGTCTGTCCTGTTTTTGATTTCAAACACCCTGTATTTATTCTTATTTTTCTTCCTGTGAGCTCGCTGATTTGTCTGTACATACTTTTTTGATCTTTAATGGAATTTAATTCAATTTTTCTGCATTGCTCATTTAACCAACTTTCTTTTGCCTTCACACATTTATCTCTTATTTCTTTATTTATCTTAGCATACTCTTGTTTGTCATTTTTATTCTGTTTCCTTTTGTCCATCAACCTTAAGATTTCTTCATTCATCCATTTTTTCTTAGCTTTTTGGCTTCTCTCCGGTAATATTTCTTTGCTAGTTTGATGAATGGAGTCCCTTAACATTTCCCATTGTTCATCTATACTCTGTATTTTAGCTATTGCATTGTACCTATTTTTCACAGTCACTCTGTATTGTTCTTGAATTTTTTTATCTACTTTCAGAACCTCTTTATTAAGTCTCATGTTTTTAACCATTTTTTCCCCTCTCTTTAATCTTACTTTTATTTGTCCACAGAGTGGTACATGATCACTGTTACCGTCAGCACCAGGCATTGTCTTTACATTAATTAATGCATTTCTAAATCTTTTATTAATAAGTATGTAGTCAATTTGGTTGCGTATTTTCATATCAGGGCTTTTCCATGTGTATAGTCGTCTTTTATGGTGTTTAAACCATGTGTTTCCAATTATCATATCATTAATATTTGCCCATTCTATTAGTTTCCCTCCTCTTTCATTTCTTGTACCTAAACCGTAATTCCCCACTATATCCTCTATTTTTCCCTTTCCTACTTTTGCATTAAAATCCCCCAGTATTATTTTTATTTCTTGTGATCCAATTTGGGCTATTGCCATTTCAACTTCATCGTAAAAGTTTTGTATATCTTCATCACTACTGTTTGTTGTTGGTGCATATACTTGTATAATATTTATATCTATTGGTTTGCCTTTGATTTTGACCATTATAACTCTATCTGAAATGCACCAGTATCCAGTCATAGATTTGGCTGTATTTTCATCAAATATTATTCCTACACCTTTTTCATGTGTGTCCCCTCCGGAATAAATTATTGTGTGTTTGTCGGTTATAATTTTGCCAGATCCCTTCCATCTCATCTCACTTATGCCTAGTATATTTATTTTCATATTTTCCATTTCTCTTAGAACATTGTTTAACTTTCCTAGCTCATTTAATGTCCTAACATTCCACGTTCCTACTCTAAATTTATTTAGTTTAGTTATTGTTTTAGTTTTGCCATCAGTAGCTGGATGACGGTCTGGTGTCACCTGTGGCTCATGACTGTCCCTACCGGACGAGGATGTCCTAAGACAGCCATTAACGTCGTTCACTATTTCTGAAATGTGTGTCGCCATGAAATCTTGGGAAGATAATGTGGTGGTTTCCCCTTACCTTCCACATTCACACGGTGGTCTTTTAACTCTGCCTTTGACAGCCATTTCCGACTGTCAGGACAAGTGAGTGCCCTGCTCTGCTCAGCTGCAGAGTTGATCCAGACTAGATACAGCATTAAAACAACAGGGTGTAGGCACTGATATAGAAAAGTTTAACGGGCAGGCAAAGCATTTTAAGAAGTGGATGGTGGCGATTGAATAACATGCTTTTTTAGTAGAAGCTACAGTCGAAGAGAAGAAGAAAATAGCATATCAAGCTAGTTTGACACTGGTATCTGATCATATCAGACGTAAGTTAGAAGCAGGAGTAGATGAAAGTTGGGAACAGTTTAAAGACGATCTGGCACATAAATATGCAGCGATCACAGATCCCCAACACGCATTCTCTGTGTTGAGGCAATCTAAACAGGACAATGTAGAGAGCGTACAATTGTATAGCGATAGGTTGATAAATCTGGCAGAAGAGGCAGTTTTAGGACAAAATGTGCAGGGTGAAGAAGTAGAAAGAATGCTGGTGGGAATATTTGTGGATGGAATACGGTCAGATGGACTAAAATTTAAGTTGATGAGAGAAAATCCAGCAAGACTGACGCAGGCAGTAGATATAGTCATACAAGAAGAAAGTTTAAGGTGGAGGTTTAGATTACGAGTAGGAAGAGAAATAGGAAGCAATATTGAACAAAGAATAGAAGAACCTATGGAAGTAGGGCAGACAAGGTATGGATGGAGAAGACATGGAGTTAACCAGACCAGGGCTGAAATACAGACACTGGTAGGAAATAATGAAGGTGCTCAAGGTAGAGGAAGACATATGAGAAATTATACAAGAGAGACAGCAGGTAACACAGGTATGGTCTGTTGGAATTGTGGACAGAGTGGACACATTGCTAGAATCTGTGTCAATAGACCTACTCGGTTAGAGACATATACACGGAATTTTGGTAATATGGGGGGGGGGGGCAAAATAGAAATAACTGGAGATGGAATAGAATAAATAATATAGCAATTAGGATTGAAATTCCTCCACGGACGCATAATAGAGGTCAACATAGTCGGGGCTTCCGTTCGAATGGACAATATAATTCCACTACGCTACGGCCATATCTTGGTTCAACCTGTTTTAACTGTGGGCAAGAAGTACACTTTTATAGACAGTGTCCGAAAAATGACAGAGGGTACCGCAGGCGAGATATTAACTGTATAAATATTAAATCTGACGTGACAAGGACACGGAGGTATATGGAAAAACAACATAACCAGCCAGAAGTCAATGCTTATCAGAGGAAGAATTTTTATAAGAAACGATGGAACTGGCCATCTAATAATGAAGAGGTGAGAACATTGCGAAATCAATGGTTCAAGATCAGACGGTTGAGATATTCACTTGCAAAGTCAAGCAAAGGAGAAGATCAGGTCAATAGAACCTCAGGTGGTCAGAAGGTGTTTTCAGTTTTTAGGGGCAGACAGGAAAGAGAGACACAGACACAAACAGTTAGTAATGCGGAGAAGAGTACCCAGACACCGATTGATAAAGTAGAAAAGGAAACTCAAGTACAATCAACTAAGAAAATAGTACGAGGAACTCGATTCAATGCAGTAGAAACTTCAGAGCAACCTCAGGTGAAATCAGAAAAGGGAGACACAGTTAAAATTGAGAAAGATAGACAGACAAAGATCAAGAATACCAGGTGGAAAGTTAGAAAAAGCGTTAGGGATAGGTATGCAAACAGTATGTTGGTAAATGTAGGAGATTATTCGACAGATGGCTCAGACTCCTCGGAGTTAGACATAAATTATATACCCGACCGAAGTACGAAGCGTGGTAACAGAAATGAGAATACCAGAGGTGCTAGTTCTGATTACAAAGACGTTGCTTCCTCTTCTACAACATATAGTAAACAGGCTGGTGGAACAACTATAGGCAATGACTATTCAGATGACGAAATTGGAAGATATAAGACATATACTGAACAGAGTGACGTGGTAAAGACACAAACAACAAATGGAGTTAATAGAAAGAGAACACTTAAGAAGAAGAAGTGTAATAAGCAGATAGCAGGAATGGAAGTTGACCCGACTTATACAGAAGACGACGCGAGGAAGATCAGGGAATATAGGAGTTTGAGGCCTGAATACTTTACTGACAGTTACAGATATTGAAAATGAGGTAGATGAAGAGAGACACTATTATTAGGAGGCAATTTGCTATATTTAGAGCTGAAAAGTTGAGTGAGAATTGACTGATGGGTGACGAAACGCGTTGAGAGAATCTGAGGCGTTGATGGTGTAGGATGAGATGAAGAGGAGGTTGATGAGAAGCGAGTGAGTAGTTGAGTATCGGAGTGATTTGTCTGGTTATGTTGTAAATACGTAGGGGGTGTCCTTGCGTGCGTAAACGTGTAGACAAACTTGTGTTCGTCGCGCTGATTTGAGAATAAACTGTGGAGTGTAGAAACGCCGTCTGGTTAGAATGCATGGATAGAACGATGTCAGGTTCTTGGTAATAGCAGGGCAGGATATACTTCAGAGTTGAAACAGTGTGAAGGGAAATTGTGTAAGAATCACCGAGAGGATGCACTGTCTGAGCGAACATAATATACGCGTGTTAAAAGGAGAAGTTGACGGAACGCTTATGGTGAGTTGAGTGTGTTTTATTGTATTTCCAAGGAAACAAAATGTTGAATGTCGGAGTGGTTTGCTATAGAGAATTAGGTAGGACAGAGAGTGTCATGCGTGCATATCCTGTGTGATGATTAGTGAGTAGACGAATTAGAGTTTGAAACGTCCCTTGTCCGGAGTGGCCAGATGGAGTGGGATGCTCACGTTGAGTAATATGTGCTGGAGTAGTTGACGTAATGTAAAGCTGACACGGAGAGATGTAGGCTGGTTATCAATGTTGATTGCTAGAGCTAACGTGTTGTTTGAGTTCGGGTTGACTCTGAGCTTTTGAAAGGGAGTGAATGATTGAGAAAAATTGAAATAAAAAAGTAGTTGGATTGTGAAAGTCCTGTGTCAGACATTGAATTAACGTTTTGGTTGTCGTTTTATGAAGCAGATCCGGTATCGTTGGCGGAGTTATGCTGAAGTGAGACTGCCTAATGCAGAGGAATGAGAGAATATAGCGAGGACGTACTCACTATGTCTCATCGGAGTGAGATTTGTTGTGAGGGGCTGTTGTTAAATTTGATGATGATGGTTACTGTTGACCAGATGCGTTTCTGGTTGCTGTTTGGTTCGAATGTGATAGTTGAATGAAGCTATGAGGGTGTAACCTTGAGTAGTTGTGTCGGACGAGAGATGAGAAGATGATGGAGATCAGTGATGCGTGAGAATAGAACATTTGTTACGTCGGGTGGACGAGAGATTTACGAGAAGGTCGTTACGAGGTAGACGTTGTGATAGTGGTTAGTATACGTCGTCCAGAGAAAACTAAGTACAAATATTTTATGTAGAGAAAATGTAGAGAAAATAGATAGGCTGAGTTACTCTTATCTATAATAGGTTGGAAGTGATTGTTAACTTCCAAAGTGTAAAACGGGAGAGATAGCGTATAGGATGCTGACTGTTGAGAGTATAGCCTGTGGATAGCAGTACACTCTTGGCTTGATAGTTGTTATTTTTATAGTAAATTTTGATGAAATACAGGAAAAGTCTCTATATAGAAACAATCACTGTAGTTGATGAGAAAATAGGCTGTAGATAACAGATTAATTTGGTGCTTAATGCAGGTTAACTTTTAGCCTGGTTATGACTTATGGTTTTTTTTTTTAACGAGTAAATATTTAGTCCGTAAAAGCGACTAATAATGTTTGATGACACTAAGTAATTTTGTCTTGGTTAAAAATGATTCTTCTTTTATTATGTATATTATTTTGAAAAATGTCGGGGATAAAATGATGTATGAAAATTAAGGGGGGAAAGTGTCCTGTTTTGATTTGTGCTGTGTCTCCAATTGCTCATGATTCGTGGTTTCATTTAGCTTGCCTTGTTTAAATAATAGCATATTACTTCGATCAGTTATTTTCACTTTTAATTATCAGTTTCAAAAATTGTATTGATTTTGGTCCTTATTCTTGAGTTGTCGTTGACCATGTTTAAAATTAGTTTTGAATAAAATAGTTTTTTTTATGGGAGTTCAATTACGTGGAGTTATAAAACAGAAACGATAGTTGCTCAATAAGACTTGTCCATATTAAGTAGACATGTTAATGAGGTTGTGGGTTGTTATACGTTCAGAAGATATGGGGCAACTTTAAGACATGGTCTTGCCTTGATGGGATTAGTTTTTAACAAACCTGGAGTGAACATGGATTGAGTGCCATGACGTTCTAGATATTTCATAAGTGCCCGGGGGTTGATCGGTTGCTGTGGTTGACGGCGTAACCAGAAATACTGTTGCAGGGTGTTAGAAATTAGATATGACAAAGGGTTATTAAAGTCGCTGCGGTTGTCAGCAATAACTAGTGTAAACATGGACTGAGCGCCATGTTCCGGATGTGGGGTATTGGTTTAAAACTTTTCTTTGGACTGTGGATAGCAGCACAACTTATAATAGTCGAGAATTGACTGATGTGAATGTTTTTAGAAGATGAGGTTTAAAATAGATTAACAATGATGGTGTTTTTGGGTGCTGTGGGTACAGCATGACTAGGGGGGGGGGGGAACATGCATTGAGAGTCATGAAATAGAGGTTTAGGAAGTAATGAAATGGATAATAGATGGATAGCTGGGGATACCGGCATAATACAGGGTGGACAAGTAAGAAGTTTACAGACACAAGGTCATTGGTGGTATGGTTAAGGATATGATGTGGGGCTGAACGGTGTAAACGTTCACAGCCATGAGCTTATTGTGGATATTTGGTTGCTGGGGATACCAGCATAAACTAAAGGAGACACGGATAGGAATAGAATCTGGTATTGTGAATAATGTGCTCATATTTTAAGATTATGAGATTTGTATAAGAAATGTTTTTGAAAAAAAACTTTATTTCATAAAGTTTTGTTGTTTACAAAGGAGGGTAAATGTGAGTGTTTTAGAATTCTCTTTACTATCTTTTCTATTCTTGGTGCGAACCATCTCTATTTTTCTATCTTGTGTACAATTGTTGTTAGAAGGGTATGATATGTGATATTTTTATGATAAAGTATACATCTAAATGATTATGATGACAGTAGGGTTAAGATTTGGATTTGAATCTAGTGAATTTTTTATTTAGTAACGAAGAATAAGTAATTGTGTGCACATAAGGGGGAGTTTTATAGTGGTTGGGAGAATAGTTTAATTAAGTTAACGAAGAAGAAGTAATTGTGTTCACATAGGGGGGAGTTTTATACTGGATGAGAGAATAACAGTTAGCTATAAGACTACTTGGAGTAGGGGAATAGTGAAATAGCGGATAGTTATCACGAATTACAGAAGCTCCTATAAAGAAGATCACTTGTAAAAGTTATAGATTGAGGATGTTAAATAGGTTTTGGGTTTAAGACTTTTCGAGGAAAAGTCTTGGTTGAGGAAAGAGAGGAATATAACAGATTCTCTCTGATAGGAGATCTGGATGGGTGTGCAAGGGAAAGGGTCTAGTATTCAACAATGCACGGGTGAGCACCCAGCTAGGACGTAACTAGGGAATGTCACGCTGTGACGTGAGGGTAGAGAACAAGTTAGTTACTAACTATAGCTCTTACCGGCAAGACGCGGTGTCAATATCTGGAGCGAGAGTCAGTTTATATTTGATAATGTCAACTGTAATGAGCTAATAAAGTGGGACTCCCAGAAACTACTGCCATGACTTCTCGTTTGCTCTATTTACACCTCATCACCTTAGTCTCCAACACTGTTATATATGTTTATTGGAGAATAGTTACGCCAATAAAAAAAAACTACGAGTCTCAATTAATAACGACGATAACATGCTAAGATAATTATAAAAATATGTAATATTATTAAAACCAGCAGTTATACCCCTTAATTATAAAAGTATGCCAAGGAAGACTATTCTGGGCTCTTGGCTCAACCAGAATTGTTCCCCCTTTTGGATACTAAGCTCCCCTTGAATGAAAGATTACCTGCGCGTACAGGTAAAAGGTCACGTGCTGACCCCACCAACGGCCAGCTCTGATCATTACTGGAGATAAACACGCACACTAAAGCGGGCTGACAACAGCGCTGGCCAGCTCGAGTTGATCTTACCTGAGATAAACACACCCAGTGACCGTTAACATCATTAACACAGTGACATAGCCCGGGCTGTGAAGGGAATATTTGGGTAGGAAAAAATAAACTATGCTCACATATACCTATACGTAATGCGTGTGAAGAGGGTGTATCAACAGCTAGGTGTCTATCTATTACAGAACGTCGCAGTCAACAACAACATTGTTTATGTAATGCATTTACAGGACGTTGCAGACAACCCCAACAGTGATTGGTTGCGCGTGTCCCATCATGACATCCGTGTATGCGTGCGTGTCTATGTACATGCATGTGTGTGTGTGTGTGTGTGTGTGTGTGTGTGTGTGTGTGTGTGCTATCTATTACTGGACGTCGCAGTCAACTCCAATATTGTTTGGTTGCTCGTATGCATCATGAATCGCCGTCTCATATCACGATCAAATTATTGCGTCGTACTATGTGTCTACCTATTACAGCTGGTAGTCAAGCTGTAATGCAATGCATTTACTGGACGCTGCAGTCAACCCCAACATTGTTTGATTGCGCTTGTACCATCATGACATCATTGTGTGTGTGTGTGTGCGCGCGCGCATGTAGGCGTGTGTCCGTGAGTGGGTGTACGGCAGAGTGTATGTATGTGTGTGTGTGCGCGCACTACCAATTACAGGACATCGCAGTCAACCTCAGTATTCTACGGAGTGTCTGACTTCCTGGGGCAAGTTTTGCAATTGTCATTATGTACGAACGACAGTCATGTCGTGTGCGCTAGCGTGTGTGTGTGTGTATATATACATGCGTGTGTGCATGCGCGCACGCGTGTGTGCTAACAATTACAGGACATCACAGTCAACCTCAACATTCTATGGAGTTTCATCTATGCTGGGCAAGTTTGCGATTCTCATTTTGAATGAACGACAACCATGTCATGTGCGTGTGAAGAGGGTGTATCAACAGCTAGGTGTCTATCTATTACAGGACGTCGCAGTCAGCCCCAACATTGTTTATGCAATGCATTTACAGGACGTTGCAGACAGCCCCAACATTGATTGGTCCTCATGTACCATCATGACATCTGTGTGTGTATGTGTGTGTGTGCGCGCGCGTGCGTGTTATCAATTTCAGGACATCGCAGTCAACCTTAACATTCTATGGAGTTTCATGTGTGCTGGGCAAATTTGCGATTCTCATTTTGAATGAACGACAACCATGTCATGTGCGTGTGAAGAGGGTGTAGCACCAGCTAGATGTCTATCAATTACAGGACAGCGCAGTCAACCTCACTATTCTTCCTTCCTGGGTAAGCTTGCCGGTGTCTTTATGAACAACCGGCACCCATGATCGTGGTAGTGTCTGTAATAGGGATTACCATCATCATCATCACCCACCGCCACCAACAAACAAATAATTATCATCATCATCATCATCATCATCATCATCATCATCAACTCATCATCACCAGCATCATCTGAGGGTGACCGACTGGGTTACTCAACACGGGGCTATGTCAACGGAGTGAACGTGTTCAGACATGTCTTTGGGGAAAATCGGAGGATGACTCAGAGTGTACTGACGGGGTAAACCTGCTTGAACATGCTTATGTTCTATCTATGTTGCATCAGCCACACAGTCTGTATAAAAAGGACCGCAAAGGCGGGTTTAAGACACTACGCGTGCAACAAGATCTATCGAAAACACCTCAGCGAATAGACCACAGTGATAAGTAGCACTGTATGTATGCTATATTGTCGCGTTACAGGTCATCAAGTCGGTATAGTGCTGTCACTAGTGTATATCGCAAAAGCTACATGAGGCAACTAACAAGAATACACCGCAAGGTATAGCCGCCCGGTATAGGAATACTAATACAGATACTAATGACGGTTGCATTCAGCATCAGCTTCACTTTTGCCGTCAAGTGACGTGGGGAGAAATGACGCCTCACAGCTCGATGGGTGGCACTGAATAGTATCATGTCGGGTGATTTTCTGTACTCTCAGGCGTCAACTGCTGTAATCCGGTAGGGTAGCGGCTGTGGTGCATTCCAATTGTGTACATATGAAACATGTTTTTCATTAAACCATACTTTCCATGTTCACTAAAATGTATTATTATTTTGTCCATCTACAGATTCAAACCAAGACGACCAGTCCCTCATTGACATGTGGCCCACATCGATTCTGGAACGCACAAACGTATGTGTACATAGCATGTCTCCACTATTTGTAGTGTAACATATAGGCGTCTACGATCATGTCCTCTTTCTATGCAGTGTATGGAAACATGCTGTATTCAATCATTCAGTACTGAACATTATCCCGCTCACTCTATAGAGGGAAAAATAATGTGCTGACACAGGAGAATCTATAGTCATGCTCTGTGGTCACTGATGTATTAAATGAATGTATACGATCTCAAAATACTCTTTCTCTTCAAAATGTGTCAAATCTATATAAAAGTCAATTATGCGGTGTCAAAGTCAGTATGTAAAATTTTTAGTGTCCTTAGTTATATCATCTTTATCCTTTCTCCAGACTGAAAATTTGCAGACACGGAAAAATATCGAGACTATTGAATGGTTACAAGAAGTGAAATCTCGAAACTATTGCTTACAAGAAGTGAAATCTCGAGACCATTGCTTACAAGGATGAAAGCTCAAAGGTATTGAGCGGTGTATAAGAAAGGAAGACACCGAGCGGTCTAGCACCAAAATATTGGTATGTATGCTTTCAGCATTTCTCACTAACTATCGGTCATCACTAAATATTTTCACCCCTAAGTGGTGGGGACCTTAAAAGGTAGTCACCATTTCTCACTAATATAGTACAACTCTGTGCCATACAATATAAAATAACACAAAGAACAGAATTACGAACCAAGGCTTTGCTAACCATCACCATAAAAATATAGTTACGGAGAAGACCCTCTGTAAGGATAAAAAGAAAATGAAATAATTTACTAGGTGCGACATCATAAACCTCAAATCCTTTTTTCTTTTGATTTTTCCTAACAATGTATGTGATATGAAATACTGTTTTCTGTAGATATGCTATCAGCATGACTATCGCATGTTTTGTGTCGGACTATAATGATGTTGTCTTTTCTTCACAGCTGTTTGACAGTCGGTATATACAACGATTGTGAAAGTCTGGAACTAGTGCAAGACTACACAATTTTATAAGGGTCACTATACCTTATCCATTGGAGCTACACACACGAGACATTATATAATACCCGAAGCTACAAGCGTGTTGGACATATTAGTAAGCTATCACCAAGCCATTATCTAAAACCAGTCTTTTTCACCACTACATTTTTTGCCCTATCATTATGGCAACTAGGCAGGAAAATATCTATCTCTGCTCTATCTGTGGTAAAGTATTTACAGAAATCCTCAGTCTTACACGTCACATTAACACCGTACACAAAACCCAAACTCACACATGCCACATTTGCGGTAATCTATACAAAAGGAAAGACATCCTACAACGACACATTAAAACTGATCACCAGACATGAACACCAACACATGTTACCACTACACCATCAAACGCGGACACTACACCATCAAATACTACACCATCAACATCAACAACGGATACTACATCACGCAATAGAAAAAGACAAGTAGACACACAGACATCTAAAAAACCTAAACTTGATCACGTGGAATCAGAGGAAGCCGTCATAGTTGACGAAGTAGATAAGGAACTAAAGACTGTAGACATAATCCGCGACCCTGACATCCAACAGAAATATAGAGACGTCTGGCCCTACCTTAAGACACATCAGAACATCCACAAATATGTATCGACCTACAATTTTTTTCATCGACCAGACTCAACACAACCAATTGACTGGACCGAGACTTTAAGACCAATATTTGCTAGTCAGACATGTAGGTTCAACGTAAATTATTCACCTCACATGATCTTACGTCATAAGGAGACAAGAGAACTTAGGTTTTTCCATTCTTCATCGAACAATGCATGCCAACTCGATATCCCCCACCTAGTTAACCACGAAAACGACTTTGACGAGATTATATAAATAGTTCAGGACAGTGACATGTTTAATTACGCCCTACACAACAGACCTGACACTAAGTACCTGATAGAGACAATCCCTGCGACTAGTTTCTATATATACCACATCACTGCACACCCGCTAGGTTGATTGCTGGCAATAATATGATCTATTAAAAATTAAAGTGGTCATATGTGTGATATGCTTGCATGTGTGGTACAGTGAATTGTCCGTATCATTGAAAATAAAAAGACTCAGTGTTGTGTGTGACTGTCTGTCCCATTTTCACCCATAATTAAAATGCTATTTGTATTGAAAATAAAAAATAAAAAATATTGAATGTTGTGCACATGAAAATATTGCTTTTGATGGAAAAAATAAAAGTAATGAAAACGGAAATTTCTTGTTTTGTTGGTTTTTTCAGTGGTATGCTTGGCTTGTTTTTCCTCTTTCTGGTTTTTCATTGTTTTCATGTTGACGACTATGCGAGCTTGTTTTTATGTTGAATGTAGCGCAAAGCTGTGGAACAATTCACACACACACACACACACACACACACACACACACACACACACACACACACACACACACACACACACACACACACAATATGGAACAATGAGACAAGACCAAAGTCACGCAAGAACAAAGACACGATGGAACAGAGAGACACGTACAATATCACAAAGGAATGTTCATCCAAACTTATAATTATCTCAACGAAACTTATCAAAATTAGGACACTTTGTTAACCAAAGTGAAAAATCTTAACCAAATTGCAACCACACTTATAAATATCTCAGCCAAACTTATGAAAATTAGGAAAATTTGTTAAACAAAGGTGAATATGTTGATCAAATTTCAACCAAATTTATAAAATGTAGGAAACTTTGTTAACCAAATGTGAAAAGATTGGTCAAATTTCAACCAAACTTATGAAAAGTAGGAAAATTTGTTAATCAAATGTGACAAAGTTTGGGCAAATTTCAACCAAACTTATCAAGAGTAGGAAAATTTGTTACCCAGGGGAAAAAAATATCACCCAAAGAAAGAAATATTTCAACTAAACTTATAAATAGATCAACCTAACTTATGAAAAGAGGGAAAATTGTCAGGCAAATGGGAAAATGTTAGGCAAAATACAGAAATATCTCAGCCAAACTGATGAAAAGTTGTAAACTTTATTAACCAAAAGGGGAATACCTAGGTCAAGTAGGAAAATCTGCTACTCAAAAGTGAAAAAAAAATATTTGGCCACATTTCAATCAAATTTATGAAAAGTGGGAAAACTTGTTAACCAAATGGCAAAAATCTTGATCAAGTAAGAAAATTTGTTAACCAAATGTGAAAAGGTTAGCCAAATTTCAACCCAATCTTATAAAAATATCAGTCAAACATATGAAAAGTCGGAAAAATTTGTTAACCAAACGTGAAAAGCTTGGCCAACTTTCACCCAAACTTATGAAAAGTAAGAAAATTTATTAACCAAATGTGAAAAGGTTAGCCAAATTTCAAACCAAACTTCTAAATATCTCAGTCAAACATATGAAAAGTAGGAAAAGTTTATTAACCAAATGTGAAAAGTTTGCTCAACTTTCACCCAAACTTATGAAAAGTGGGAAATTTTGTTGTCCAGATGTGAAAAGTTTGGCCAAATTTCAACCAAATCCATAAAAATCTAGGAAATTTAGTTGACCAAATGTGAAAAAATTGTGGCCAAAGTTCAACCAAACTTATAAATATCTCACCCAAACTTGTGAAAAGTAGGAAATTTTGTTGTCCAGCTGTGAAAAGTTTGACCAAATTTCAAACAAACTCATAAAAAGTAGGAAACTTTGTTAACCAAAATGTGAAAAGTTTGGCTAAAGTTCATTGAAACTTATAAAAAGTAGGAAACTTTGTTAACCAATTGTGAAAACTTTTTGACAAGTGAAGAAATATTTCATCCAAAACTTATAAAAAGTAGGAAATTTTGTTAACAAAATATGAAAAATTTCAGCCAAATTTAAGCCAAAACTTATAAAAATGTAGGGCAATTCATTAACCAAACGGGAAAAATATCTCACATTGTCATTTTAAATCCCCATCCTGCTATAGATATTTGTCTGTCCCCTATGCAAACAACAGTTGTATTTCAGGAAATTAAAGGTATCTTATGTAATAAGTCACTATGGTTGAATGAAAAAAATTAAATTTCAACAATAAAATTGTACAAAAATTAACAATTAAATTTCTCTTTCTGTTTCCAAATTGAATGTTTCATGTAGAAATGATAATTGTTAATTTTTGTACAATTTTATTGTTGAAATTTTATTTTTTTCATTCAACCATAGTGACTTATTACATAAGATACCTTTAATTTTCTGAAATACAACTGTTGTTTGCATAGGGGACAGACGAATATCTCTAGCAGGATGGGGATTTAAAATGACAATGTGAGATATTTTTCCTGTTTAGTTAAGGAATTGCCCTACATTTGTATAAGTTTTGGCTAAAATTTGGCTGAAATTTTTCATATTTTGTTAACACAATTTGCTACTTTTTATAAGTTTTGGATGAAATATTTCTTCACTTGTCAATTGGTTAACAAAGTTTCCTACTTTTTATAAGTTTCAATGAACTTTAGCTAAACTTTTCACATTTCGTTAACAAAGTTTCCTACTTTTTATGAGTTTTTTAAAAATTTAGTCAAACTTTTCACAGCTGGACAACAAAATTTCCTACTTTTCACAAGTTTGGGTGCGATATTTATAAGTTTGGTTGAACTTTGGCCACAATTTTTTCACATTTGGTCAACTAAATTTCATAGTTTTTTTTTTATGGATTTGGTTGAAATTTGGCCAAACTTTTCATATCTGGACAACAGAATTTCCCACTTTTCATAAGTTTGGGTGAAAGTTGGCCAAGCTTTTCACGTTTGGTTAACAAATTTTTCCTACTTTTCATATGTTTGACTGATATTTTTATAAGATTGGGTTGAAATTTTGCTAACCTTTTCACATTTGGTTAACAAATTTTCTTACTTGATCAAGATTTTTGCCATTTGGTTAACAGGTTTTCCCACTTTTCATAAAGTTGATTGAAATGTGGCCACATATTTTTTTTTCACTTTTGGGTAGCAGATTTTCCTACTTGACCTAGGTATTCCCCTTTTGGTTAATAAAGTTTACTATTTTTCATTAGTTTGGCTGAGATATTTCTGTATTTTGCCTAACATTTTCCCATTTGCCTGACAATTTTCCTTCTTTTCATAAGTTAGGTTGATCTATTTATAAGTTTAGTTGAAATATTTCTCTCTTTGGGTGATATTTTTTCCCGTTGGGTAACAAATTTTCCTACTCTTCATAAATTTGGTTGAAATTTGCCCAAACTTTGTCACATTTGATTAATAAATTTTCCTACTTTTCATAAGTTTGGTTGAAATTTGTCCAATCTTTTCACATTTGGTTAACAAAGTTTCCTACATTTTATAAATTTGGTTGAAATTTGATCATCAAATATTCACCTTTATTTAACAAATTTTACTTCTTTTCATAAGTTTGGCTGAGATATTTATAAGTGTGGTTGCAATTTGGTTAAGATTTTTCACTTTGGTTAACAAAGTGTCCTAATTTTGATAAGTTTCGTTGAGTTAATTATAAGTTTGTATTTACATTCCTGTGTGATATTGTACGTGTCCCTCTGTTCCATCGTGTCTTTGTTCTTGCGTGACTTTGGTCTTGTCTCATTGTTCCATATTGTGTGTGTGTGTGTGTGTGTGTGTGTGTGTGTGTGTGTGTGTGTGTGTGTGTGTGTGTGTGAATTGTTCCACAGCTTTGCGCTACATTCAACATGAAAAACAAGCTCGCATAGTCGTCAACATGAAAACAATGAAAAACCAGAAAGAGGAAAAACAAGCCAAGCATACCACTGAAAAAACCAACAAAACAAGAAATTTCCGTTTTCATTACTTTTATTTTTTCCATCAAAAGCAATATTTTCATGTGCACAACATTCAATATTTTTTATTTTTTATTTTCAATACAAATAGCATTTTAATGATTGGTGAAAATGTGACAGACAGTAACACACAACATTGAGTCTTTTTATTTTCAATGATACGGACAATTCACTGTACCACACATGTAAGCATATCACACATATGACCACTTTAATTTTTAATAGATCATATTATTGCCAGCAATCAACCTAGCGGGTGTTGAGTGATGTGGTTTATATAGAAACTAGTCGCAAGGATTGTCTCTATCAGGTACTTAGTGTCAGGTCTGTTGTGTAGGGCGTAATTAAACATGTCACTGTCCTGAACTATTTCTATAAACTCGTCAAAGTCGTTTTCGTGGTTAAATAGGTGGGGGATGTCGAGTTGGCATGCATTGTTCGATGAAGAATGGAAAAACCTAAGTTCTCTTGTCTCCTTGTGACGTAAGATCATGTGATGCGAATAATTTACGTTGAACCTACATGTCTGACTAGCAAATATTGGTCTTAAAGTCTCGGTCCAGTCAATTGGTTGTGTTGAGTCTGGTCGATGAATAAAAATTGTAGGTCGATACATATTTGTGGATGTTCTGATGTGTCTTAAGGTAGGGCCAGACGTCTCTATATTTCTGTTGGATGTCAGGGTCGCGGATGATGTCTACAGTCTTTAGTTCCTCATCTACTTCGTCAACTATGACGGCTTCCTCTGATTCCACGTGATCAAGTTTAGGTTTTTTAGATGTCTGTGTGTCTACTTGTCCTTTTCTTTTGCGTGATGTAGTATCCATTGTTGATGTTGATGGTGTAGTATTTGATGGTGTAGTGTCCGCGTTTGATGGTGTAGTGGTAACATGTGTTGGTGTTCATGTCTGGTGATCAGTTTTAATGTGTCGTTGTAGGATGTCTTTCCTTTTGTATAGATTACCGCAAATGTGGCATGTGTGAGTTTGGGTTTTGTGTACGGTGTTAATGTGACGTGTAAGACTGCGGATTTCAGTAAATACTTTACCACAGATAGATCAGAGATAGATATTTTTTTGCCTAGTTGCCATAATGATAGGGAAAAAAATGTAGTAGTGACAAAGACTGGATTTAGATAATGGCTTGGTGATAGCTCAGTAATATGTCCAACACGCTTGTAGCTTCGGGTATTATATAATATCTCGTGTGTGTAGCTCAAATGAATAAGGTATAGTGACCCTTATAAAATTGTGTAGTCTTGCACTAGTTCCAGACTTTCACAATCGTTGTATATACCGACTGTCAAACAGCTGTGAAGAAAAGACAACATCATTATAGTCCGACACAAAACATGCGATAGTCATGCTGATAGCATATCTACAGAAAACATTATTTCATATCACATACATTGTTAGGAAAAATCAAAAGAAAAAAGGATTTGAGGTTTATGATGTCGCACCTAGTAAATTATTTCATTTTCTTTTTATCCTTACAGAGGGTCTTCTCCGTAACTATATTTTTATGGTGATAGTTAGCAACGCCTTGGTTCGTAATTCTGTTCTTTGTGTTATTTTATATTGTATGGCACAGAGTTGTACTATATTAGTGAGAAATGGTGACTACCTTTTAAGGTCCCCACCACTTAGGGGTGAAAATATTTAGTGATGACCGATAGTTAGTGAGAAATGCTGAAAGCATACATACCAATATTTTGGTGCTAGACCGCTCGGTGTCTTCCTTTCTTATACACCGCTCAATACCTTCGAGCTTTCATCCTTGTAAGCAATGGTCTCGAGATTTCACTTCTTGTAAGCAATAGTTTCGAGATTTCACTTCTTGTAACCATTCAATAGTCTCGATATTGATCCGTGTCTGCAAATTTTCAGTCTGGAGAAAGGATAAAGATGATATAACTAAGGAAAGTAAAAATTTTACATACTGACTTTGACACCGCATAAGTGACTTTTATATAGATTTGACACATTTTGAAGAGAAAGAGTATTTTGAGATCGTATACATTAGTGATATACATTCATTTAATACATCAGTGACCACAGAGCATGACTATAGATTCTCCTGTGTCAGCACATTATTTTTCCCTCTATAGAGTGAGCGGGATAATGTTCAGTACTGAATGATTGAATACAGCATGTTTCCATACACTGCATAGAAAGAGGACATGATCGTAGACGCCTATATGTTACACTACAAATAGTGGAGACCTGCTATGTACACATACGTTTGTGCATTCCAGAATCGATGTGGGCCACGTGTCAATGAGGGACTGGTCGTCTTGGTTTGAATATGTAGATGGACAAAATAATAATACATTTTAGTGAACATAGAAAGTATCGTTTAATGAAAAACATGTTTCATATGTACACAATTGGAATGCACCACAGCCGCTACCCTACAGGATTACAGCAGTTGACGCCTGAGAGTACAGACAATCACCCGGCATGATACTATTCAGTGCCACACATCGAGCTGTGAGGCGTCATTTCTCCCCACGTCACTTGACTGCAAAAGTGAAGCTGATGCTGATTGCAACCGTCATTAGTATCTGTATTAATATTCCTATACCGGGCGGCTATACCTTGCGGTGTATTCTTTTTAGTTGCCTCATGTAGCTTTCGCGATATACACTAGTGACAGTACTATACCGACTTGACGACCTGTAACGCGACAATATAGCATACACACAGTGCTACTTACCACTGTGATCTATTCGCTGAGGTGTTTTTGATAGGTCTTGTTGCACGCATAGTGTCTTAAACCCGCATTTGCGGTCCTTTTTATACAGACTGTGTGGCTGATGCAACATAGAAAACATGTCTAAGCATGTTCAAGCAGGTTAACCCCGTCAGTACACTCTGAGTCATCCTCCGTTTTCCCCCCAAAGACATGTCTGAACACGTTTACTCCGTTGACATAGCCCCGTGTTGAGCAACCATGTCGGTCACCCTCAGATGATGCTGGTGATGATGAGTTGATGATGATGATGATGATGATGATGATGATGATGATGATGATGATGATGATGATGTTGATGATGATGATGATGATGATGATGATGATTTGTTTGTTGGTGGTGGTGGGTGATGATGATGATGGTAATCCTGATTACAAACACTACAGACAATCATGGCTGTCGGTTGTTCAGAAAGACACCGGCAAGCTTGCCCAGGAAGGAGGAATGTTGAGTTTGACTGCGCTGTCCTGTAATTGACAGACATCTAGCTTGTGCTACACCCTCTTCACACGAACATGACATGGTTGTCATTCATTCAAAATGAGAATCGCAAACTTGCCCAGCACACATGAAACTCCATAGAATGTTGAGGTTGGCTGCGATGTCCTGTAATTTATAGCACGCACGCGCGCGCGCGCACACACACACATACACACACAGATGTCATGATGGTACACGATCACCAATCAATGTTGGGGCTGTCTGCAACGTCCTGTAAATGCATTGCATAAACAATGTTGGGGCTGACTGCGACGTCCTGTAATAGATAGACACATAGCTGTTGATACACCCTCTTCACACGCACATGACATGGTTGTCGTTCATTCAAAATGAGAATCGCAAACTTGCCCAGCATAGATGAAACTCCATAGAATGTTGAGGTTGACTGTGATGTCCTGTAATTGATAGCACACACCCGCGCGCGAATACACACACACATGTATATAAACACACGCGTGCTAGCGCACACGACATGACCGTTGTTCGTACATAATGACAATTGCAAAACTTGCCCCAGGAAGTCAGACACTCCGTAGAAAACTGAGGTTGACTGCGATGTCCTGTAATTGGTAGTGCGCACATACACACATACATACACTCGGCCGTATACCCACGCACTCACACACGCCTACATGCGCGCACACACACACACATACGGTTGTCATGATGGTACAAGCGCAATCAAACAATGTTGGGGTTGACTGCAGCGTCCTGTAAATGAATTGCATTACAGCTTGACTACCAGCTGTAATAGGTAGACACATAGTACTAGGCAATCATTTGGTCGTGAAATAACACGGCGAATCATGATGCATACGAGCAACCAAACAATATTGGGGTTGACTGCGACGTCCTGTAATAGATAGCACACACACACACACGAATGTACATAGACACGCACGCATACACGGATATCATGATGGGACACGCGCAACCAATCACTGTTGGGGTTGTCTGCAACGTCCTGTAAATGCATTGCATAAACAATGTTGGGGTTGACTGCGACGTTCTGTAATAGATGGACACCTAGCTGTTGATACACCCTCTTCACACGCACTTCTTATAGGTATATTTGAGCATAGTTTATTTTTTCCTACCCAAATATTCCCTTCACAGCTCCGAATGTGTCACTGTGTTAATTATGTTAACGGTCAATGGGTGTGTTTATCTCAGGTAAGATCAACTCGAGCTGGCCAGCGCTGTTGTCAGCCCGCTTTAGTGTGCGTGTTTATCTCCAGTAATGATGAGAGCTGGCCGGTGGTGGGGTTAGCACGTGACCTTTTACCTGTACACGCAGGTAATCTTTCATTCAAGGGGAGCTTAGTATCCAAAAGGGGGAACAATTCTGGTTGAGCCAAGAGCCCAGAATAGTCTCCCTTGGCATACTTTTATAATTAAGGGGTATAACTGCTGGTTTTAATAATATTACATATTTTTACAGCCAAGTCAATTAATGGATACTGGTGTATTTCAGATAGAGTTATTATGGTAAAAATCAAAGGCAAACCAATAGACATAAATATTATACAAGTATATGCACCAACAGCAAGCAGTAGTGATGAAGAAATACAACACTTTTTCGACGAAATAGAAATGGCGATGGCTCAAATTGGATCACAAGAAATAAAGATAATACTTGGTGATTTTAATGCAAAAGTAGGAAAGGGAAAAATGGAGGATGTAGTGGGGAATTATGGTTTAGGTACAAGAAATGAAAGAGGGGAAAAGCTAATAGAATGGGCAAATATCAATGATATGATAATTGGAAACACATGGTTTAAACACCATAAAAGACATGGATAAGCCCTGATAAGAAAATACTACATACTAATTAATAAAAGATTTAGAAATGCTTTAATTAATGTAAAGACAATGCCTGGTGCTGACTGTAATAGTGATCATGTACCACTATGTGGACAAATAAAAGTAAGATTAAAGAGAGGGGAAAAAATGGTTAAGAACACGAGACTTAATAAAGAGGTTCTGAAAATAGATAAAGAAATGCAAGAACAATACAGAGTGACTGTGAAAAATAGGTACAATGCAATAACTAAAATACAGAGTATAGATGAACAATGGGAAATGTTAAGGGACTCCATTCATCAAACTAGCAAAGAAGTATTACCGGAGAGAGGCAAAATAGCTAAGAAAAAATGGATGAATGAAGATATCTTAAAACTGATGGACAAAAGAAAACAGAGTAAGAATGACAAACAAGAACACGCTAAGATAAATAAAGAAATAAAAGATAAATGTGGGAAGGCTAAAGAAAGTTGGTTAAACGAGCAATGCAAAAAAATTGAATTAAATTCCATTAAAGATACAAAAAATATGCACAGACAAATCAGTGAGCTTACAGGAAGAAAAATAAGAATAAATACAGGGTGTTTGAAATCAAAAACAGGAAAGATAATATTAGAGGAAGATGCTATAATGAAGAGGTGGAATGAGTATATAAGAGAATTATATGAAGGAGAAAGGGAAGAATTAACAGAAGATAGTAACTTAGAAGGTCCACCTATTCTGAAAGAAGAAGTCGCTGACGCTATGAAACGTATGAAGAAAGGAAAAACAGCTGGGCCAGATGAAATCACAATAGAAGAATTAGAAGTATTGGGAGAATTTGGAGTAGATATATTAACCAAAATGTTGAATGATATTTACAGCAGTGGATATTTACCCAGTGATATGCTGAAATCTGTATTTATAGCTATACCAAAAAGACCAGGAGCAATTGATTGTGAAGATTTTCGTACAATTAACCTTATAAACCATATCACTAAGCTTCTACTCAGAATCATAATGAGAAGAACCAAAAAGAAAATAAAAATGGAAATTAGTGAAGAACAGTATGGATTTGTGGAAGGAAAGGGCACAAACAATGCAATTTATACATTACGGACACTAATAGAAAGGTCAATAGAGAAACAGAGAGACATATATTTGTGCTTCATAGATTATACTAAGGCATTTGATAAAGTAAAACATGATGAACTGATTAAAATGTTGGAAGATATCAACACTGATGGAAAAGATTTAAGAATAATAAAGAATATTTACTGGAACCAAGTAGCAGCAATTAAAATGGGAAATAAAGAGGGTAGTTACGAACAGATAAAGCTAGGAGTACGACAAGGGCGTGTCTTGTCACCAGATCTTTTCTCCCTGTATAGCGAAGTAATAATGAGAGAGATCAAAGAGATGCCAGGAATACTAGTTGGAGGTTATAATATAAATAATATACGCTATGCAGATGACACAGTATTGGTGGCGGATAATTCAACAGACCTACAACAATTATTAGACGTTGTAGTAACAGGGAGTGCAAGGAAAGGACTCTCCTTGAATATCAAGAAAACAGTAACAATGGTAATATCAAAGAAAATGGTGACACCAAAATGTGACATAGAAATAGAAGGGAAAATCCTTAACCAAGTTGATAATTTTAGATACCTAGGGGCATTTACAACATCAGATGGAAGATGTACAACAGAGATTAATAGCAGAATAGGGCAGGCAAAATCCGCATTTCAGAAAATGAAGAGTATTTCAGAAAATGAAGAGTATCTTATGCAATAAGTCACTATCACTGAATGTAAGAAAGAGAGTGCTGAAATGCTATGTAGAACCAGTTTTGCTGTATGGCAGTGAATCTTGGAATGTAAATGAACAAATTAAGAAGAAATTAGAAGCAACAGAGATGTGGTTCCTGAGACGAATGTTGCGAATTCCTTGGACTGCCAGAGTAACTAACGACGACTGCCTAAAACAGGCTAACAAAACTAGAACATTATATACAACAATAAGACAGAGACAAACAACTTTCCTCGGTCATGTGATGAGAAGAGAGGCATTGGAGAACATCGTAACAACTGGAAAGATCGAGGGGAAGAGAGGCAGAGGTAGACCAAGAGAAGCTGGATGGATTGAGACGGTGGCATGGAGGAATATCAGCAGCAAAGTTGATCCAGATAACCAAAGACCGAGATCTATGGAGAGCCATGAACGCCTACGCCAGCCGGCACGGCACTTGATGATGATGATGACATATTTTTATAATTATCTTTGCACGTTATCGTTGTTATTAATTGAGACTCGTAGTTTTTTTTTTTTTTAAATTGACGTAACTATTCTCCAATAAACATACAAGAAATTTTGGGTGTTTAATACAGTTGTAGGGTTAATTTTTAGTATTATTCTATGGATGGTTAGTATATTTCTAAACCAGATTTTCACCAAGCGTTTAATGTTGATACATGGCTCAGGACTTCTGCCGAAGCGTACAAAAGTTTATTAATGCAATCCAAAAATGGATCCTCGAGTTAGCTCGAGAGATGGAATAAATCATTTTTCTGTCATACTGACTTCTATCTCCTCATCGAAGGAGGGGATCAATATGATTGGAGTTCGATCACACCACACACACTGTGCTGGGTCGGTTCGGGTCGGATCGGAGTGCACACCCGCTCGGGCCGGATCGCGTCGGATCGCCACGGATCGCGTCGCCGCCCCACCGCCGCCGCCACGCCCCACCCCTAGACCGGAAGTGACAACCGGAAGTAGTCACCCAGACCCAAGAAATTTCCCGACAAGTTCAAAATATTGAGGTCAATTGTGGTCGTAAAATATGACGTTTCGGTTGCGGTGATAGACTTTTTATATAGTAAAATATCGGTGGTTGCCATCACAAATACTACTTAAATACCTTCTGACATACTACTGACATGGTCATTTATTTTTCTGTCTATCCAAGGTATTCTTTACATTTTCCTCAGAAACCACATTTCAGCCATTAGATGTTTTCAGCTTGTCTGCTCATTGTCCACACTTGTAATTCATACACAAGTGCTGGTTCTATGTAGCACTTGAACACTTTTTTTCTCGTTGCAAATGACATCTTTTGTCAGTATATTTTGCATCAGAAGCTGCCATCAGAATCGATAATGATGTGGGTGAATATCAGCCCATTACAAGAGGTGTGCGATAAGGATGTGTAATGTCTCTAGATCTTTTTCCCTGTACAGTGAAAATATTTTAAGAAATATAGAATATATGGAAGGAATCAACATTGGAGGACGATATATCAATAATATTAGATATGCAGATGATACAGTCTTGATTGAAGACAATGAAAAGGAACTGCAACATTTAGTAGATGCGGTTGTTGCACACAGTGCACAACTAGGGTTAGAAGTGCATAGTAAGAAGACAGTATGTGGTCGTCACTGGGAAGAAGGAAATACCACAATGTAATATACGAGTAAATGGGCATATTCTTAAGCAAGTGAACCGGCACAGTATCTCGGAACAGTCATATAACATCTGATAGGAGATGACTTGAAGAGATTAGAACACAAATTGCCTTTGCGAAGGTAGTCTTTTCAAGATGAAAAACATACTGACCAATAAAAGGATATCAACTGAAACGAGAAAAAGAGTGATGAAGTGCTACACAGAACCTGCACTTTTGCATGGATGTGAAGCGTGGACAATGAGCAGTCAAGCTGGAAAACATCGGATGGCTGTGGAAATGTGGTTTCTGAGGAAAATGCAAAGAATACCATGGACAGACAGAAAAACCAATGAAAATGTCCTTCAAAAAACAAATGAATATCGTAAACTGATTAGAGTCATTAGACGTAGACAGTAAACATTTTTTGGGCATATTATGAGAAAAAATGACTTGGAGAACTTGGTGACAACTGGCAAGATCGAGGGGAAGAGACCAAGGGGAAGACCGAGAAGAAAGTACCTGGGTGGCTTATCCACGTGGTATGGTCGAGACAGAAACACGGAGCTGATCCACGACTCTGGTGATGGAGTGAGATGGCAAAACATGGCCGCCCACTCTTATCAGCATGGCACATGATGAATGGATGGATATTTAGCACCTTACAAACGGCTACCTTCATCATGACGATTCGTGTTCTAATCTTTTCAAGGCATCTCCCATCAGATGGTATGAATGTTCCGAGATCATTGTACCAACTCACGTGTTTAAGAATATTCACAGCTACTCGTATATTACATTGTGGTATTTCCTTCTTCCTAGTGACGACCATACGCTTCTTATCTTCTTACAATTTAATTATAAGGCTAGTTATTCACTGTGTGCAACAACAGCATCTATTAGATTTTGCCAATCCTCATTGTCTGCAATCAATACTGTATCAACCGCATATCTAACGTTGTTGATGTTACGTCCCCCAGTGGTGGTTCCTGTCATATCTTCTAAAGTTCTGAAAATAGTTTCACTGTTTAAGGAAAATAGATTGTAGATCTTCAAGCATCTTCATCATGTTGACATGACTTAATGTATTCAAAGCCGTTGTGTAGTCAATCAAATGTAGGTCTAGAACGTTCAATTATTGTAATCAGCATTTACACAGCATCACTGTACCCTTGTCTTCTGCAAACCCACATTGTTCTTCTCCTATTTTGGGTTGTATTTTCTTCCTAACTCTTTGCATGATAATTCTCAGCAGAATCTTTGTGATGTGGCTCATTACACTAATTGTTCGATGTTGATCACAATTCAAGGATCCTGATTTTTTAGGGATTGCAATAAATATAGCATTACATAATTTAGGATGTATATCTCCAGTACTATATGATAAGTTTAGCAGTCTGGTGACCTGGTCTATTCTATATTCTTCTAAGGCATTGATTGTTCCTGTTGTGATGCTGTCTGGACACGGGGTCTGGCCAGTTTTCATATTGTTAAGAGCATTCTATACTTCCATTTTCACAACTAATGGTCCCTCATTATTATATTCATACAGTTTTTTTTTCTTGTATCATCACACAGGTTTTTCACATGATTTGAACACACATGTAACATCTGATCTTTTCCTATTATGATTTTGCCATCATTGGTTTTTAGGCAACCTATTGATGTGTGGGTTCTTCTATTAGCGATGTATTGAATAATGTTGTGTATTAATTTCGTATTCCGGTGTTGTGTTGGTTTTCAATTTCCCTGCAGTTTTCCTTAAGCCTTGCTTCATTTGCATTTTTGCACATTTTCCTAATTTTCCTGTGAATCTCTTCATACATTTCATGGTTATTTTTGTTATTTTTTTTTCTTATTTGAGTTTTAAGATGTTCCGTCATCTATTTCTCACGTCGCATCATCTTCATTCTTTGTATAGTTGTTTGTGCAGCTTGGTTGATGATTGATTTATTTAATACAAGGGTATGTTAATAAGTAGGTCACAAATGGCTGTAGAAAAGAAACTAAATATGATAACAATTTGAAACCAGTTTATTTGTATACATACATTGCCCCTTTATTTCTCAACATAATTTCCATCAACACTGATGCACTTATCCCATCGTTTTATCAGTCCTCCCAAACCAGCTACATAGAACTGCGTGCTTTGTTTTTACCTGCAATCCCACAGAACAGTGTGACTTACTTATTGACTAGCCCTCGTTATTTTTTTCTATCAAACCATGCACCGCTTTACGGGATAAACATCTTTCAGCATAAACACTGAAAATCCACCTTGGCGGGAGACATTTCGCGAATGACGCCGAAGTTTATTGTGAAGTGAAAACGTAGTTTAGAAAACAGAGCACGCAGTTCTACGCAGCCGGTTTGGGAAGAGTGATAAAACGATGGGATGAGTGCATCAATGTTGGTGGAAATTATGTTGAGAAATAAAGGGACAATGTATGCATAGAAATAAACTGGTTTCCATCCATCCATCATGTGCCATGCCTGTAAGCGTGGGCGGTCATGTTCTGCCATCTCACTCGATCACCAGAGTTGTGGATCAGCTCCGTGTTTCTGTCTCGACCATGCCACAAGGCCAAGCCATCCAGGTACTTGCTTCTAGGTCTTCCCCTTAGTCTGTTCCCCTCGATCTTACCAGTTGTCACCAAATTCTCCAATCCATTTCTTCTCATAACATGCCCAAAAAATTTTGACTGTCTACGTCTAATTTCTCTAATCAATTTACGATCTTCATTTGTTTCTTGAAGGACTTGTTCATTGGTCTTTCTGGCTGTCCATGGTATTCTTTGCATTTTCCTCAGAAACCACATCTCTACAGCCATCAGATGTTTTTCAGCCTGACTGCTCATTGTCCACGCTTCACATCCATACAAAAGTATAGGTTCAATGTAGCATCTCAACACTCTTTTTCTCGTTTCAATTGACATCTTTTTATTGGTCAATATGTTTTTCATCTTGCTAAAGGCTACCTTTGCCATGGCGATTCTTGTTCTAATCTCTTCAAGGCATCTCCCATCAGATGTTATTACTGTTCCGAGATAATTGTACCTGCTCACTTGTTGAAGAATATTCCCATTTACTTGTATATTACATTGTGGTATTTCGTCCTTCCTAGTGACGACCATAATCTGTGTCTTTTTACAATTTAATTCTAACCCTAGTTGTTCACTGTGTGTAACAATCGCATCTACTAAATTTTGCAGGTCCTGTTCATTGTCTGCAATCAAGACTGTATCATCTGCATATCTAATGTTATTGATGCATCGTTCCCCAATGTTGATTCCTTCCATATCTTCAATATTTCTGAAAATACTTTCACTGTACAGGGAAAACAGATCTGGAGACATTACACATCCCTGTCTCACACCCCTTTTAATAGGCTGATATTGGCTTACTTCATTATCAACTCTTATGGCAGCTTGTAGTTTCCAATATATGTTTTTTACAAGTCTAAGATCTTTTCCATCAATTTGTAGATCTTCAAGCATCCTTATCATGTTGACATGTCTCACGTTATCAAAAGCCTTTGTGTAGTCAATAAAGCAAAGGTGTAGATCTTTGTTTACTTCTATAGAACGTTCGATTATGTTTCTCAGTATATACACAGCATTTACTGTACCCTTGCCTTCCACAAACCCACATTGTTCTTCTCCTATTTCAGGTTGTATTTTCCTCCTAACTCTTTGCATGATAATTCTTAGCAAAATCTTCGTGATGTGACTCATTATACTAATTGTTCGATGTTGATCACATTCCAAGGCTCCTGATTTCTTTGGGATTGCAATAAATATAGAATTACATAACTCCTGAGGTATATTTCCAGTATCATATATTGTATTAAGCAGACTGGTAACTTGATCATTCCATATTCTTTTAAAGCATTAATCATTACTGTTGTGACGCTGTCTGAACCGGGGGTCTTGGAAGATTTCATATGGTTAAGAGCATTCTGAACCTCCATCTTCAAAATTGCTGGTCCTTCATTATTATTTTGAACATCATACTGTTCGTCTCTGTTATCGTCATACAGGTTTTTCACGTAATCTGACCATTCATGTAATATCTGATCTTTTTCTATGATGACTCTTCCATCTTTTGTCTTTAGGCAGCCTGCTGATGTACGTGTTCTTTGATTAGTAAGCTCCTGAATTCTTTTGTGCATTAGTTTCGCATTGTTACTGTTGTGTTGTTTTTCAATTTCTCTGCAATTGTTCTCAAGCCATGTTTCTTTTGCCTCCTTACATAAGGTTCTCACTTTTCTGTGAATTTCTTCATATTTGGCAGGATTATTTTTGTTCTGTCTTCTTGTTTCCATTAGTTGTAAAATTTCTTCAGTCATCCATGTTTTACGGCCCACTTTCTTTACTTTTGGAATAGTTTTTTCTGCTGCGCAACTGATTGAATTCTTCATCGTTTCCCATTGATCATCTACATCTTGAAACAGGATCTCTAGATCAGACAATATATCAAATTTGTTCTTTACTTCTATGTTAAAATTATCTTGTATTTCTTTGTCAGTTTTCAATTTGCACAAGTCATATTTAGGGTTTCCTGCTGTATACTTGACTTTCTTTAACTTTACCCTCAATGTGCCTGTAATTAATCTGTGATCACTGTAACAGTCTGCATTTGGAACTGTTTTTACGACTGTTAACGCATTTCGAAACCTTTTGCTAATCAGGATGTAATCTATCTGGTTTTTAATCCTGCTGTCTGGACTCCTCCATGTCCATAATCTTCTAGGATGCTGTTTAAACCAGGTGTTTCCTACAACCATTTCTTGTTCTTTTACCCATTCTACAAGTCTGTATCCTCTTTCATTTCTCTCTCCCAAACCATGGTTGCCTACACTGCATCCATCGCCTTGCTGTCCTATTTTTGCGTTGAAATCACCCATTATGATATTTATTTCTGATTGTTTGCAGTTCTTCAAAGCAGACTCCACGTCATTATAAAATTCCTCTATGCTTTCTTCACTGCTTTCACTTGTTGGGGCATATACTTGAATGACATTTATTTTAAAAGGTCTTCCGTTTAATTTTACTAATAGGACTCTGTCTGACACAGCATGATATCCTTTGACAGAATTTGATGTTTGCTTATCTAATATAATGGCTACACCTCTTTGCTGTTCTTCTCCCCCAGAGTAAATAATCTTACAATCCTCTCCTGTCCTTATCCCTGCTCTGGTTTCAAGTTACCATATTTATTTTTTTTTTTTTTTTCTATAGCCATTTGTGACTTATTTATTAACTCACCCTCGTATTTCCCGGTGATCGCTGACATCTTGAAATAATATTTCCATATCGGACGATGTATTCAATCCGTACTTTTTGCCCCTACGTTGAATTTATCTTTTATCTCCTCACTCTTCAGTGCACGTAGATCAAATGTTGTGTCACTTGGTGTATATTTCATCTTCTTTAATTTTATATGTATATTACTTATGATTAATCTATGGTTGCTGCAGCAGTCTGCGCTTGAAATAGTTTTTGCAACTTTTAGGCATTACGAAATCTTCTAATTTCAGTCTGATTTCTGATCTTATGGTCAGGATTTCTCCATGTCCATAATCTCCTTGAGTGATGTTGATACCAAGTGTTTCCAATACACGTCGCATCTCTTTTGCTCACTATACAAGTCTGCAACCTCTATCATTATGTTCCCTCAGTCCATACTTACCTACTATGCATCCGTCCTGTTGATTTCCAACTTTGGCATTCAAGTCACCCATTATGATATTTACTTCAGTTTTCTTGCGGAATATATATATATATATATATATATATATATATATATATATATATATATATATATATATATATATATATATATATATATATATATATATGCGGAAAAAATATATCCATTATAATTGCTACCCCTCTCTGTTTGTTTCTCTCCACCAGAGTGGATTATGCAATATTGCTCGCATGTTATAATGCCCATTCCTTTTCATCTGGTCTCACATATACCTAACATGTTAATATTCAGTCTTCTCATTTCGTTCTTAATGTTATCAAATTATCTATCTCCACTCATAGTTCTTACATTCCAAGTTTCCACTTTCAATGACAGCAATCTTTTGCACTCAGTTGCTTGCTGACTGTCTGAAGTCACCTGATACACATGACTACTCCCATATGAGCTATAGCTGCTCAGAAATAGCTTCTCTTTCACTAGAAAGATATTACTTCTAGATGGATGAGTTTTATCTATCGCTTTCCTGATATTAAATCTAAACTCATTTCTTTGTTCCACTTGTAAGAATTACGCTATGCACTGCCATATTGATTATACTCTCAGAGATGAGGGTTTTTGTAAATAAGGATGTGTTTATCCTTTTCCTTGACTATCTCCTCCTTATTGCCTCGGCTAGGTCAGAGCTCCAGTAAGGTTTGCATCTCTTGCATTTCCCCCTAGAATATACTTTTTTGGCAGCTGCAAGGATTATCATACAGTTTGTGTAGCTTGTGTTGATGCCATCAGTTTAAATAAATGTGTCTCGCTCGACTCTTTACTACAGAAGCCATTATTTTACTTTCAGGATGTTCCATTTGTTGTAATGTCGCATTGACGTGATAAGTACAGGGCAATTTTACAACACTAAGACTTTGATGGTTATATCTTCTGCCACGTATGCTGACACACATGTCAAGTCAGGTCAACTGTTCGTACTATGTGCTCTATGGAAAAAGTTTTTGTTGCAATAGCTAGATTATAGATTAGCATCTGGTTGGAAATATTGCTATAGCTTCTCTATACCACTAGTCCTCTGTTGTTGATTAGTCAATATCCCAGAGATGATATTAGGGCATTGAAGTAATAGGCTTCGTTTTCTCCAATGTTGGACCAAAAGTCCAGTAAACTTGCAAATGAGGCTAGATGACAGTAGATGTTGTGCTGGGTATACTTATTGTTATATGTGCCCCATAACTTTATTATCTGGCGGTCAATGTCGGCCACGATGTTATTGGTTACTGTGGCTAGGACATTGTTTCTGGTCATGGTAATGTTGCCTTCTGCAGGAGGATGGTTTCTTGCAAAACGGATACATGCACTTGATGTTTAAGCATCACCTTTACTAATTGTTATATTTTGAAGTCCAGCTATATTAAGCTAAAGTTCTTTGATATGCCCTTAATTAATTCTTCACAAGGAGCAGGAGGCTCAACATAACAATACGCATAAATTAAGATTATGACAGGCAAACATGTCTGATTTTGAATGCATATTCTGGATTTGGTAGTCCAATTAGTGTAGCAGGGAAATATTGTTGTCACCAACTGCTTTACCACCTATGCTCATCGTTTCCCACATTTAAACATTGCATATATTATATTAGAAGGTGAAACGTATTTTATGTAATAAATCAATTTCCATAGCTGCCAGAAGGAGCGTAGCCACACAGAATTGTTATGTTTTCGATATTGTTCAATGATGTTCATCACTCTTCCTGCATTCCAGTCGGTATAGACGGTCTTCCAGATGTTGGCAGCAACATTTGAATGGCTACTCTTAAACTTCTAGACCAATATCTATTTTGTTTTACAGAAGCATACGAAAGACAGGCCAAGATGCTTGATGGTCTAGGGCGCTGGAAGAATGGCATCTATAGAATTGCTCCAGAACATTAAAGACTGAAATCTGGGGAGAGACTTGAACACCTATACCACTTTGCAGAACATATGATGATTATATTATCTATAGGTTTCTGTTTCTGATCTACATATAATTTCCAAAAATGTGACGTAAGACCTGATGTATTAGCTCATTTAGTTAATGTCCATCCATCCATCATGTGCCATGCCGATAAGCGTGGGCGGCCATGTTCTGCCGTCTCAATCGATCACCAGAGTCGTGGATCAGTGCCGTGTTCCTGTCTCGACCATGCCACGTTGCCAAGTCATCCAGGTATTTGATTCTCGGTCTTCCCCTTGGTCTCTTCCCTTCGATCTTGCCAGTCGTCACTAAGTTCTCCAAGTCATTTCGTCTCATAACATGACCAAAACATTTTGACTGTCTACGTCTAATGACTTTAATCAGTTTATGATTTTCATTTGTTTTTTGAAAAACTTGTTCATTGGTTTTTTCTGTCTGTCCATGGCATTCTTTGCATTGTCCTCAGAAACAACATTTCCACAGCTCTTAGCAGTTTTTCAGCTTTACTGCTTATTGTCCACGCTACACATCCATACAAAAGTATAGTTTCTATGTAGCACTTCAACACTATTTTTCTCGTTTCAATTGATATCTTTTTATTGGTCAGTATGTTTTTCATATTGCAAAAGGCTAACTTCGCAATGGCAATTCTAATCTCGTCAAGGCATCTCCCATCAGACTGTGCCGAGATAACTGTATCGATTCACTTGCTTAAGAATATGCCCATTTACTCGTATATCACATTGTGGTATTTCCTTCTTCCCAGTGACGACCATAGGCTGTGTCTTCTTAATATGCAGTTCTAACCCTAGTTGTTAACTGTGTGCAACAACCGCATCTACTAAATTTTGCAGGTCCTGTTCATTGTCTGCAATCAAGACTGTATCATCTGCATATCTAATGTTATTGATGTATCTTCCCCCACTGTTGATTCGTTCCATATCTTCTATATTTCTGAAAATATTTTCACTGTACAGGGAAAAAGATCTGGAGACAATGAGACATCTCACACCTCTTTTAATAGGCTGATAATGACTTACATCGTTATCAATTCTGATGGCACCTTGTTGTTTCGAATATATGTTTTTTTACAAGTCTAAGGTCTTTTCCATCAATTTGTAGATCTTCAGGTATCCGTATCATGTCGATATGTCTCACTTTATCGAAAGCCTTTGTGTAATAAATAAAGCAAATATATAGATCTTTATTTACTTCTATACAACGTTCAATTACTGTTCTCAGCATATATACAGCATTTACTGTGCACTCGCCTTCTACAAACCCACAATGTTCTTCTATTTCGGGTTGTATTTTCTTCCTAACTCTTTGCATGATAATTCTCAGCAAAATCTTCGTCATCTGGCTCATTATTCTGATTGTTCGATGTTGATCGCATTCCAATGCTCCTGGTTTCTTCGGGATTGCAATAAATACAGAATTACATAATTCAGGAGGTATATCTCCAGTATCGTATATTGCGTTCAGCAGTCTGGTGACTTGGTCTATTCCATATTCTTCAAAGGCATTGATCATTTATTTCAATTCTGATGTTATCTGTACCCAGGGTCCTTGCCAGTTTTCATATGGTTAAGAGCATTCTGAACTTCCATCTTCAAAATTGATGGTCCTTCATTATTATTCCGATGATCACACTGTTCTTCTCTTGTATCAGCATAATGGTCTTTCACATAATCTGACCACGCATGTACAATCTGATCTTTTTCTATTATGATTTTGCCTCTTTGGTTTTTAGGCAACCCGTTTATGTGTGTGTTCTTTTGTTAGTGATGTCATTAATTATTTTGTTCATTAATTTGGTATTCCGAGTGTTGTGTTGGTTTTCAATTTCCTTGCAATTTTCCTTAAGCCATGTTTCATTAGCCTCTTTGCATAGCTTCCTAATTTTCCTGTGAATCTCTTCATATTTTTCCTTGTTATTTTTGTTACTTCTTCTTACTTCCATGAGTTTTAAGATGTCTTCCGTCATCCATTTTTTGCGTCCTATTATCTTTATTTTTGGAATGGTTGTTTCTGCAGCTTGGTGGACTGATTTATTTAATATTTCCCATTGGTCACTGACGTCTTGAAATAATATTTCTATATCTGACAATGCATCGAATCTGTTCTTTGCCTCTACGTTGGATTTATCTTTTGTTTCCTAACTCTTCAGTGCCTGTAGATCACAGTTTGTGTTTTTTGGTGAATATTTGACTTTCTTTAATTTTATATGTAAATTGCTTAAGAAGAGGTATACCGATATTTAATCCACAACAAAGACTAGCAAGATGGGCAGAATACTTTCAAGAACTACTTAACCCCACACATAACATAGAAATCCTCACCTTGTGTGCCTAAATGCCAGGGACAGCAAGAACCAAATTTCATAACTGCAGAAGTCAAAGCAGTTATACAGAAAAGTCCTAAAAACAAATCACCAGGTCCAGATGGAATAACTACAGAAGCTATTCAGGCCTGTGGGGAAATGGCTAACAAGACTTTTTAATATAGCATGGGAAGAAAGAAAAGTCCCAGATGATTGGCAACAGGCAATAATAGTACCAATATGGAAAAAGAAAGGCAATATGAGAGAGTGCGAAACATACAGAGGTATATCACTCCTGAGCCATATAGGGAAAATGTATGCAAAACTATTGGAACAAAGAGCTAGACCAATAGTTGAACAACAGTTATGCAAAGCACAATTCAGTTTTCAGAAAGGTAAAAGTTGCACTGATGCATTATTTACACTTAAACAAATTTGTGAAAAAACTATCGAATATAGTGGCCAGCAGAATATTGTGTTTGTAGATCAGGAAAAGGCTTTCGATAGAGTAGACAGATACAAATTATGGACTATCCTTGAAGACTATGGGATAGAAGGGCAACTGCTGGAAAACATTATAGCCATATACCACTCGAGCCAAAGTGCAGTAAGAACACAGGAAGGTATATCAGATATGTTCACAGTAAACACATGAGTGAGGCAGGGATGTGTGCTCTCTCCCCTGCTATTCAGTATCTACATGGACAGAATTTCCAAAGAAGCAAGTCTCGACAGAACAGATTCAGAAAATTTAGAACACTTTACTCCAGATGAAACAACTGACCCACAGGGAATAAATGAACTTCTATTTGCAGACGATCAATGCCTGTTTTACAGCGATGAGGGCAGACTACAAAATCATATTACTAATCTGAGTTCAACCTGCAGCAGATACAATATGAGTATAAACACAGCCAAAACCGAAGTAATGCAAGTTAGCAGATCGCCAGGCCCACTAATTATACAGATAAATAACACACCTCTGAAACAAGTTAAAGAATTCAAATACCTTGGAAGTATGATCACAGAAGATGGCAGATTGGACAGAGAAATTGAAATCAGATGTCAAAACCCTAGTGCACTTACATATCAACTATCACCCTTACTGAAACATCCAAACATACCCATGTCCGCAAAACGACAGATAATAAACAGCATATTCACACCAACCCTATGCTACCAATCTCAAACCTGGACTTTATCCAAATTACACCTTCGCAAAATCAACACCTGCGAAATGAGATGCCTTAGGAGAGTAGCCAACTTAACAATCCGAGACCGAGTAAGAAATGCTACTATCAGACAGACTGTGGGATCAACACCTTGTGCCACATTTATTGAAAGACAGAAGATCAAGTGGTTTGGCCATGTCGTTAGAATGCAACATCAGCAACTACCATCACTGGTCTTACATCAAAGATCATCTGCGACGAGACCACGAGGACGTCCAAGAAGAAAATGGATTGACGACATCAGAGACATTGTACAACCACACGGAATGACACTATCCAGTGCCGCCCACCGGGAGCTGGAACGCAAATTATTCCTCCCCACGACGCTTGACAGCAGAAGTGGAAGATGATGATGATGATGGTGATGAATTGCTTAAGATTAATCTATGGTCGATGAAGCAGTCTGCACTTGGTATAGTTTTTGCCCCTTTTAAGGCATTTCGAAATCTTCTGTTGATGAGAATGTAATCAGTCTGATTTCTGATCTTATGATCAGGACTCCTCCATGTCCATAATCTCCTTGGGTGCTGTTGATACCAGGTGTTTCAAATAATAAAATCAAGCTTTTTTGCCCACTGTACAAGTCTGCAACCTCTTTCATTCTGTTTCCCTAGTCCATACTTGCCTACTATGTATCCGTCCTGTTGATTTCCAACTTTGGCATTCAAGTCACCCATTATAATATTTACGGCAGAATTCTTTCATTTCTTGAAGGCTTTCTCTAAATCATTATAACATTCATCAATGCTGTCATCACTACTGTCTGCTGTTGGTGCATAAACGTGTATGACGTTAACATCAAAAGGTCTTCCACTCAACGTCACCAGTAACATTGTCTGATACTGTCCAATATCCTTTGATCAATTTTGATCTCTCTGTATCCATTATAATTGCTACTCCTCGCTTTTTTTTTTCTCTCCACTAGAATGGATTATGGTATAATCCTCAGATGTTAGAATGCCCATTCCTGTCCATCTGGTCTCACATATACCTGACCGGTTAATATTTAATCGTCTCATTTCATTCTTAATGTTAAAAAAATTGTCCATCCCCACTCATAGTTGTTACATTCTAAGTTCCTATTTTCAATGTTGATATTCTTTTGCACTCAGTCACCTGATGACGGTCTGGAGTCACCTGGTGCACATGACTAACCTGACCGGGCGAGGCTTCTCCTATGGAACACCCATTTACGCCATCTCTCTGATTATAGATAAGACTGCAGTACATGATATTCTTGGCATCTGTAAAGAAGGTAGTTTGCCATTGCTTTCCTACCGTCGTGAAGCTGGAGACCATAACCTACAACTATCTGTTGGCTGCTCTTCAACTTCATCCACCACCTGCACGATGGCTTCACGTAACCCTGATAGGGGGGCTGTAGCCTGTTCCATCGTGCCTTGACCCGAAATTAAAACGGAAGTGATGTACCGAGCTACCTCAGCCTGAATCATTGTGTCACTAAAATGGCAGCTGTAAGACCCATGCATTCTTTCGACGTCATTCATTCATTAAAATATCACGTGACAATAACACACATCATCTAGGGTTTTCCACGAAAGGCTAGCCTAATATTCCGTGCACAGCGATTGGGTGAAATTATCAGACGTTTTAAATAAATATAATTATTTGACAAAAAGTAAGTACTTTTATATTTTAGAGCTTGTTATCCTAATGTTTTGATATTTTAGATGGATATTCGAATTATGCACCCATTTTTACATACATTTGAAGAGTTCTATTGACTAAATCGCTTGAAATGTCGTAAAAAGAAATCTTTGTGAATGGAACTCCAAGAAGGCGCCTGACGGTCTGGACACTGTTTAACGCTCAAACATGCAATTTAAACTACTAAAGTTAAAAATAATGCAAGCTTAAAGATTATTAATAATTTATTTGTATACTTGTTCTATTTTTTATCATTTAACATGACGGAACATATAGATGAAGTCGGATTTAATATCCGTCAGTAGCCAGTCTGAGACAATCATGTTGGGCCGGAAGTGACAATAACAATGGACCCAATATTTCCCCATCTCAAAGTATGAATAGTATGGCGAAATCTGTATCGAGATTTTGACACTCAGATGTGAATATTTCCGCTCAGAATTGACATCCAAGCATAATATTTTTTTATTTTCAAGGCCTATCTATCTGTCGTGGTCTCATTAGTAAATACTCAAATTTAAAATCGTGATCTAAACGGGTACTTCACCTTGCCCAAGGGTGTCCCGTAGGCTAGCGGAGGGATGGGGGAACCTTACCACTCCTTTGACAGGGAGATAGTGTTGGTAGAATATTCATTATTCTAACCTCAGGGTGTGCATAGCTGTCCTCCCAAATTTCTGTGCGTTAGTGTTGAGAAAAGTGTCACACATGGAATGAGGTGAAAATACACACTTTAACTGATACAAATTAGAGTTTGCTAGAATGTGTCTAAACAGAATTCAATACAAATCATCAACAGGCAAACTGTCCAGGGTGTGACACAATTCCAACAAATCCAGTAGCAGGCAAAATCAACGGCAATAAAAGATCTGAAAGCCGGCAAATCATATAGTTGGAGGCATAATTTATTAGCCCAATGGTCAAGCCAATTACATTTCCAAAACGATCCATGAAAAATTAACAATTTATGTTTACCGTGTCTGTTATGGCCAGACGGGCCGGTGATTACAATATGAAATATATATAATACATCGTTGAAAACGCTAGACCCTAACGATTCTCAAATCCATGCCGCTATCCTTCTGTCATTCCTAATCTGGATAGGTTTGACCTTGCCGTGACTTTCTAAGTCCCGTTTGGATATGTTCACTTCTGTCCATTATTTCGGGCTCATATATATCGTTCCCAAATCTTCTCGTTATCCTCTGCAATCTATATTGGCCATGATAACGTTGTCCTGCCAGCAAATATCTTTCCAAGTTCCAAACAACTTCACCGTGCTGCTTCTCTGGTCAAGCTCTGTGATCTGAATGTTTTGTTGCTATTCACATTCTCTTGACGTATTCTGCATTCTACGTCGACTCTTGGTTTCCACTCGCCTTTGGTTCGCGACTTTGTCGCGACGTTTGGTTTACGTCAATATTAGTTGCACTACTATTTGGCAGCATTAACTTAAATACATCTCAAACAGCTTCATTATTACATATTTTATTAACAGTTACCTCTTTGTATTGTAAGAATCTGCTGGGCAACAACAGACAAAACTTCTAAGTCAATCCTGTTGAACTCATCAAAACAAGACCAGGCACCGCATGAAGCTAGACCCTAGGAAGATGGAAAATTAGGCTCATTGCTGTTTACATTCAGTAACCAACATTTGATATGTCAGAATGTTGCTGTTACTATTCAAGCTGAATCTGGGCAACCACCATGTAGTGGTATAAGCACTTACAAGCTGTTGTTATATTTCATAGAAACGCGTTTATTTGTTTGACACTGGGGAAATGACGTGAACCTCTCAAACAGGTCTACTGTTTCATAGGTATGTAAACAGCTGACATTATGGTGAAACTATGGATGGATTATATTCATATAACTGTTGAATGACATATGTTGTGCTGGAGGTCTTCTTGCAAAACAGCTAACACTGCAAATTTGTGACACGGAAATTCTGTTGCAAAGCTGGAAAAGGTAAATTATTTCACACAAACCCACAGTCGTGATTTCAATCTCTTTCCAAAAATTAAAACAAAAACACATGTGTAGCAAATTATGATGGTGTAGAAATAGTCACTTAACGACGATTGGCAAGACAAATATTAGAAATAAACTAATATATAAGAAAGAATAATAACAGTGAGAATAAAATAACAGGCAATTACTTTTTTTTTTTTTAAATGGCATATCCTTTACAGGAAATCGCTGTCAATAGCAGCATCTTTCAGCTGTCTATTGAATTCTATGCAAGATTACGCTCAGTAGTTTGCCATTGCTTTCTGAGCGGCCGATTCAGTTATCCCGCAAGTCACCAGCGGGGGTCGAACCGCTCCCAGTTCTCGCCCGCTTCGAGACTCTGCGTGATAAACGGGATTACGGAAATTAAGTGGTGTAACCCCTCGACCAGAGAGACAGGCAATTACTACATATGTACAAATGTACAGATCATTTAATTTTTTTTTTTTTAAATGAGGAAGAATGCGAATTCTTTGAAGATATCACGATAGACTAAATAAAATAAAGAAGCAAGACACCATAATAGTGAGACTACAATGCAAGACTAGGACACAATGGAACGGACATGGAAAAACATCTTTGAGTATTTGGAGACCAACACAGTGAATGAAATGATAATGGAGTAGACTGATAGAGGCATGCAGCCAACATGACCTCATTATGGTAAACACATTTTTAAACACAAAGATGCAAATATACAGTTAGAACAAATGGGAAGATCTAGACACCAAAATCAAACTTGATGTTATATTGGCAAGAAATAAAAGAAATAGAGCTATATTAGCTGCAAGAGCAGTGCCCATCTTACGTATAAGCACATACCAAAAAGTATTTGTTACCACAATAAGAACTAATAGAAGAAGAAAGCAAAGACCATGCAAAGCCATACAAAGCGAATTAGTAAACTTAAAAAATCTCACATACGAGGCAGTGAAAGAACATTGTGAGAAAGAACTAAGTGAAATCTTTATTTTTTTTTTAAATATCCACAGGAAGGAAAACAGTGGAATAAGAATGGAAGTTGTTCAAGTCAAGCATTTTAAACATTGCAAAAATAACATGCGGAATTACGAAACAAAAACACAGAAAGAAACTATTTCCAAAACAGCCACAAATAAGGCAACAACATTTACTACATTGAATTATTATTTACTTTTTCAAGAGTCTTTAGTGTCACAGTACTGGGTGAAGTGGCAAAACAAAAATACATTTAGTGAGTAGTGTCTTAACAAAGAATTATGTTTGCTTTTATATGCAGTCATCTACTGGTCTATAGACTGGATAACATGTTAACGACAAGAGGATGGACTTCATTGCATCAGGTATATCCCATATGGTTTACTCTTCATTCCACAGAGCTGCATATTGAAAGCTGTGGACAAGCACGAACTCCATAGTAACTTAACAATATTAAAATAATTTCAGAGCAGAGACTGGTGCATTAAAAACTGCAGCAGAAATCCTGCTGACGGAGAATAATAAAGAAAACTACATAGGTCTGTTCACAGGTGCAAAATAAGCTGTCTTAATACTTATGAGTCGAAACAATAGACTGATGATCAGCACTCCATGGACTTTATCAGAAAGCCCAAAGGGCTGTAATACAATGCGTCCCGTAAAATTGCAACATAAAAGGAAATGAAGAGGCTGCGAGATTGCCAAAAGAAGGAAGAAAACTACCTTGATGAGGCCGTGAGGTTTATAAAAAAAATAATAATAGTAAATTCAGTGAGCCGGAACATCTGGGCCACCAGCATGTTGGTGCATACTGTGAACTCAACCATAGGGAACAAGTTACAATATTCAGATTCTGTTCGTGACACAACAGGCTGATATACCACTTGTTTAATTATAGGAAATACTGACAAATATGTAACACCATATAAGCAATATGTCTTAAAGAGCTTAAAATGGTGTTACAATGAAGTCTAGCGCATAAGACGAAATGGACGCAGTAGAATATTGGTTCTCAACCTTTTTTGACCCGTGCCCCCCTTCGCCATATTTTCAGAACGTCATCCCCCCCCCCCCCCTTTCGTATTTCCTACCTAAAATGCCCCCTCCCGCTCCTACACAGTATACGTAATAATGGAAGCACTTACTAAAACAAGTCAAGACGTATAAATAAACGTGATTTGTGGGTCTACTTACTATATAAAATGAAATTTTAGAAGGGTGAGACGTACAGAACCGTAAAGTATGAAGGGGAAAAACAAGATCAAGTAATTGGTTCTTGTATTAACGCAATCTTGGATTAATCTTCATTCTCCCCCCCCCCCCCCCCCCCCCATGGAATCCTCAAAATTCCCCCGGGGAGGGGGGGGGGCAAATGATAAGATTTAGCTGAGCTGAACGGTTGTCAATAACTGAGACGACTCTTGTTGATGATATTTTTTACTTTACAGCAGATTATATTGAATTTGAACGTAATTTATTCTTCACTTACTTTGAAAAATTTTCCAAGAGCGATATAATCAAGGCCATCGGAACAATTAAATACAACACACTGTTTAGCAACAGCTTTTGCAAGATCTTTTGTTGTTTCTGTTTTACCTGTTCCTGCAGGACCTTCTGGAGCACCACCAAGATGCAGGTGGAGAGCCCCAAATAATGTTCTGGAAAGAAAAGTTATATATATATATATATATATATATATATATATATATATATATATATATATATATATATATATATATATATATATATATATATAAGGCGGTCTGTCTGTCTGTCTGTCTGTCTGTCTGTCTGTCTGTCTGTCTGTCTGTGTGTGTGTGTCTGTGTGTGTGTGTGCGTGTGCGTGCGTGCGTGCGTGCGTGTGCGTGTGTGTGTGTAAAATTTTGCTTTTCTGTGCCTACCCGTATCATGTATTATGGGTATTACCGGTGGTCGGATCTTATACAACTCCCATAACACAAGCATTGGGTGATTTTATCCTAAAATATGTGGTATAAAAATCAACCTTACTGATCATATTTCATTGGGAACAGTATGAGTGAAGCCTTGCATTTGTAGACCGAACTACACCGCATACTCCATGTGGCATGTCGTAGGAACTATACGACTCTCTCTCTCTCTCTCTCTCTCTCTCTCTCTCTCTCTCTCTCTCTCTCTCTCTCTCTCTCTCTCTCTCTCTCTCTCTCTCTCTCCCTGAACACTCTTGTTCTCCGTGTCTACTTATATCAAGTGTTTACCGGTGGTCGGATCTTATACAACCCCAATAACACAAGCATTGGGTGATTTGATCTTAAACAACGTGGTATAACAACCAACCTAACTGATTCTATTTCATAGGGAACAGTATGAGTGAAGCCTGATATTTGTAGAACGACCTACTCCGCATACCTGCCATGGAGTTTCTGGGTGTCTGGTTGATGATTCTGACTCTTCATGTTGTAGACATCTCTCCTGCCACTTCTGATGGTCATTGCGCCTTTACAATCTATACACGTTAACAACTTAGCCTGACTCAACATAGCTTGCTGAACAGGACACCGGTGTAGTTTTTTCACAGTTTACTTCACTAACACGATACATTAGACGCTGTCGTGAACATCATCATTTGTTCCATACACGAATTCACAGATATTCAAACAATATCTAAACATCACAATTCTACCAGAGCGGCTTAATTTGCAGCCGTTGCTCTGTTGACGAGGACTAGATCCAACACCGAACGAAGTCCAAGACTAACAGCCAAGTGACATTATGTTCTTGAACAAAACGTCCGGTCTGCTTTTCACGTGTTTGTGACCAATGTCGTGATAGGTCACATCGCACGGTCTAATTCTGTCGACCGCGATTAATACGTCTCATGCCATGTCCTTAACCTGTATCAACAGGACTATGGCAATACCCCATGTGGCATATCGCAGGAACTATACCTCTCTCTCTCTCTCTCTCTCTCTCTCTCTCTCTCTCTCTCTCTCTCTCTCTCTCTCTCTCTCTCTCTCTCAAAATAATCTTGCTTCTCTATGCCTGCCCATATCAAGTGTATTACCGATGGTCGGATCTCATACAACCTTAATTACACAAGCATTGGGTGATTTGATTCGTGGTATTTGATACGTGGTATAACAAACAGCCTTACTGATCCTATTTCATAGGGAACAGTATGAGTGAAGCCTCGTATTTGTAGACCGTCATACTCCTCTTACCCTATGTGGCATATATATATATATATACCAACCTCTCTCTCTCTCTCTCTCTCTCTCTCTCTCTCTCTCTCAAAAATTGCTTCTCTGAGCCTACCCATATTACGTGTCCGCATACCCCATGTGGCATGTCGCAGGAACTTTACCACACCCCCTCCCTCTCTCTCTCTCTCTCTCTCTCTCTCTCTCTCTCTCTCTCTCTCTCTCTTCTCATATATACCTTGCACATGTGGATGTGTGTGAATGTCTGTTGAGTGGTGTAGTGCTCACACATATCAGTCCACCCAGACTTTAGGACTCGCCTCACAATAAAATAAAGGAGTACATAATGTGAGTTTTGTTATTACCATCATACTTGGGTGCACACTCCATTGTAGCAGGAAAGAAACACAAATGGTTTTTTTCTTTCCTGCCAATTAGAAGATGTGTTTTATCTTTATTTTTATTTTGTGTTTTATTTAGCTTTTTATCTTTTTGTGTTTTCCTGTCCTTGATAAAGGTTTGTATAACCGAAACGTCGACCGTGCTTTGTTGTCCTGTAATACTTATTGTTTTATTTTAATACTTCAGTATTATATATTTATTGATTGTTTTTGTTTATGGTTACTTGGATAAGATTTACCTAAGATGGAGTTTTTTGTAAGGTACGTACATTGTGTCTGTGTCTGTTATGTCTCTTCTTTTCGCAGGAGCTAAATATACCTAATTGTTTTCAATTCATATTGTTATATCCTGCTGCAGTCGCTGTTTTTTCTTCTGTGTTATGTTTGCCTCCATGGGTCAAAAACCTGACTTCACATGTTGCATGCAGAGTAGGACTGGTCTTTTCTAAACAGTGTGATGATAGAAGGCAGAATTGCGACACTTTACGTACTATTTAAACGTTATTAATGAGCAAAGCCTTACCGATAACATCTGTCAGTAAGTGGTGTGACTACAAGGCGACCACTATTACCAAGGTACTCGTAACCATATTTCAACTGAGAGTTTATCATGCGAGTTAACATGTTATCATCCTGCAAAAAATATCAAAACATATTTATTCATGATCAATTTGTAAATCTTCTCAAACTATGAGTATCATTCTACAAAGAAAGGCAAACCTAATCCAATGGCAGATACTGCAATTGGTGTGTGGCTACACATATTCCAGATCTCATTATAATGAGGTATAGAGGTGAGTTTCTTTCTCCGTTGTCCTTCCTTACCACATATTCTGAAATTTATTTGGTGTACATTTAAAGGGGAATGGTAGACGTCACATCATGCTGGCAGGAGAAAACTCCAGACCACTGACTCGGTAAGCAAACACACTAATTACTATTCCACCACTGCTTTTACATAGATATACACTAATACAGGTGGCATAATACATCAATTTAGGTAGCTATGCAGACAACGATGTGGAAATAAATAGACTTACAATTGAACTGAAAATTCACGAGAGGCTTCCAAGGCACTAGGAAATTTGTGGAAGTCGAAAGAAATCAAAACTAACACCAAACTTGGAATATTTGACACTACATAGTGATAATTCAGTGCTGCTGTGTGACTCAGTTGTGCCTTGTGGTTAAGCTCTTTGGGATTATATAATCAATATAAGATAAAACAAATTAATGCAGCGTTACAGAACACACATACGGAAGACGGTGATTATGTGAATAGTGTGGAAGTACAGATAAACCACCATGGCCTGGGGGAAATGGTGGGGCAGAGAGTACGTAGTACTCCGAGGAAAAGCCAGATGAACACATATAACCAGACTGCAGCTGGTATCAGTAGTATTGGGACTCTTCACTGACTGTTGAAGCTTGCAACTGAGCACATAAGGGAATGTCCCGAGTCCTGTGATGTCAGTTCTTGGCTCATCGCAACTTGTTTATTAAATTCGAAAAATCAACACCCACATAACTTGCTTTAGCTATAATAGAGAGTGAGTGGCGGCACCTTGCAGTCTTGACAGACCAAAGTATGTGAGTTGGAATGTAGCCAAAATTCCATCACAATGCCTGGGTAGAGCTTTAGAGAAACATGTGGTGCCCAAACGACATGTTCCCTCTCTCGGCCTAGTCTTGTGTATTCCAGAGGAATGGGTAACCAATACGTATGGCACAAGGTAGGCTGCAGACGCTGGCGGCAGCAGCGTCAAACCTCCGAGACCTCGCCTCCATGAGCAGGTGGCGAGTGGTGGCCAGACCCTGGAACCCAAGTGACCCGACTTAGAGACGTTCAGCCAAGTCCCACAGGTGCGGGCCTAGTATTCGCCTGAACCGTAGGGCGCGTACTCTGTCAATCACAAGTGTCCGGACCTGTGTAAAGCGTGTACTACCGTCAGACTCCCCGCCTGACTTTGCGGATCCCGCAACCACTGGGAATAGGCCCGCCGAAAGATATCGCCGGAGATATTGCTCGTCTATTGCGAATAGGCCCGCCGAAAGATATCGCCGGAGATATTGCTTGTCTATTGCGTGCAAATCTCCCATCCTCCTACTGAACAGACTGAATAAGTAAAGAAACGATGAAAGTACACCATTAATAATTACGTATTACGGATAATTTACATTTAATATATATTATACCAAATTAATGGAAATTAATACGCTTAAGTTTTTCATACACACATGTGAAAATTGAGGAAACTATGTGTCCATTCTTTATTTTACGTCTTTTCTGTTTATAAATGTATTAGCTACGACAACATAGCAATCTTATCGTACTGCACTCAAAAATATTATGACAACAGCCTTGGATACTTGGGACAATTGTTTCCATATTTTTAATTATTTTCTTAAGTGTGCATATATTTCTGAAGTAAACACAAATAACTATCGACCTCTAGTACTTAAATCACTATACGGATGAACAAATAAAAACAAAAGAATTATAAGCTGATGAATAATGACATTAATATGCCACAGTCTTGCTAGGAATAAATTAGTTAGAACTGTGAATGTTATTCTTGCTAAACTGTATTATTAATTGCTGCTTTTTAAGTATATTACCTATTCAGGTATTGCAACATCACATAATGCTGATCAAGTTATGATCTACCATGGTCATTCAATATTTAAGATGATGTATTTGGTTTTTACCGGGATTTAAGATTTAAACATTGAGCACAGCCCACTACTGGAAACGTTGATTGTATTCCGGAACGAACCTAAGGCCTTGTCCACGTCAACTTGGACGCACTAGAATTGAGTTTCGCTCTCGTCTGAGCTCGTCAGTAGGACATATCTTTGATTGGACCCGGGATCAAACCCGGATCACCCGCGTCAAACGAGAGCGAAAATCGAGTCTAGTGCTTCCAAATTGACGTGGACAAGGCCTTAGGTTCGTATTGGAATACGATCAGCGATGCCAGTAGTGGGCTGTGAACAGAGAAATCTGGGCCAATGCAGCAGTTTTTGTCTATGAAATGCATTGAAAAATGTGCAGCAGCACAAGATAAGTCCATTCCTCCTTAATTGCATCTCTGCAGCCCGCTTCCAACGGGATATAGTTTGTAGATGTGGCAGTTGGTCTTCTGAATTAAAAACAATATATCCCAGCCCATGCTACAGGGACCACCATTATATCCGGCGCTGTTTAACACCTACATTGTGAGAATCACCGCTGAGCAGATCACAGGGCTTGGGAGGACATTGTCGTATGCCGACGACGCGTTAATGTATTGTCGGGATAAGGATAGAGTTCAGGTTACCGTTGAACTACGGGCTCAATCGCATAAGTAGTTAGTGTTGTGAAGCTGGTGCAATTTTCAATCAAACCGAAAGTAGCAGTGACATTGTTCTCTTTGAAAAAAAAAGTCGCTTAAAAGTCTACAGGGTCGATTTCATTGCACCGGGTTTTATCCCATATGGCTCGGTCTCTTTCCGCAGAACGGAAAGCGTCGCACAAAGCACGAACTCCGTAGCTTTTAGCGACGACCCACATGAGTCTCCGAAACATTTAATTCGTAAACCGAAGGACGCGGCCCGGAATCGAACCCACAACCTTCGGAGCACGAGTCAAACGGCTTGACCACTTCGCCACAGAGACTCAAAGAGTCTCTGTTCTCTTTGAATAACTATATTGTCAATACTTCAATACCAACTGTACATCGGCACTCAGAGGTAATGTTTTTTGTTTTTTTTTGCCTCAACGCCTAAACAGAACCTCAGACCCACACTTCCTTAGTATGTCACGCTCACGACACAGCACCTACAACAGTCGGTTCCACTGTCTATCTATCCTCCATGCTGACATAAACACTGTGTTGTGTTCTTAGGGGCACCCTTACTGGCATACGGACAGGACTACCACCTTATAGATGCTTTAGTTCACATTGGAGTCCAGGGATCTTTCTCATCCCAGTTAGCCACAATGGCCTGCCTCAGATCTTGTTGTAAGTAAGACCTGTCCATTTATATTACACCACCTATTAAAACCTTTCCAAAGGCACATTTAAAATCAAAGAGTCTTCTTGCAAGAGCCACATTTTCACCTATACCATCGTTTGCAAACAATGTGATATCAAATATATGGGCGAAACTTGCACGTGTTTAGCATACAAATTCCGACAACACAACCGTGATATCATTTAAAACACTTCTAGGCCAATTTCCATTTCAACAGCAAATCTGTGGAATTTCTAACGTTCAGGTTATAGTCATCCGTTCGTGCTCTTCGGATGAATACCGTTAAAAACCATCTTCTTCATGCTATGTTTATCACAAAATGGCCTTAACATCTAACACAACTTTATCTGGCTACTGGAATAAATTACCTCATTTGTTTATTCTTTTGTAATCGCAGCATCTACCAGTTGTCTCTACACTCCAAGCACTATACTCTAGTTTACTTCACCACCTCATATTCCTTGGCTATTCAGGATGAGACACAATTCACGATGTCATCTTAATTAAGTGTGTCGTATTAACATGATGAGTAAGCATGTGGCGCTATGGTGCTATGCGGATTTCACTATTCCTCTATGTCCATATAGATTCTTCAACAGTAGGCTTGTCTATTTCAAACTATTTCTTTCTTACTGTTTCGGGTAAGAAATAAGCAGCATTGAGAGAAGCTGGGATTAATGCTATTAAAAGACACTCAAATCCCCTATCTTGATGGTAAACATGGTAAGGGGTATTGTATTTCTTCGTTGGCTATGTCGATTCGTTGTATAACAATTATCCTTACCGTGTGTGTTGAAATGCCTTGGTGATCACAGAATATCAAGCCCAAACTCTTCTGGTGGCATAAATTACTGAGACAAAACCAGTACGTGTCCTCAACCCTCCCCCCCCCCCCCCCACTCTTTTTTTTCAAATCCTACAACAAAACCACAGAAAATATCTCAGCTTGGTTGCGTTCTGTACCAAAATGTAATTACACCCAACAACTGCCCAACCTATCAATGTGTCTAGTAACACAGTTAAAAACTGTCAAACTGCAATTTCAGATAGAGTGGCGGCAAACACTTGTGAACTTAGAAACTGGTCCATTAGACCCAATTTAGTTTAACACTGTACTATCCCAACAAATGTTAAGACAATTAACCTGTGATTGTGGTCATAGACTAAGGCAACAACAGACATCGGAGAGACATAGAACTGGCAATCGCCAACACCTTGCACATCCCAACCTTAGTTTTACCATAACTATCTAATTAAGTGTAATAACACTACGGTGGGAATGTCAAATTTGATGAGTAAGACTGACTTTTAATTTGACTTCCGGTCCAAGATGGTTAGGCGGTGGACTGTTAAGACCTCTGGAGTGATTATGTTGTGGTTTACTTATGCATTTTTCTCGTATTGGACTGGTAGTGCATTGTTCCGTCGCTCTGCTAATGAGTTGAGTGCGTGGAGCGACACTGTGAGCTGTGGATTTTGTGTCCGCGGTTGTTCAGGCGTGAACTGCATATTCGGAAAAATGTCGGTTGCCGGTTGCTGCACTAAATTGGTTTGCCTTATGCAGTAATGTGTGGCCGCTGGTTTTCTAGTGGCTGCCGCTTCCATTGACACTGAACTGTATTTTTCGTGGCGGACATTTGTGTCGGCATTCTGGCAGCAGCATTATGCATAGTTACCCGCGAGGGGTTTGGTTTGTCGAGACTCCAGTCTGTTCCACTTTTCACATGGGTCAGTGAGGAGCATTTTGTGTGATATTCACTGGCACAGTAATGGAGCATGATGGAGTAACCCTTTGCCGTTAAGTTGGAACAGCGACTAACTAAATTGAGCTGAGTCGATCTATGAACCGACATCACTGCAAACAGGACATTCCCATACGCGCTCCGTCCCCTCGTTTAGCAGCCAGTGAAGATTTATACAACTAATCGTTCCCATGGCTATCTGATTGACAGTTCTTCTTGTCTTCCCTCAGTTTTGAGATTCTTCCAGAACCCCTGGCGATCCTCCGCAATATCACTCTTTCCACATACGGGTTCTTAGCCTGTTCCCTGCCTTTTCCATATGGTCCCAGAAGCGCTCGACCGCCTCTCCATAGTCCAAGAGTAATGTACCACCAAGAGGTGTTTTCCCTGGCAGCCTATAAGAATGTTCATTTTCCCGCAATTCTACAAGGCCATGACAAAAAATGCGAGCAATTCTCACAATCTGTGACCTCTGAGGCGAGGATAGCCATTCCACAAGAAACGTTCCTTTCTCCACCTTAATTAGCATAATCATTGAGTCCGTAATGAATGCGATGTGTGTTGTAATGGTCTCCTCTCTAACCAACGGAATGCCACTAGAGGTCGTAGTATCATATGCTACGTTCCTTTTTCAAGCATCGTCCAGTAGCCTTCGCGATGAAACCCGAACCACTACGTCTGTGTCTTACCACTGACCCATCGGTGTAGATGACTATGTCACCTTGATGTGTGTTGCTCTGGATCAGTTGTTGCACCTCAGCCTCTGTGTGGCCTGCTGCCATTTCTCTGCACTCACGACCGAGTGGTACTATTACTTTGTGCCAGTCCGTAATGTCTTCCGGTATTTTAACACTCTTTTTCAATACTGGTGATCTCTAGATCACATACATGGCCTCAATATATTTCTGCCTGTGCCATCCATGACCTGCCTCGCCTCAGTCTATGCTTGCTTGCTTGCTTGTGTTCGTTGGCTTGAGCTCCAACGCGAAGTCCCGTATGTCGGATGAAGGCATCCTGTTGTCCAACATCAGTGTGATGTCACATGGACCTGAGTTTTGCGTGAGTATCCGTTGTCCCATGTCTGGCTTATTGGTGTGCAGACTGGTGGTTCCTCGCCGTACAGGCAGACACTCTCCGACTTCGGAGGAAAGCCTCAGTCTATGACCTGTGACTAAATTAATGGCTACATGCAGGGGTTGATCCTTATCTGCAGCAACTCTTGGGTACTATTTGGTTTGAAGGATCCTATGCTTGTCCGCCATTATTTGTAGTGCATGGATATGCCTCATGCATATAATTGGTGTATCCTTTGTGCACAGAAAGATCACCCGCATGGCCGCATTCTGTAAGCACTCCAGTCTTTCAAGCTGGCTCTTTGACACTGTCAGCAGCCCTAAACCACACTCAATGACAGACATTATTAACAGCTCAAATGGCCTGTAAAGGAGCTTCTACTCTAACCCGGTTTCTACCACCACCCTCAATGCATTAAGTCCCTTGCCAGCTGTCACCACTAAAGTCTCCACATTATCCTTAAAAGAAATACACCTGTCAAAGGTGATTCCCAAGTACCTCACTTTACTCTCTCTACGAAGAGAACATCCATTCAATATAATACATGGAACATCTGCCGTCTCGATTTGGTTATCCAGGGAGTACCACACAACCGATGCTTTGTCTGGTTTGATAACGCACCTACACCACTCCGCCACCATGTTTACTGCCGTCTTTAAGTCTACAGCCAAGGGTTCCCTGTTTCTTCCCTGTCTGTACACCAGCACATCATCTGTAAATGTCAAAATACTACCAATTCCTGGTATCTCAATGCTGTGACTTTGCTAGTGTATACATTAATGAACACTGGGGACATGGCAGATTCCTGTGGCAGCCCAGGTATAATGGTACAGGGTTCAGAGGTACATTAATCTATGCGCAATGCAATTTGACGCTCATAAAGGATCGCTGCAATCCATTGGACAATCCAAGGACTAACCAGCTAACACTTTGGCGTAGGAGATTAACAAGTGAAAAATTGCACGTCTTCAATCATTACACAATACACTACACGGTGTTTGTAAAGTCTCACTATTCTTTGTATTTTCGTCAAATTTGAAAAAAAAAAAAATTAAGAACGTAACGTCATAAAAAATGTGCATAAACAAATTAATTAAATTAGTTACAAAAATGTTGTTGTCTAACGCTGTTTTGAGGAAGCTGGAAAGTACCATAAAGTATTCATTATAACTTATTCAACAAATGTCTAACCATAATCCGATGAGGAGGTTGTTTATCAGGAAATGTTGCTATAGATCTTTGAACAACCATCCATGTGTATCCACCGCCATTTCGAAACATTTGTTCAACCACAAAAATTATCTCTTCTGTTGATAACACCATTCAGTTTGGAGTGTAAAGAATTGCTCCAACAGGCGACAGCCATTCGCTGCATATTGCTTCACGATGGACTTTGGAGCCCATTTTGTGATATTAGATACTTTAGTTTTCAAAATTGTTCTACATACAAAGTGTGGTGAGACTTTACAAGCACCCTGTATTTTAAAATCCATAAACATATCTTGAATATTTACCAATTTGTATTTAATACGTTGCTGGTCTCCCTGGCTGGTCTGTTTTTTCTTTTGTTTTTTCTTTTGTTCCCTGGCCAAGGTGTTAACGACATTGTTCGTAATCCCGTATATCCAAGTGGGGAAAACAACAGCTGCGAGAATCGGCAGCAGTTCACGCAGCGCTGGTAACTTACGGGGGTATGTGAGCCGGTCGTTCAGAAAGCAATGGCAAATTATTGAACGTAAAACTTAAAACTTACCTAGTACATCAACAGCAGCTGAAAAAATTCTGGTGTTGACTGCAACGTCCTGTAAGGGATATTCAACATTCATACACTGTTCTAATGATCTGGCATACTTTTATAGAAAATGTAATGTGTCTGTGCCGATTTCCTGATGGTGACAACTCATTCCGCATGTCACTTCCATTATTATTCTTGATTACCAAAAACAAAAGGAAAATGTCCCTGTTTCCACCATCCATACTGAGGATGTTACTGTCTCAACCAAACAGCAAACAATGGGTGAAGCCAGTGTCATGCCGGCCACCTAATACGACCATCAAATTAGAAAGTCTAAAGACTGGCGTTAGGTTGTCTGATCATGGTAGAACTGGACACATAATTTTCCAGGATTCCATGTGGATATGGGTTGCAAGTGGAAAAGACCATATTATATCTTCCTAAGAATAAGTATGACTTGTCTTTTTATTTAGACAATTTTCTGATGCTGAAAAAAATTGAAACAACTCCGCGTCAATGGGTGTTTGAACCCAGTAGTACTGGGGAAGGCAGTTGAGCGCAGTAATCTGGATATATTTGGATTCCAAAATATTTAAAATGTGAGGAAAACATTCTGAATATTCTAAAACAAATGCCTTGAATTTGACATCAAAGGAAAGAAACGTAAACATGCATCTAAACAGACATCCTACCTCCCAGTAATAACGTAACTGGCTCAACCACTTGAAATCCAATGGATTTTGTACTCTATCATCAACTATCTGGGCAAGCACATCTCTAGCATGTACATCTAGTACAATAAGTGCTTGAAGGGTTACTCTGTTTTGTTTCGACAGTTTTCCTCGCACCAGACCAACGATCTCGTCAATTTGTGTGTTATTTAGCTATTAATGACAATTAATAGTTAATTCATTTATTGCTGTAAGTTAAAGATATTAAGAATACATTAACAGATTTACCAATGTGAGATATGGTCAACATGCATAGAAGTATCTGTAAAACCGAGTATACGTAAAATACATACGTTCATCATGTGCCTTGTGTGTAGCAGACATTGGCTATCATGATACTCTGTCGTCTACTAGTTTACTGAAGTTGATGTTGCTTACATTATTGTTTGTTGCATGACTTGTGCCATAGTCTGCTCCCAGTAGTGTTTTTGTCCTCCATCTTTGGTGTGTATGTAATAAATGTGGTTGACGTCCAAGTGCAGAGCCCACTTTGACATTTGTCTAAATAGGGTATCAGTGATTAAGAGTTAGTTTATCTCCTATGTTCTATACCAAGCATGCCTTGTACCCTTTCTTCTTCCTCTCTGTGAGCTAAATATTTGCTTTGAAATCCCCAATGAGTATATCAATGTCTCTTTGTTTTTTTTATATCCCTTATATACTACTGTAAAATTCCAAAGTTGCATCCCTTCTGCTGCATTTGTTGAGGCACAAACTTATATAATTGTGATACTACTTTTCTAGCCTAGTCATCATCATCATCATCTTCCACTTTTGCCGTCAAGCGGCGTGGGGAAGAATAATTGGTATTCCAGCGCCCGATTCGTGGCACTGGATAGTGTCACTTCGTGTGATTGTACAATGTCTTTGATGTCGTCAGCTATTTTCTTCTCGGGCGTCCTCTTGCTCTCGTCATAGAAGATCTTTGATGTAGGCCAGTGCTGGTAGTTTATAGTGTTTCATTCTAACGAGATGGCCAAACCATGCGATTTTCTGTCTTTTGATAAATGTTTATCTGACAACAACATGTTTTACTCGGTCTCGGATTGTTTAGTTGGCAGCTCTCCTCAGGCATTTCATCTAACAGGTGTTAATTTTGCGTAAGTGTGATTTGGATAATGTCCAAGTTTGAGATTGGTAGCAGAGAGTGGGTGTGAGTGTGTTGTTTATTATCTATCGTTTTGCGGATATAGGTATGCTTGAATGTTTCAGTATGGGTGATAGTTCGTATGTAAGTGCACTTTATTTTTGACATCTGATCTGGACTTCGCTATCCAATCTACCATCGTCTGTGATCATTCTTCCAAGATATTTGAATTCTTTAACTTGTTTCAGAGATTTATCTGTATACTTGGTGAACCAGGAGATCTGCTAACTGCGTTATTTCAGTTTTGGCTATATTTATATTCATATTGTATCAGCTGCGTGTTGAACTCAGATTATCAATATGAATGTGCAGTCTGCCCTCGTCTCTAACCAGTATTTTCCCAATTAAGGCTGTATCTCTATTTCACCTCTTCTGTTGATATCATAATCATGATCATATGGCTTGTCAACTGGCTTAGGCATTCACGGCCCTTTCTGTTGATGATAATTTATCCATGCCACCATTTCAGTCTACATAGTATTATTTCTCTCAGTCTGCCTCCTCTACCGCTGATATTTCCAGTCACTATATTTTCTAACACTTCTCTCAGTATATGAGCTAATAATGCTATTTGTCATTTTCATAAAGCTTCATAAAGAAAGTTCTACTTTCAATAGCATGTTGCAGACAATCAGTGTTAATTACTCTGGCAGTCCAAGATATTTAAGACATTTGTCTCAGTAACCATATTTCCACTGTCCCCAAGCTCTTCCTAATCTTGTTCCGTGATTCACTGACATAAGTTTTATATAACATTTCAATAATCCCTTTCTGACATTCAATGATAGTGACTTATTGCAAAAGACACTTTTCATGTTCTTAAATGCAGCATTTGCTTGTCTCATAATGCTACAAATCTGAACATGTATCATAATCCCCGGACTACTACAGGGGTCAAACATTTCACCTGTGCTTTTCAGTGTGAAACAAGCAAAATTGCAAGCCTCGAAGTACCATAGGCTAGAAGGATACTAACATTTGCAGCTGATGTTCTCGCATACAAGCAAGGGAGGGACATAAATCAAACAGCTCAGGAGCTGCAGGTGACCATGGACATATGATGGATTGGCGTACGGAAATGAATGCTGTCATTAACCCAAAAAGAGCATTTGTTTTGTGGTGCTCTCTGAACAATAGTATTGTTAAGCTGACCTCCCAAGCCTCACAATAAATGGTAGAACTGTGAATGGATAAAGCAGACTGAAGTACATGGGTATCATTTTTGATAGAATTATGTCCTTTAGAGATCATCTTGAAGTGGTGGTTACAAAGTGTCAGAAAGGGCTCGATATAATGAAGAGTATGACAGCAAGGAACATGAAGCAGAAAATCCTATTCACACTTTTCCAGAACTTCATCATTTCAGCGGTAGAGTAAGGACTAGGAGAACTCACTTTCTCAAAGAGTCAGCTAGTGAAACTAGAGCGCATACAGAATGAAGTCATGAGGGTAATTCTGGGATGTACAAGGAACACCCCAATAATGTGTATGCGATACATCCTGGCGATGCCGAGAATTGCAGACAGACTCAAGGTATTGCAGTCAAGGTCATACCTGAAGGTAGCTGCGGACAAGGAACACCTCCTGCATTATTCCCTGCACGCAAGTCAAGGGCCATTGGCTGTTAAGAGGAAGATCATGGGTGGATAAGGCAGACGATACCATCAGAGAAATCTGCACACTTAAGAAGATTTACAGAGGCAAGAGGTAGGTCAGAGTGCCGAATAGAAATACAGTCGCGTGGGGTTATAATCACATATTGTCGTTAGTGTAGGGAGTGGCTAGCAGGCGCTACGGAAGTCGCAATACAGCAATTAATTCATGACTACTCACGTCCTGGTGATGATGTTATTTATACCCATGGCTCTGTCCTAAGAGGCAACAAAGTGCATGGGGATTCATAGCAAAAGCAATTAGCAAGTGTTTAGTAAAGAAGATCTTGGCATATGACACCACAACCTCAAATCTGAGATATGTAGGTTGAGGGGGTTACTGCAGCTCTCCGCTGGTTGGAGAACAAACCGCATACGCATTTTTGATTGTAACTGATTCATTAAGCATGCCGGCAAAGATAAAGACTGGCATGCTTCGTGCGGAATGGCATGCATCAATTCATAGGTCGTGGGTTGTGAGTATTCTCTGGATCTTTTCTTCAGAACAATCTAGTGTGGTTAGAAATGAACAAGCAGACAGATTGACTGGTGTAGCATCATTAAGGGGTGATTTGCTGCATGATACGGCAGATGTGATGAAGCTCTCTGGGAGCACGTGAATTATGCAGAAGAACAGAAGACTATCATGATCTAGAGAGAATGCAGCTGCAAGGGGTGGTCAGATGATCTGGTCGACATTCATCCCACAGAGATAAAGTAAGACACATATAATCATATTGCAACAGGTACCATTATTATTGGATCTCTTTGCTGATTGTTAAAGATGAGGACTGCGCGATTATGGGAATGCCCCGAGTGCAATGATGTCGGTTACTGACTCAAGTCAACTCAAATTCATCTTGCCTATAACTGGCACATGGTCACTATGTCCATCTACTCCTTTTTACCCCTACTAAACTGCTTCTGAATCTCGTTAGAATAAGTATGTAGTTAGATTGATTGTGAATATTATCTCCAGGGCGTGTGCACGTATATACTCGTCGAGGATGTTATTTAACAAGGTGTTACCTATTATCATTTCATGGTATTCTATCCATGCTATTAATCTGTCACCACAGTAATGATATCTGTAGCAATCACTCTTCTTTTCAGGAGACGCCTCGAGATAGGGTGGAATAGGATCACTCCTTAAGGAGGAGGATTACTCCTGAGGAGGCTCCTGCGGACTACTCCTGATGTGGCTACCTTGTTGTGGGTGCCTTGTTGTTGGTCGTTGTGGGTAGGAGGAAGAGGAGGAGGTGGACTGAGGATGAGGATTGACGATTAGGATTACTCCTGCGTAGGCTCCAGAGGAGGCTCCTAAGGATTAATCCCGATCTGGGTGCCTTGTTATGGGTGCCTTGTTGTGAGTCTTTGGGGGTCCTTGTGGCTTATTGGTGGTGCCTAGTTGTGGATCCCCGAGGGTTCCTGTGGAATATTGGGGGTCTCTGTAGCCTAGTGGGGTCCTTTGTTGTAGGTCCATGGGGGATTCCTGTGGACTATTGTGGGTCCCTGTGGATCCACCGACTCCCGGAGTGTCTGCACGGCGTAGGGGTGTGGTGGGGTGTGTGATATATAGAAGAGCCTGGCGGAGTTAATGGTGGTGTGCGACGTAAAATCGGCGGGGTGCATCGGGGTGGGCAGATAAGTGATTCCCCAGTGGCGGGGCGGGCGGTCACACGGGGGCGGTTTATACCCAATAAAACATGCGAAGAACACATCAGTGGTGCCGTCCGCACATGTCATTAATCGGGTAGACCAGGCTGTAAAATAAACAATGCTGAGTTGATATTGTGGTACAGGAGTGCTGCATTGAAAAACAATTTGAAATGATACCAGTAACACATTGACATTGATATGAATGGCTGATTATCATAGTAGTAGAAGTAGTAGTAACAGTAGTAGTTGTAGTATTGGTAGTAGTAGTAGTAACAGTAGAAGAGGAAGAAGTAGTGGTAGTAGCAATAGTAGTAGTAGTAGTAGTAGTAGTAGTAGTAGTAGTAGTAGTAGTAGTAGTAGTAGTAGCTGTAGCAATTTTAGTATTAGTAGTAGCTTTAGTAGTAGTTTAGTTAGTTAGTTAGTTAGTTAGTTAGTTAGTTAGTTAGTTTGTTAGTTAGTTAGTTAGTTAGTTCCTCCTTCACAATTCTCTCTCCGGCCTGAGCCATAAAGGCCCATGAGCTTCTCGGATGTCGGACAACCGCCGACCCATCTGTGCAAATGATAGCATCACCGTCTAACAAATTCTCGAATATCAACGCTTGTACTTTCGCATCCACAGCAGCCGGATTTTCTTGTCTGCATTTTCTGTCTATTTGGATGAAAACAGAAAAAAGACGTACAACAATCTGTTTGCACTTGTACCCACTGCTCGCCAGGCTATAAGTCCTCAAGTGAACACACCTGTTGAAGAATGTCTTCGGCATGACCCATCCACGAACATCCTCTTTTTAACCTGCTGCCCTTCACCTTCCTAATTTCACTATGCAGTGGATGTTGTGTGTTTGCGTTAACTCTGAAGTAGGCACGTACTCTGCAAATTTGAATTCTGTCTTCAATGGTTGGAAATTCAAGAAGGTAGCGCATCGCCCTGCTTTCTGTATCTCTTGTACGTCCAATAATAATGCGCATAGCTTCGTTCTGTATCTTTTCCATCCCTTCTATCTGCTTACGGCTGAGAGTCAGGATCGTCATCGCATACTCAAAAACAGACATGACCAGCCCCTCATATAGAAGACACAGGTGGCGCTGCTCACAGTTTGCTGCCGCCATCACCCGCATCGCAGCCAAACCCCGCTTGACCTTTGTTATCCCTGGTCAATGTGCTCATTATAAGCAAGGCTTCGATTAAATCGTATCCCCAGGTAATTCATTGCCTGCGTTCTTTCCACAGTCTCCGAACACAGATTTACAGTTGGTGTTGGAGTGTTGACAATATGGTTATTCAAAGAGAACCATGTCACTGTTGCCTGTGTTGGGTTGACCATTGCCCCAGCTTCATCACACCAAGCACTTATGCGATTGAGTTCGGTTTGTAGTTCCACAGCAATCTGATCTCTATCCTTACCCTGACGATACACTAAAACACCGTCGGCATATGACAGTGTCCTCCCCGATCCAGTGATCTACTCGCTGATAATTCTCACAGTGTAGGCGTTGAACAGCACTGGAGATAATGGTGATGCCTGTGGTAGGCCAGGATATATTGTTGTTGATTCCGAAGTCCACTGCCACATCTGAAAACTACTTTCCGTTGGAAAAGGGCTGCAGCGATCCAACTAAGGAGGAAATGACTTATCTTGAGTTCAAGAAGCTGAAGCATTAAGAAATCCAATGGTACTCAGTTGTATGCATCCTCAAGATCAATCGCTGCAGCAAAGGTTTCATTGCCTGAGTGGAAACCCCCATAGACGTCATGGGCAAAAACTGCTGCATTGGTCCAGGTTTTTCTTTTTGGACGGTACCCTCAGAGGGTAGGTGGTCCTATACTGTTGTTGTAAATGTCTGTTAGTTTCTCTAGCTCGTTGTCAGTACACCTATTGATGTCGTCGTATCTTATGCCATCTGGCCCTGGAGCGCTGTTTTTTTTTTTTATCGTCGAAGCACACCCTTGATTTCTTTCACTGTCACTGTGTCTTCATCTGAAATGTTCTGGGGCTTACACCTGTCTGAGTTGACCTCCTTGGCAAGATTTCGGCCTCTCATATCTGTCTGGTTTCACTGCTCTAGATAGCGTCCGAAGAGGGCTTTGCTCTTGTTCTCGTCAGTCCTCTGCCAGATGAGGTCAGCGCCTTGGAAGTCAGAAGTCAGCGCCTTGGAAGTCAGAAATGCTCTTATTCTTGAATACCCCGCTCATGCTTTTATGTAGTCGCCAGAGAAATTTAAGTGATTTGTCTGTGCTTACTCTTTGACATACCTCTGCACATTCACATTTAACATCCTTAACCAGTTTTTTTAAAAAAAATAGCTTTCTTTTGTGTGTATCTCTCTTTCTAAGTGCATTCAGGGACTAGGATGGGCAACTCTATTCTTCTTGGAATTTTGCCATTTCTATACAGCACTGCGCTTATTCATCCAGGCCTTCTCCACCTCAAAATTCCACTGCGGTGGCTGTTCCCAGCTTTTTTTCCTGCCCTGAAGTAGTAGTAGTAGTAGTAGCAGCAGCAGCAGCAGCAGCAGCAGCAGCAGCAGCAGCAGCAGCAGCAGTAGTAGTGACAGTAGAAAATTCTACTGTAGAACAGCTTTTTGTTTGTTTGATTTTGTGTTTAGGTTTTAAGTCATCATCATCCTGTGATTTGTCACTTGTCGGACTTGCCTCCATAAGTCTTTTGAAGGACCTCTTTATCGTTCTTCGGAGGACCTGTTACTGGTGCCGTAACCTGTAAACTATCTGATACATCTTGAAACCATCTACATTGCGAACTTCCGCTCTTCAACTTAAAAAAGATAGAGAAGGGAGATCATTTTAAGCTTCGGGTGCCCTGTTGCCGAGGTAGCGGAATCATTCCCATATCTGGAGGTCATCACTAGTTAGGTTTCCAGGTCCAACAGCCGACAGAACACCATTTTTCTGTAGTATCCCGCTCAACCACGTGTCTCGGATGTACCCTTAAGCATGTGACCGGATGTAACGCCATCTTTGACCGGACTTAACGGGATATATCCTTCTGTATGCGACCGGAAGCAACGCTGCCTTTGACCGGTTGTAGCCATTACGCACGTGTCCAAGATTTACCACTTAAGCATGTGACCATGTGATTGACTATACACAGTTACACATCCTGATGATAAGCCTTGTATCTCTAACACACTACCAATGCTACAGCTACTATCACTACTACTATTGCTACTATTACTACCATTGCTACTACTACTGCTTCTTCCTCTTCTTATAAGGCTAGTACTACTACTACTACCACTATGATTATTGGTACATTTACTACTACTCCCACTACTAGACTTTCTTCATGTCCTCTTCGCCGCCTACAACAACAACAACAACAACAACAACAACAACAACAACAACAACAACAACAACAACAACTACTACTACTTCTACTACTTCTACTACTACTACTACTACTACTACTACTACTACTACTACTACTACTACTACTACTACTACTACTACTACTACTACTACTACTACTACTACTACTACTACTACTACTACTACTACTACTACTACTACTACTATCAACATTGCTACAGCTACTATTACTAACACTACTAATATTGCTACTATTAATACTACTTCTTTCTCTTCTTCTTCGTCTACTACTACTACTACTACTACTACTACTACTACTACTACTACTACTACTACTACTACTACTACTACTACTACTACTACTACTACTACTACTACTACTACTACTACTACTACTACTACTATCAACATTGTTACAGCTACTATTACTAACACTACTAATATTGCTACTTCTACTACTTCTTTCTCTTCTTCTTCGTCTACTACTACTACTACTACTACTACTACTACTACTACTACTACTACTACTACTACTACTACTACTACTACTACTCTCAAAATTGCTACAGCTACTATTACTAACACTAAATAATATTGCTACTAATACTACTACTTCTTTCTCTTCTTCTTCGTCGTCGTCTACTACTACTACTACTACTACTACTACTACTACTACTACTACTACTACTACTACTACTACTACTACTACTACTACTACTACTACTACTACTACTACTACTACTACTACTACTACTACTACTACTACTACTACTACTCATTCATTGGCACCTTTCCGTCTTGACAGACGATAGTTTGGTACATTGTGCTTCAAAAAGGCTTAATAACTACGATCCATGGCGGTGGCGAGTGTGGCTGGTAAGGCCAATTCTTGCTGCAAATGTTTGCCCACAGTAGGTGCATGTGAAAACATGGTCATTTCCACCATTTTGCACCATCTTACGTCTCTCAAGCTCTGTGTGTGCTTTATCTGCAACCATTTTCTCCTTTGTCTTTATTCCATTTCTGATAGTTGCCCTCCATGCAACACGTTCAGCGGCGACGTGTTCCCATTGTGCATTATCAATGCCTATATCAATCATGTCCCGCTTACACACATCTTTGTATCGTAGTAGAGGCCGACCCTGAGATCTCCTACCCATCTGTAATTCACCAAAAAAGATGTCCTTTGGTATTCTACCATCATCCATCCTCCTAACGTGTCCTATCCATCTAAGTCTACGAAGACTGAGCATGGAATACACCGTCACACAACCTGATCTTTCCAATACTTCAGTATTTGTGATTTTGTCTTGCCACTTAATACCAAGTATTCTTCGCAGACACCGCATATGAAAGCTGTTTAAACGTTTCTCTTGGCGTAAGTAAGTTGTCCAGGTTTCACTGCCATAAAGAAGATTACTAAGGACACAGGCTTGGTAGACGAGGACTTTTGTTTTGGCAGTAAGCTTCCTGTTCTCCCAGACTCTTTTTGCTAACATGTTCATTGTTGTTGCTGCCTTGCCAATCCTGATGTTGATTTCCTGATCGAGGGATAATTTGCTATTTACCTCTGATCCTAGATATGTAAAATGATCTACTATCTCCAGTTCGGCGTCGTCAATAAAGATTGATGGTACATCATGTGCACCTTGTGACATAATCTGTGTCTTCTTTTTGTTAATTTTTAAACCAAATTCAGAACAAGCATTGGAGAATGATGATAGTAGATGTTGTAATTCTTCCTCAGAGTGGGTCGTAATCGCAGCATCATCCGCAAAAAGCAACTCTCTGATAAGTACCCTGCTAATTTTGGTCTTGGCCTTCAATCTCTGAGCATTATAGAGGCCACCATCTGAGCGTGAGTGAATGTATATACCGTCATCCTGATCACGAAAGGCATATTTCAGCAGAAGTGAAAAGTATATCCCAAAGAGGGTGGGGGCTAGTACACAACCTTGCTTAACTCCACTCTTGATTTCAAACTCTTCTGAAGTTGAGCCATCAAACTTGATTATACCCTTCATGCCTGTGTGGAACGATTCCACAATGAACAGAAGAGTTGGTGGGCAGCCAATCTTCTTTAGTGCTTTGAACAGACCCTCACGACTGACCAAATCGAATGCCTTTGTGAGGTCGATGAAGGCAATAAATCATTGCTTGTTGTGGTATACTGTTAGTTAGTAACCTACTTGCATGGTCAAACCGTTTTACTTGCTGCCTTCTAATAAAATCTAGCGCTGCTATAACCCCCACTTTAGTCCTGAATTTTTTTTATTTCTGATCTTATCTCTTCTTAATACACTGAGTATTCTCCTCAAGAATCTCATTTCTATTGTGATTTTTCTTTACTCTTTTTCTGTCATTGTCCAGGTTTGGCATTGGTAGCATAGAGTTGGTAGGAAGATTATGTTGTAAAGTGCTTTCTTAGGAACCATAGATACATGTTTGTTCTTTAGTATTGGTGCCATTTGTCCAATGAGCTAGTTTGCCTTATTGCATATATTTTCGATCTCATCTTCTGTTTGCCATTTGATGATATTATACTTTCTAGGTACTTGAAAGTCTTTACTTGTTTCAGGGGATGTTTGTTTAGGTGAATTCTTGTTGTTTCTTCTTCTTTAGTTATAGTCATTATCTCTGTTTTACTTGTGCTAATTTTCATGTTGTGTTCCCTATACATTTCGTTTAGACTATTCGTGTGGTCTTGTAATTCAGCTTCTGATTTTGCTATTAGTGCTGATCTTCCGCAAACAGTTCTCTAATGGTGTAATTTGCAAATGGTTCTTCTTCTGTGTTCTCGTCATGCGGTGTTCTTACGGTATCTGGCTAGTGTCCTTAAATAAGTTGTCTATATAGGTTATGAACAAGAGTGGGGACAGGAAACAACCTTGTCGTACTCCGGATCTTATGCATATGCTTGTATTATATTAATATCCAAAGGTTTGCCATGGAGATTCACTAATAATACTCTATCTGAAATTGTCCTATATCTTTAACCGTCCTTCACACCTGAGTAAAAATTTATGTACGTATCTAAATATTGATCTCCAGCACCTGGCCATCGCATTGCACAAATACTTAATATGTTTACCTTCATACTTTCAATTTCCTTCTTATGTTGTCCTACTTTCCAATATGGGATAAAACCCGGGTCAATGAAGTCTTTCTGGTCAATTACTGTAAACTGTATTTTTCGTGGAGGACCTTAGTGTTGACATTCTGGCGGCGGCATTATGCACAGTGTACCTGTGCGAGCTGTTGGATTGCCGACACTCCTGTCTATTCCATTGTTCACATAGGGCAGTGAGGAGCATTTTGTGTGATATTCACTGGCACAGGAACGGAGCAATATGGGGACGACCCGTTGCCGTGAAGTTGGATCCGCGACTAACTAACTAACTAACTAACTAACTTCCCAATAAGGATAAGTGTTATAACATTCCATTTACCAACATTTAATGCATTTTAACATTTAATTTGCATACAGTTGCTTGGTGACGATCAGATATCACCTGTAGTATATGATGCTCCCTACAGGACGAAGAGACTCCACAACAGGAATCCCCATTTACGTCGTTTTCTTTATCAATTGTTTAGATTCAATATTGTCTAGCGAAAATAAAGAGGTGGTTTCTCCTTGCCTTCCACCAGTTTGTGTATGATTGAGTTGAGTAGCCTTTGTCTAAAAGGATGGTCCTTCAAGACAGTAAAAGGGAGAGGTTATATATGTCTCCTCTTACCCACCTGTGGCTATGTCATTGAGTTTTGAAGTGTTTTATAGAGATAGCTGATACAAATATACAGCATTTCATAACGAAATGAGAAGCTTTCTTATCGCCTACCATCGAATAACAGTCGCAAAAGTGAATAATATTTCATAACAATGTTTTGCATAAAAAAGTAAATACCCTTAGGTAATGTGCCAAATCTGTGGGACCTCTAACAATAGAGTCTGTCACAAATGTTGTCCAAAACATCTGTCCCACACCCAAGACAGCCTGGCCTGGCCACGCGCGTACCCAGTCAACTCTTTGTTCTTTAGTGTATGCCTCTATGGCTTCTAACATGACCTTAGAAATTAAAAAATAAAGATAATAAAGAAACATGTCATACAAATGACTCTTATAGGTCATCTAAACATTAAGGTATAATAATATAACATGTGAGACTTGGTGAGTCTTGAAATAGTGAATATTGTTGATGAAATTTTATTTTAATCAGTTTAATAACATTAGTAAATACTAATATTTTAATGATAAGCTTGTTTAATGCACTGATAATCTACAACACTGATGTGAGTGTGGTATACGCAATATCTAGTGTAAAGTAATAATTAGTTGAAGCTACATTTACATGACTGCTAATTGATATTTTGGTACAACCTTTAGTACCTATTTACAGGGAGTCTGGGATATGTCAGGCATTGGTAGTACCCTTGGTAAGGATGGCTGTCATGCCCATTTCAGGTCCCATTCCCTACTGGTCCAAGCCTGACATGCAGTTCAGACCTGTGGCTCCTAGTTGCTGTCAACATACGACCGCGGCCAGCTCCTGGACAACTGCTGTGACAGTCTGGCTAAACCAGGCGGGGGTAAGTGATTCACTGCCAAACCAACCGGTGAACTAGAGTATTCCTACCCAGCATGTGAAGATGGGATTCAGCAGACTGCGCGGAAGAAATCATTTCTGATATAATGGGCAAGACGGCGCTTACATGAAAAGCATTGTGGAACGTATTGAGCACGGCAAAACACGTTGAGCGCCCTGGTCGTCCACTGCACTTGTACTCGTCTCCAGTCGTCTTGACTTGTCTTGCCACTGGATTCAGATTGACTCAGGCGAAAGAGTATTCTCGACGAATTGCACAATTCTTCATCACTTTAATCCAATTCATCGGGCAAGTCATTCTTCAAATACCTTCACATATCACCTTCAAGCCTTGTTGCAACCGGCGAGCGGCGAAGTGGCAGGCGTGGATACGCTGGCAGTCGTAATCGCAAACCTGCACACAGGCTGTTCAGGCCATATAGTCGTCTTCTACTGACCGAAGCAGCTGTGGGATTCGGCAGCCCCCTGAGCGATTGAGCAGCCCTCTATAGGAAAGCACTGCTCACCTCCATAGCATTAGGAAGGGGCTAGTGAAGGTGCCTTAAACACTGTCTGCTTCATCATTACCTAACGAGCTCGCCGCGGTTGGTGGGTTCCCTATACTGCGGTCGACATTCAATCAAAGTAAATAGCAGGTAAAGCCAAAAAAGCAAATTATATTCCCTTAACCATCGGAGCTTAGAATGTACGCACCCTACTTGACAGAGACGGCGCGTCGGGCCCAGAGATACGAGCAGCACTAATTGGGAGAGAGAGCTGGGCAAGTACAACATCGACATTGCAGCCTTGACCGAGACACGAGTGGCAGAAGAAGGCCAAATCTGTGAAGTAAGTGCCGACTACACATTTTTCTGGAGTGGAAGGAAAAGTGAGGAAAGACGCCAGTCCGGTGTTGGATTTGACATTAAGTTGGCCTTGGTTGGCAAATTAGCTGGATTTCCGAAGGATATAGATGACAGGCTGATGACCATTAAGTTATCCCTACTGGACGGAAGGAAGCATGTAACCTCCGTGAGTGTCTACGCACCAACCATGACCAATGAAGATGACGCCAAGAACAAGTTTTATGAGGACCTGCACAATGTATTAACATCTGTTCCCAAAGGAGACAAACTTATACTTCCTGGGGGCTTCAATGCCAGAGTAGGCATGGACACCACCTCTTGGAGTGACATTACTGGAAACCACGGAGTCGGAAATTGTTACAGCAATGGACAGCTCCTCCTTTAGACCTGTGCCGAACACGATCTCCTAATACCAACGCAATTTTCCGTCTTCTCTTGAGAAATGGAGTATCGTAGCACCTCACTGACTATGTCATCGTCAGGAGGGGTGACAGACAAGACGTTCGGGTGACAAAACCCATGTGTAGTGCTGAATGTTGGACAAAGCATCGTCTGATTGTCTCAAAAATAAACAAGCACATAAAACCACCACGGTGTCCTCACGGGACAGACGTGCAAACAAACTAAATGTTACCCGCCTAAACAGTAAAAACAAACTGCAGCTGTCGTTTGAAAATATGCTGGAAGACCGCCTCAAGCCCAGTGCTGCACCTAAGCAAGAAGCGGAAAAAGAGTTCATCCATCCATCATGTGCCATGCCGAAAAGCATGGGCGGTCATGTTTTGCCATCTCACTCGATCACCAGCTCCATGTTTCTGTCTCGACCATGCCACGTGGCCAAGCCATCCAGGTATTTACTTCTCGGTCTTCCCCTTGGTCTCTTCCTTTCGATTTTGCCAGTCGCCACCACGTTCTCCTATTCATTTCTTCTCATAACATGTCCAAAACATTTTGACTGTCTACGTCTAATGTCTCTAATCAGTTTACGATCTTCATTTGTTTCTTGAAGGACTTGTTCATTGGTTTTTCTGTCTGTCCATGGTATTCTTTGCATTTTCCTCAGAAATCACATTTCAACAGCCACCATATGTTTTTCAGCTTGTCTCCTCATTGTCCACGCTTCACATTCATACAAATGTATAGATTTTATGTAGAATTTCAACACTCTTTTTCTCGTTTCTATTGATATATTTTTATTTGTCAGTATGTTTTTAATCTTGCAAAAGGCTACCTTCGTAATGGCGATTCTTGTTCTAATCTCTTCAAGGCATCTCCAATCAGATGTTATGATTGTTCCGAGATAACTGTGCCGATTCACCTGTTTAAGAATATGCTCAGTTACTTGTATATTGCATTGTGGTATTTCCTTCTTCCCAGTGACGACCATAATCTGTGTCTTCTTACAATTCAGTTCTAACCCTAGTTGTTCACTGTGTGCAACAACCGCATCTACTAAATGTTGTAGGTCCTGTGGAAACAGAGTGATTAGCCCTAAAGGACATAATTTACAACACTGCTATGGAAATCCTGGGTCCAGCCCCCCTCCCCGAAGCATAACGACTGGTTTATTGAAAATTCCAAAGACAGCAACCAATTACTGGTTGAGAAACACCTTCTCCACATGCCATATTTGAACGACCCGATGTCTACATCCAAAGAAGATGCCTTCAATAACATCCGGAGAGTAGTGCAGCAAAAACTTCAGCACATACGGTACTCCTGGCTGAGGAACAAAACTGATGAGATGCAAGGCTTTGCTGACAGACATGATATGAAAAATTTCTACTACTCACTGAAAGCAGTCTATGGTCCTACGTCACCAGCCATAGTTCCCCTCCTCAGTGCAGATGGGGAAACATTGGTCACCGATTCGAAAGAAATCCTTCAACGTTGGCAGAGCATTTTAGCAATATCTTAAATGCAACCTCCTCCATCGATGAAGAAACCACCAACTGCCTTCCCCAAGTCATCACTAATGATACTCTTGCATACTTGCTTTTCTTTTTTTTTTATTCGCATATCCTTTACAGGACATCGCTATCAACAACAGCATCTTTCAGCTGTCTGTTGATTTCTTGGCAAGATTACGCTCAGTAGTTTGCCATTGCTTTCTGAGCGGCCGCTCAGTTATCCTCAAGTCACCAGCGGGGGTAGAACCGCATCCAGTTCTCGCCCGCTACGAGACTCTGCGTGATAAACGGGATTACGGAGAAAGTGGTGTAACCAGAGAGACCGGCGCATACTTGCCTACCATAGTGGAAATAAACAAAGCCATTCAGAAAATTTTCAGCGGTAAAGCGCCCTGGTTCTGACTCCATCCCGCCAGAGATATACAAAGCACGTGGACGGGTTCTAATAGAGCAGCTTCACCAAGTCTTTACAAACATATGGGTGAACGAGAACATGTCACAATATTTCAAGGACGCGTCAATAGTCCACAAACGTAAAGGAAACCGCCAATCCTGTGACAACCACCGAGACATCTCCTTGCTTTCAATTGCAGGGAAGATACTCGCCAGAATTCTTCTCAATCACCTCATAGCCCATCACGATCAAGGTCTTCTTCCTGAGAGTCCATATTGCTTCAGAAAAGAACGAGGAACTGTTGATATGATTTTCGCTGCACGGCAGTTACAAGAGAAATGCCAGAAACAGACCTCCGTAGTGTTCTCCACTTTCCAAGGCTTTTGATACAGTCAGCAGAGAAGGCTGTGGAAGAGTATGGCAAAATATGGCTGTCCACGAAAGTTTGCCAAAATAGCTCTCCTATTTCATGATGGTATGAAGGCAAGATTACAGGAAAATGGTGAACTGTCGGAGCCGTTTCATGATGGTATGAAGGCAAGATTACAGGAATATGGTGAACTGTCTGGGCCGTTTCCTATAACCATTAGAGTGAAGTAGGGATGTGTCCTGGCACCAACACTGTTCAGCCTCATGTTTTCAGCTATGCTGATGAATGCCTTTGAAAACAACGACATTGGAATAGACGTCAGCTACCACATTGGTGGAAAGTTGTCAATCTCAGAAGGCTGAAAGCTAAACCAAAACTAACAGCGACACCGTCAGAGAGCTCCTGTTTGCTGATGATTGCGCTCTATATGCCAACTCAGAGGCAGACATGCAACACAATGTTTCAGATTTTTCACATGCCTATGCCAACTTTGGCCTCAATATAAACTTGGAGAAGACTATAGTTATGTACCAGCCAGCCCCAGGGATTAATCACACTGTGCCGAATATCAAAGTGAATGGTCATAGACTAAGTGTTGTGGACAAATTCACCTGTCTTGGCAGCACTGTGTCACAAGCTGCAACAATTAATGACGAAGTGAATGCAAGAATCTCCAAGGCCAGCGTGGCCTTTGGCAGATGTACACGAATGTGTGGCACAGACATGGAATAAGCCTGCAAACAAAGCTGAATGTCTACAAAGCAGTTGGTTTATCCACACTGCAATATGCTTGTGAAACCTGGACTGTTTATCAGCTACTCGCCAGGAAATTAAACCACTTTCACACAGTCTGCCCTAGGAAGCTATTGAAATCACAGACAATATCCCAGACACTTAAGTCCTAGAAAGAGCGTCCATGCCCAGTATCCACACTACAAATAAAGAACCAGATTCGCTGGGCTGATCACTTAACTAGCATGCCAGATCACAGGCTCCCTAAACGAATTTATTTACGGCGAGCTGTGTTATGGTAAACGCTCCCAAGGCGCCCAGAGGAAACGCTTTGAAGACACTGAAAATATAATTGAAAGCTTCTGGAATTCATCATGACACCTGGGAGACTGCTGCCAAAGACCGAAATTCGTGGCGTACATCATTACGCAAGGGTGCACTCACTTGTGAAACAAACAGGACTGCTGTGAAGAAAAGTGTGGACAGAAAAACCACTACAGGAGATCCTCCTCCTTGAAAGTCAAATATTCTTTGCCCACATTATCAAAGAACATTTCGAGCCAAAATAGGCCTGATCAGCCATCTTAGAACTCACAGCTACATACTTTCTACCCCACTGGATGAAATGAATGGTCATCGTCATTCTTGATGGACAAACAACATATGAACATACAGACTAGCATTAAAAATAAGTAGGCGGGAAAAAGAGCAAACAGATCTATTCAATAAGAAATTACTGTTGATGACAACTGGTTATTAAGATATAAAAATTGATGAACATGAAATATTTTGTGCGTGTAACAAGACACGAATGCCAAAATATGAAAATCGGAGTTACCCAGTTTTAACGGCAGTTTGTATTAAAACATGCATTCAGTATGCTATTTATTTTGTAAAGTCATACATATAAGACTGATCAACTGCTTTCAGTATCTAGGATTTGTAGCACAGAGGTAATAAAGAGACTTGTTATATCCATATCAGCTCGCCAGTGAGTATTAAAGTGTTGAAATTGAGGCAAAAGAGATATGATTTTTGAGAAGAATGTTAGGAATATTGTGGTTAGAAAAGAAACATGCAGAGGTATTGAAAGCTGCGAGTGTTACGAGATCACCCATCGTTTCGATTTTATTCGTTTTCGATTAAATTTAAGGGGCATACCAAAAGAGGTAGAACAGAGAAATTAGCCTTATGTAGGAAATACTAGGCAAGAGAAACAGGAGGAGTCAGATGTATTTGAAAAAGCGTTAAACATTTGGCAACGAATAATAGTATAAACAATAACAACTTCATCAAAATATAAAATAACAGAACGAACTGGAAAGTCATCATTGCGTATGCAAGACCAGAAGACGACGATACATGTTTTGTTCTATTAAACTGGTAATTAAATATTTGGGAAATATAAACATTTATTTCTTAATCTTAAATATGCCAACACTTAACAAGGATTGGCACATGTTTCGGTGCCTTAGACCTATTCGTGCAATTTATTTTTAGACTCAATTTAATAAAATATTTTATGTCTGTGCTAACACCGGTATGAGGGAAAAGTTAGTGGTCATTTAAAACAAGAATGCTGAACCATTTTTGAAGTTCACGCCTCAAGCAGTCGCAAGTTTCGTTACAAAATACTTCAGGGTATAATAAAATCAACGTGTTTGAATCAAAGAACATATCTTTTCATACAACATTATTGAGAATATTACCATTAACACAATATACCAAAGCTATAATGATAAAATCCAGCTCCCCCATTTTTATATATTACTAGCTGACCCGGCCCGGCTTCGCCCAGGCCCTGGCGGGGATCTATCTATCTATCTATCTATCTATCTATCTATCTATCTATCTATCTATCTATCTATCTATCTATCTATCTATCTATCTATCTATCTATCTATCTATCTATCTATCTATCTATCTATCTATCTATCCATCCATCCATCCATCCATCGGTCCGTCCGTCCGTCCGTCCGTCCGTCTGTCTGTCTGTCTGACGCGGCCCGGCTTCGCCCAGCACCTGGAGGGGAGCATTTAATTTAATTCATATAAGTAGTCATATAAGCCCCCGTTCCCGTTCCCGACTGTCTGTCTGTCTATCTGTTTGTCTGTCTGTCTGACCCGGCCCGGCTTCGCCTATACCCTTGTGGGGAGCATCTCATTTAATTCATATAAATAGTCATATAAGCTCCCGTTCTCGTTTATCTATCTATCTATCTATCTATCTATCTATCTATCTATCTATCTATCTATCTATCTATCTATTTATCTATCTATCTATCTATCTATCTATCTATCTATCTATCTATCTATCTGTCTGTCTGTCTGTCTGTCTGTCTGTCTGTCTGTCTGTCTGTCTGTCTGTCTGTCTGTCTGTCTGTCTGTCTGTCTATGTTCGGCCCGTTCCCGTTAAAAATATAGATAGAATAGAAGAATAGATAGATTGATAGTAGAAAATATGATGGGAAGAGATCTTATCTAAAGTAAACTTACCAAGATATCACGAACAGCCAATAAATGGTGGGCGGTGGGTTGACTGCAGAGTACTGCAAACGATATGCAACTAACTTTCTCTCACAAAAAACTACTTTTTTTTTTAACGAACGAAAATCTTTTGCAGGCCCGTCCTACATTCTGCCCTTCTTCTCTATTTCCTCTCATACATTCTTTCATTCAACATCTCTTATGAAGCAATTCTTTGACAACAAAAGAACAATAAGCATTAAAATGCATGAAAAGTAACTCGTTGAGGAAATGTTTAACATGGGCATCATAAATACGTGTAGAAAATTTCATTTCAATCGGATGGACCGTTCGCGAACGCATAAAGAACGGACATATATACAGACATACATCGTCTTTTATAGATATAGATTTGTAACAAACAACCAAACAAAAATCATAACTACAAAAGGAGAAACAAAGTAGAACTGAATCATTTAATATATCTTACTGCACGAACAGACATAACCATGTCTGTTTCCAACTCTAACAGCCATTTTTCTACTTGACCCTTTGCTCGAGCAGTAGAAATTTTCTCTTTTAGTTTAACTTCTTCACCTTCGCTCGATTTCATGTGAGTAATGTCTCTATCGGGTTCTGTGAAAGTCAGTTTTGCTATGCCTTCAAAGCATTTTTTCAGATGTGGCTGCACTCTGTGAAAAGTGATACAATAAATGGAAGCAAGATTTAATAGTTCGGTTTTTATTTAAATAAAAACTGCTAGTTATCACATAAACATTCTAATAGGATCTTAGACTAATTATGAAAATGAGTAAAATAATGATGTACACAAGGATTAACATTCACAAGATCTTCCAGACTTGCCAGTAATTGCACTTACTTTGACCATGATTATGATAGTAAACTTTTGCTTTCCTTTTCTCTATCAAATGGGAAATACTAAAGAACTCCATTCATTAAACTACCAAAGATATATGTATATATATATATATATATATATATATATATATATATATATATATATATATATATATATATATATATATATAACCGAGGAGAATTTAAAACAAAAAAAGCGAAGAAAAAATGTATCACCGCTCAAATCTTAAAGTTGATGGATAACATAATACAAGAATATGATATGATAAATTGAAAAGAAAACAAAAACAGAGATACATGCGTAAAGGCAAAATACAACTGGTTAAACGAGCAGTGCATCAAATGTGAATTAATTAAGACACTAGGAGAAACTGAATGTGTATACTGAATGTGTATACTGAATGTGTATTCGTTCATACAATCAACCTCATTAAACATGTAAACAATCTTATTTTCAGAAGTATAATTTAAAAAAAAAAAAACATAAAAGATGGAAATTGCGAATAACAGTCTTTGTTTGTTAAAGGGAAAAGGTGAAATATGTACATTACGAAGATTAATAGAGAGATAAAAAAAGACACAAACAGATATATATATATATTTACGCTTTATATATGTGGGCCGGCTTTGTGGCAAAGGGGTTACGGACGCAATTCGCAATCCCGCCTACCGCATTCGAAACACAGCTGCGGGAGATTAGGAAGCAGACCGCCATTGCACTGCTTTTCATATAATGGTATGAGTGCCTGTCGTTTAGAAAGCAATGGCAAACACACTCAGGAAAAAATTAACCAAATAAGGTGGGAAGTTCTGGAACATCCACCTTACAGTGGGACTTAGCCCCTAACGATTTCCACTTATTTGGTCCACTGAAAACCCACCTTGGCGGGAGACATTTTGCGAATGACGCCAAAGTTGAATGCGAATGTGAAGTGAAAACGTGGTTTAGAAAACACAGCATGCAGTTCTATGCAGCCGATTTGGGAGGACTGATAAAACGATGGGATAAGTGTATCAATAATTGGTGAAAATTATGTTGAGAAATAAAGAGACAATATATAAGATATGTATAAAAATATTTTTATAGTTTTTCTATCTGTACATGGTATTCTTTGCATTTTCTTCAGAAACCACATTTCCACAGCCATCAGATGCTTTTCTGTGTGTCTGCTCATTGTCCATCATTTTACATCCATACAACAGTACAAGTTCCATTTTATCGTTGCAGTGGACATCGTTGTATTGGTCAGTATGTTTTTCATCTTGCAATAGGCTACCTTTGCCATGGCGATTCTTGTTCTAATTTCTACAAGGCATCTCCCATCAGATGTTATGACTCTTCCGAGATAACTGTACCGATTCACTTGTTTAAGAATATGCCCATTACTTGTATATTACATTGTGGTATTTCCTTCGTCCCATTGACGACCATAATCTGCCTTCTTACAATTCATTTATAACCCTAGTTGTTTACTGCGTGCAATAACTGCATCTACTAAATGTTCCAAATCATGCTCAGTCTGCAATCAAGACCGGATCATATTCATATCTAATGTTATTGATGTATCGTCAGGATACAGTAGGTCTTAGTCAGATATGACTGAGCTACCGTATAACAGTAGACGGTACTACCTGGTTTCTGTTAGCGCCGAACGTTGGGCGGCGCTTACCAAACCCGACACCCCACATTGTGCCAACGGCTTCGGGCGGAAGAGCGCAATTGGGAGGGTACAAGCCTTACCCTGGTGCGAGGAAATGCAAGCAAAAGACAAAATTGTCATGGCAGGGCAGACCAGGCCCTAAGCCTTGGTTGGCGACTGGTCTAGGATCGAAGCTCCGACAGGCGGACAGTTAGAGCATTGCTTTGCTGATCCGGCAGCTTCTGCAGCTTGTCTTGTTCCAGATGTAGGGGTGTTACCTTTCCTCTGGAGTGAACTAGGCAGGCCGAGAGAGGGATCATGATGCATGGGCAACACATGATCTCTATATTTTAGCCCAGACTTTGTGCTATGGAGAGGCAATAACTCCATCCCTGGTCTTAACTGGTCTCGGAATCAAAGCGAGAGGCAACTGTTACGGGTTATAAGTCCTTGTCAGTTGGCGTAGACATGGGGCGCCACGCGTTGCCTCTGACGGTGGGAGACACCTATAGGTGTCACTGATCAGCTACCGCCCGCCTCAAGCTGGGCAGCCCCCAGCCAATTGGGTGCTGATCCGCCACAGCCTGCCTGCTTCAATGGGTGCTTGGGGCTAGGACAAAATCTGAATCGCAGGCTGTAAAACCAATGCACCAGGTACAAACAAAAATATAAATAGAAACCTCAAGCTACGGCTTGCAACCTGGAACGTGAGAACCATGTGTCCAGGATTTTCCACTGACTTGACCAATATTGACGATGTGAGAAAAACGGCTGTGATTGATGCCGAACTCAATCGTCTTAACATTGATATTGCTGGCCTGCAGGAGACTCGCCTCGCTGAGGAAGGGTCACTCAGGGAAAACAACTACACCTTTTTCTGGAAGGGTAAAGGGCAGGCAGAAAAAAGGCAACACGGTGTGGGCTTTGCAGTGAAGAATTCGCTACTGGGAATGATTGAAATTCCAGCAGGAGGAAATGAAAGACTATTATCCCTGCGCTTGGCAACCTCTTGTGGGTTTGCCACCATTATTACTGCATATGCACCGACACTCGATTCCTCTGATGATGTGAAGGATTTGTTCTATGAGGAGTTAGACTCTGTGATCAAGGCAGTTCCAAAATCCGACTACATTTATATGCTCGGTGATTTCAATGCTCGTGTGGGCAAGGACTCGAGTTCATGGCCAGTGTGCCTTGGAAAATACAACATCGGTCGCATGAATGAAAATGGGCAAAGGCTGCTGGAGCATTGCACCAGTAATGACCTATGTATTACAAACTCTTTTTTTAAAACAAAAGAGATGCATAAGGTCACATGGAAACATCCAAGATCCGGCCATTGGCACCAGCTGGACTTCATCATCACACGGAGACAACATCTGAACCATATATCATTGACTCGTAGTTACCACAGTGCTGACTGTGATACGGATCATTCTTTGGTTGTTGCAAGGGTTAGACTGAGACCAAAGAGAATCTACACAGCTAAACACAAATCTAGCCCCAGGATTAATATTATTAACACTCATGATCCTGAAAAGTGCTTTCAGTTTCAACAGCAACTTGAAGACGCTTTCACTGATACACCAGAAAATTGTACAGTAAATGATAAATGGAATAAACTTAAGGAAACTTTTTGTAAAACTGCCGTAAAGGTTTACGGCACTGTGGATCATAAGAGGCAGGACTGGTTTGCGGCCAACAGCGAGACTCTGCAGCCCTTGATTGATAAGAAGAAGAAAGCTCTCTTAAGAAACAAGGAAAGACCAACGCGTAACACTCTGAGTGAGCTAAGGCAAGCTAGGAAGGATGTGCAAAAGGCTGCCAGGCAGTGTGCAAATGATTATTGGATCAAGTTATGTGAGTCCATTCAAATCGCAAGTGAAAAGGGAGACATAAGAAGCATGTATGAAGGAATAAAGAAAGCCTGTGGTCCAGTGATCAAAAGAAGTGCACCATTGAAAACCTTGACTGGAGAAGTCATCACTGATAAGAAACAGCAGATGGACAGATGGGTAGAGCACTATTTGGAGCTTTACTCAAGTGAGACCAAACTAGCGGATAATGCCCTCAACGCCATAGAGGCTCTACCAACTCTTGACCACCTGGACACACTTCCCACCATAACAGAAGTTAAGTGTGTTATAAATGAACTTGCATCTGGCAAGGCTCCAGGTAAGGATGGGATTCCAATAGAGGTTATCAGGAGTGGGCAAGACACACTCACTATACAGATCCACCAGCTAATAGAGCTATGCTGGCGTGAAGGACAAGTCCCACAGGATTTCAAAGATTCAAGCATCATAACACTGTACAAGAACAAGGGCGATCGGAGCGACTGCAACAACTATAGGGGTATCTCACTTCTGTGTATTGTTGGAAAAGTATTTGCCAGAATTGTTCTGCGCAGACTTCAAGTCCTAGGAGATCAAGTCTACCCCGAATCACAGTGTGGCTTTCGACAGAACCGGTCTACCACTGATATGATATTCTCATTGCGACAAATGCAAGAAAAATGCCGTGAACAGAATCAACCACTGTTTATTGCCTTCATCGACCTCACAAAGGCATTTGATTTGGTCAGTCGTGAGGGTCTGTTCAAGGCACTAAAGAAGATTGGCTGCCCACCAACTCTTCTGTCTATTGTGGAATCGTTCCACACAGGCATGAAGGGTATAATCAAGTTTGATGGTGCAACTTCTGAAGAATTTGAAATCAAGAGTGGAGTTAAGCAAGGTTGTGTACTAGCTCCCACCCTCTTTGGAATATACTTTTCACTTCTACTGAAATATGCATTTCGTGATCAGGATGGTGGTATATACATTCACTCACGCTCAGATGGCGGCCTCTACAATGCTCAGAGATTGAAGGCTAAGACCAAAATTAGGAGGGTACTGATCAGAGAGTTGCTTTTTGCAGATGATGCTGCAGTTACGACCCACTCTGAGGAAGAATTGCAATGTCTACTATCTGCATTCTCCAATGCTTGTTCTGAATTTGGTTTAACAATTAGCAAAAAGAAGACACAGATTATGTCACAAGGTGCACATGGGGTACCATCAATCTTTATTGACGACGCCGAACTAGAGATAGTAGACCATTTTACATATCTAGGATCGGTGGTAAATAGCAAATTATCCCTAGATCAGGAAATCAACATCCGGATTGGTAAGGCAGCAACAACAATGAACAGGTTAAGAAAAAGAGTCTGGGAGAACAGGAAGCTTACTGCCAAAACAAAAGTCCTTGTCTATCAAGCCTGTGTCCTTAGTACTCTTCTCTATGGCAGTGAAACCTGGACAACTTACTCACACCAAGAGAACAATTTAAACAGCTTTCATATGCGGTGTCTGCGAAGAATTCTTGGTATTAAGTGGCAAGACAAAATCACAAATACTGAAGTATTGGAAAGATCAGGTTGTGTGACAGTTTATTCCATGCTCAGTCTTCGTAGACTTAGATGGATAGGACATCTTAGGCGGATGGATGATGGTAGAATACCAAAGGATATCTTTTTTGGTGAATTACAGATGGGTAAGAGATCTCAGGGTCGGCCTCTACTACGATACAAAGATGTGTGTAAGCGGGACATGATTGATACAGGCATTGATAATGCACATTGGGAGCAAGTCGCCGCTGAACGTGTTGCATGGAGGGCAAATATCAGAAATGGAATAAAGTCAAAGGAGAAAATTATTGCAGAAAAGTCACACACCAAGCGTTTGAGACGTAAGATGGTGCATGATGGTGGAAATGACCACGTGTTCACATGCACCCACTGTGAACGGACATTTACAGCGCAAATTGGCCTTATCAGTCACACTCGCTACCGCCATAGTTAAGAGTTATTATGCCTTTTTAAAGCACAAACTATCGTCTGTCAAGACGGCAAGGTGCCAATGTATGATGTATCGTCCCCCAGTGATGATTCCTTCCACATCTTCTATATTTCTGAAAACATTTTCACTGCACAGGGAAAAAAGATCTGGAGACATTACACATTCCTGTCTCACACCGTTTTTAATAGGTTGGTATTGACCTACTTCATCATCAAACCTTATGGCAGCTTGTTGTTTCCAATATACTTTTTTTTAAACGTCTAAGGTCTTTGCCATCAATTTGTAGATCTGCAAGCATCTTTACCATGTTGACACGTCTTACTTTATCGAAAGCCTTTGTGTAGTCAATGAAGCAAAGATGTAGGTCTTTGTTTACTTCTATAGAACGTTCCATAATGTTCTCAGCATATATACAGCATTTACTGTACCTTGCCTTCTACAAACCCTCTCCTATGTTTAGGTTGTATTTTCTTCCTAACGCTTTGCATGATAATTCTTAGCAACATCATTGTGATGTGATTCATTATATTAATCGTTCGATGTTTGTCACATTCCAAGGCTCCTGATTTCTTCGGGATTGTAATCAATACAGAATTACATAATTCAAGAGGTATATCAAATTACTTTTATTTAAGCTTTAGTCAACTTTCCGCTCTTGCCATTTATTGTGAACGAGGTGTCATTTTATTTATTCTGGGGGATTAATAAACGTATTTACTTTGAAGGGATAGTGATATACATAGACTATGTTGTATTACGTCTATCTGCGTGATTGACTACTTGTGTCGTATCTGTGTCTTTCCTACTTGTCTCTATCAGACAATAAATGCTCCAGTCTCCAGCTATATATAGACCATCAATTAGAATACTTAACAAGCCACCTTTAGTAGACGACCTATAGTAGTGTAGACCTGTAAACCATGACCGCGATGTAATGGGCTAACAGGGCTCTGGCTAACTTGGGGGGGGGGGGGGGTCATCTTGGTCAGATCTTTCTGTCCCAAACCTGCGAGTGGCCTAGCAAGCCTTAAAAGTAGTAAGTCAGTCATGGACGTTACCCGTCGTAAATGGAGGCTCGCTGAGGCTCGAGCCTCCTTCTTTGTCTATATTGACGTCATCAGAGCCGTCTAACAACTGGAGCTTCCGCACCTCATCTTTCGTATCTTTGGCTTGTTAAGGTCGATGTTTTGGCGGGAATTTCTGGTCTACTAAGGGATGGAGATGGCTGTCCGGTTTGTCCGTCCGCCGGGTAGTGACCACAAGTCTGTGTCGCCGAGCAGGGGTGTCCATCAAGTGGTGATCACAAGTTCGTGTCACCTCGTAGTGACCACACGTCCGTGTCACCTAGTAGTGACCACAAGTCCGGCCATCGAGTAGTAACCAGCACTAGTATCCAATCGTTGTACCTAGCGTGTGTTTAACTTAACATAACATAAACGATGCGAGACGCAGACTACATCTGTTACAACATCAATAACATTCACCTGCATAGCGCCTAATCCCGAGGGTTATCTCCGGTATTACAAATGGATCGGACATAATTCGACATAATTGCTAATAGCTAGGGGTAGATAACTACTTCCGGTTCGGATATTTAATTTTTTTTTTAAGTTGAAATTATAAAATGGCGATTATTAGTGTTAGTAATAGTTACAGTGCTCTTCCTCCTTGGTGTCGTCCTCCATTTTTCTATTTTTCTTTCTTTATCTGTATTTGGGCCGGGCGTAAACACTATCATCATTCCATTGGCGGTGTGTAAGGTGTTTGTTTTTAAAAGACAAACATAAAACAACCATATTTTTCAATTTGTTTGTGTTATATTTTTAATATAATGTCTTTTTTTCAATTTCCAGTAGTGACGTGTTTTCATTCATGACTTTCACGCAGTCATTACATTCCTGCTATACTGTCCCTTTCATGTTGATTACTTTATTTTTATTATGCTTGTTTTTGAGTAAACATCGTTTACATTGTAAATAAGTAATCAATGATGAAAGTTAATTATATCCAACATAATTGTAACAATGTAGTGCAGATGCTTGCCAAGACTGTGGTCAGTGTTCAGTACCCAGTAGTGGCAGGATTGTCTTCCAGCTAGTTTATTACACACATAAATGGCACATTACCTAGTTGGATCTTTCGTTTCTGAAAGAATTTCCAAAAGTTCATCATTTGATAAGAAGAAAAATCGTGGAAAATAAAGCCTCTTCTTCTCCAAATATTCATTGAGGCCCTGAAAACAAAGAAGTAATTTTATTAAGGCAGTCCAAACAAGACCTGATACTTCTTTTACAATCTAAACTTAATGGATTAGAAGCCGATGCATTTTTTTTTGACATAAAAGGACATATTTACCAATGTAACTTATTTCATTCTTCTTCTTCTTCTTCTCCTTCTACTTCTTCTTCAGCGTTCCGAGCCATTGAGGTTCTTTGCTGCAGACACAATCCGTCTCCATTCGTCTCTCTGGTTGACCTTCTCTTGCCAGTCGTTGATTCCAAGTTGCTTGTAGGAACTTATTTCATTAGACATAAAAATTAGACTGGTCTCATTTTTTTCCAAAACAATTTATGCCACATCCTTGGTTCTTAAGCATCTACATCACGGAACTCTGGGCAAATCCGTAGATGCTCTTTCTCCCTCATCAAATGACATAATGTGTAGATGCTGATTGCTCTAGTAATACTCTGGTTCTACAGTTAGTTGCGGATACTTTAAAAGACCCCAGCATGTTTTGGCTGTTTGTGATTTATTGGCAAGTTTACGTTCAGTAGTCTGCTGTTGCTTTCTAAACGACCAGCACAATACCATTTTATTAAAACCAACACAAAGCGATCTGCTTCCAAATTGCCCGCAACTGCGTTTCGAAAGCGGTATGCGGAATTACAAATGGCGCCTGTAACCCCTTCGCCACAGAGCAAGTTGTAAACACATAATAATTGTCTTTTTTCACCTTTATAATTTTTTCCACTCTATCATCTTTTTTGCCATTATCATCTGTTTTGCTTTTATCATCTGTTTAGCCATCATTACCTTTTTTCCCATCATAATCAACATCCTTTTTAGCCTTAGGCTTCCTTCCTATCTTCACTATACTCCGACACTAATGCTGTTACTGTTTTATGTGCGATAATCTTTTCCACCACTAGTATCTTTTCCACTATTATCATCTTTTTCATATTATTATTATCGTTTTGTGGAATAAATGTGGAACCAAGCAAGTAGATCAAGACACAAGATTAAGAACAGCTTGGTAGAACAACGAAGTTAAAGATAACGTATTCAGAAAAAAGATAGTGTTAAAAAAATTGATCACAACTAAATCTTAACAAGACTATGTTACTAACATAATAGCACGACGAAATGCCAAACGAACAATTAGAGCATCTAAAGATGAATCCTGGACAAAATACGGTGAACAGATGGTGACTCTTAGCAAAGCCTACCCAAGAGACTTTTATAAACGTGTCAATAATATGAGAAACAGAGATGCATGCTACAACCCAACCACCATCATAAACAGCAAAATAGGTATACCATTATTTAATCCACAACACATACTAGCAAGGTGGCCACAACAAATACTAGCAAGGTGGGCAGAATACTTTCAACAACTACTTAACCCCACACATAATAGCATAGAATACCTAACTTTTGTGCCTAAAAGCTGTGGACAACATGAACCAAACTTCATTCTTGCAGAAGTCAAATCAGTTATACAGAACAGTCCTAAAAACAAAGCACCGGGTCCGGATGGAATAACCACAGAAGTTATTCATGCATGTGAGAAAACAGGAGATAAATGGCTGACAATACTTTTTAATATAGCGTGGGAAGAAAGAAAAGTCCCAGACTATTAGCAGCAGGCAGTAATAGTACCAATATGGACAAATAAAGGCAATATGAAAGAGTGCGAAACATACAGAGGTATATCACTCCTCAGTCATATAGGGAAAACCTCAGTCATATAGGGAAAATGTACGCAAAATTATTGGAACAAAGAGATATACCCATAGTTCAACAACAGTTAAGCGAAGTATAATTTGGTTTCAGGAAAGGTAAAAGTTGCACTAATGCACTATTCACACGTTGACAAATATGTGAAAAAACCATCGTATATAGTGGCTAGCAGAATAGTGTGTTTGTAGATCAGAACACCTGTGAGATGAAATGCCTGAGGAGAGGTGCCAGCTTAACAATCGGAAACCGAGTACGAAATGTTGTTATCGACAGTGGGATCAACACCTTGTGCCACATTTATCGAAAGACAGAAGATCATTTGGTTTAGCCATCTCGTTAGAATGCAACAATATCAACTACTAGCACTGGCCCTACATCAAAAAACATCTGCGACGAGAGAAAGAGGACGCTCGAGAAGAAAATAGATTGACGACATTAAAGATAGTGTACAATCACACGGAAGGACACTATCCAGTAAAACCCATCAGGCGCTGGAACGCCAATTATTTCTCCCCCATGACGCTTGACGGTAAATGTGGAAGGTGTTCATGATGATGATATTTTTGTCATAATTATCATTTTGACCATTACCATATTTTTGTCATCAACATTTTGTACTGTAATAACACTATTAGTCACCGTATTTATCATCCTGTAAACCATCATCATATCATACATATATTTTAAAAAAACATAATTGTAGAACAAATTATTCATTAAAGAAAGAAAGAGAAAAAACTATACACACCTTCAAAATTAAGTCTAAAAGCCCATTACTCTTTTGCATTCTGGAGAGTAGATTTTCAATTTCAATAACCTGCATAACAGAAGGATCCTCAACAGCAACTTTCATTACATCCTTCCACATTTTATCCACATTTTTAAACCTGCGACCTTCCTCTGGCATCTGCATCATGATGTCAGGTGAGCTAAATAAAAAAAAGTAACAAAGTGTGAGTAAACACTACATGTCCAAAGGGAAAGAGTAATCCCATATGTGTACAATGAGTAAACAAAGAGTAGTACTATGGAGACTGACCTAATGATTCACTATATGGTAAGAAAGTACTGTCTATACAAAATATTTTATTTGAATAAAGATCCATTTAGCCATTTTCTAAGTTGTGTAAAAACATCAGATGACTCTAGATTGACATTTGGATTCTCCTTTAAATATATATATATATATATAAGTCTATGTCTAGGGTTTCCTATTGTAGCTGTATAACTGATGACTCATTCCCACAAATAACCAGTGGTTCGGTTTTAGGATACACGTGTTAATCCTGATGGTTATTGGTCACGGTCTATTTTTAGGAACCTTTTGCTACATCGTTACCATATTCTTGTGTGCATTTGGCGGTTAACCATTTGGTGAAAAGTATCAAATTTTTGTACTTCCGGTACAATGGCGACAAAATGAAGCGTTACTTTTCGGAGGGATGCTATTTAGTGTTATTCTTTGGATTTCGTGTGATTTCCTATGGATGTCCTGTGAATACTGTTTTCCTGTGGATTATGTGATGTTATTTTGTGTTCCTTTTATTGGAAGTTTTCAAAAGAAGCCACGGAAGGCAGGTGGTGGATGAAATTTTGAGGGCAGCCGACAGATATTGTGGGTCATGGCCTCGAGCTTCACGACGGCAGGCAGAGGAACTCTTCTTGAGTCAATGGCTGCGGTCTCCGATCAGTAAGGTCACTGCCATAGAGGAAAGCAACGGCAAACTACCTCTTTAAAAGAGCCTAGTATATCATGATTCGCCTAAAGACTGATCATCGCAAGACAAGGACAGAGACGTTAAAATTAGCAACTTGGAACGTTAGGACGTTAAACAACGACGGAACATTAGAGAACATAAAACAAGAAATTGAAAGGGAAAAAATTAATAGTCAAGTATATAACAGGAAACACTAAATATGATTTGTGTACATTGAGTAATGACAAGGAAATACAAAACAAATTCAAGATAGAAGTACAGAACAGATTTGAAATTTTGTCTGATCTAGAGATCCTATTCCAGGATGTGGATGATCAATGGGAAACGTTGAAGAATTCAATCAATGTGGCTGCAGAAACAACTATTCCAAAATTAAAGAAGGTGGGTCGTAAGAAATGGATGACTGAAGAAATTTTACACCTCATGGAAACAAGAAGACTCAACAAAAATAATTCTGTCAAATATGAAGAAATTCACAGACAAGTCAGAATATTATGTAAGGAGGCAAAAGAAGCATGGCTTGAGGAAAAGTGCTTAGGAATTGAAAACCAACACAACAGTCAAAATACCAAATTAGTGCGCAAAAGAATTCAGGAACTTACTAATAAAAGAACAAGTACATCAACAGGGTGTCTAAAAACTGAAGATGGCAAAATCATAATAGAAAAAGACCAGATTCTACATGTATGGACAGATTATGTGAAACACCTTTATGATGATAACAGAGACGAACAGTATTATATTAGATTTAATAATGAAGGACCGCCAATTTTGGAGATGGGGGTTCGAAATGTTCTTAAGAATATGAAAGCTGGCAAGGCCCCCGGTGAAGATAACATCACAACAGAAATGATTAAAGCTTTAGAAGAATTTGGGCTAGAGCAAGTCACCAGACTGATGAACACATTATATGATACAGGAGATATACCTCCTGAATTATGTAACTCTGTATTTATTGCAATCCCAAAGAAATCAGGAACCTTGGAATGTGATCAACATAGAACAATTAGTATAATGAGTCACATCACAAAGATTTTGCTAAGAATTATCATGCAAAGAGTGAGGAAGAAGATACAACCTGAAATAGGGGAAGAACAATGTGGGTTTGTAGAAGGAAAGGGTACAGTAAATGTTGTGTATATGCTGCGAACAGTTATTTAACATGCTATAGAAGTAAACAAGGATATATATCTTTGCTTTATTGACTATACAAAGGCTTTTGATAGAGTTAGACATGTCAACATGGTGGATATGCTTGCAGATCTACAAATTGATGGGAAAGACATTAGACTTATAAAAACCATATATTGGAAACAACAAGCTGCAATAAGGATTGATAATGAAGTGGGACAGTATCAGCCAATTAAGAGAGGTGTTAGGCAGGGATGTGTGATGTCTCCAGATCTTTTTTCCCTATACAGTGAAAATATTTTCAGAAATGTAGAGGATATAAATGGAATCAGCATTAGATATGCAGATGATACAGTATTAATTGCAGACAATGCGCAGGACCTGCAACAATTAGTAGTTGCGGTTGTTGTACACAGTGAGCAACTGGGGTTAGAATTAAATTGTAAAAAGACTCAGGTTATGGTCGTCACTAGGAAGGAAGAAGTGCCACAATGTAATATACAAGTAAATGGAAATATTCTTCAACAAGTGAATCGGTACAATTATCTTGGAACAGTCATAACATCTGATGGGAGATGCCTTGAAGAGATTAGAACAAGAATCGCCATGGCGAAAGTAGCCTTAAGCAAGATGAAAAACATTCTGACCAATAAAAAGATGTTAATTGAAACGAGAAAAAGAGTGTTGAGGGGATACATAGAGCCTGTTCTTTTGTATGGATGTGAAACTTGGACTATGAGCAGTCAAGCTGAAAAGCATCTGATGGCTGTAGCAGCCATGTGGTTTCTGAGGAAAATGCAAAGAAAACCATGGACAGACAGAAAAACCAATGACCAAGTACTACAGGAGACAAATGAACATCGTAAACTGATTAGAGAAATTATACGTAGACAGTCAAAATTTTTTGGACATGTTATGAGAAGAAATGGATTGGAGAACTTAGTGACAACTGGCAAGATCGAAGAGAACAGACCAAGAGGAAGACCGAGAGGAAAATACCTGGATGGCTTGGCCACATGGCATGGACGAGACAGGAACACTGAGCTGATCCACGACACTAGTGATCGAGTGAAATGGCGAGTCATGACCGCCCACGCTTTCCGGCATGGCACATGATTGATTGATTGATTGAAAAGTATCACAGATACGTTATTTTTAAAATCAGTGTTCTTTCTAATACATGTTATCTATAGATCTGGCGCGAACTAGACAGTCCGAGAGAGGGATCATGTTGCATGGGCAACATATGGTCTCTATATTTTAGCCCAGGCTTTGTGCTATGGAGAGTTATAATTCCATCCCTGGTCTTAACCGGTTTCGGAATCAAAGCCAGAGGTAGCAGTTGCGGGTTATAAGTCCTTGTCAGCTGACGAAGACATGGGGCGCCACGAGTTGCCTCTGACGGTGGGAGACACCTACACTGATCACCTATCGCCCGCCTCAAGCTGGGCAGCTCCCGGTCAATTGGGCGCTAATCCACCATAGCCTGAACGCTTCAATGGGTGCTTGGGGCTAGGACAAAATCTGAATCGCATGCTGTAAAACCAATGCACTAGGTATTACTAAAAAGAAACATATAGACACCTCAAGCTACCGCTTACAACCTGGAACGTAAGAACCATGTGTCCAGGATTTTCCACTGACATGAAATTAATATTGACGATGCGAGAAAAACGGCTGTGATTGATGCCGAACTCAATCGTCTTAACATTGATATTGCTGGCCTGCAGGAGACTCGCCTCGCCGAGGAAGGGTCACTCAAGTAACACTATTACACCTTTTATTTTGGAAGAAAAAAGGCAATATGGTGTGTGCTTTGCAGTGAAGAATTCGCTACTGGGAATGATTTAAATTCCAGATGGAGGTAATGAAAGACTATTATCCCTGCGCTTGGCAACCTCTTGTGGTTTTGCCACCATTATCACCGCATATGTACCAACACTCACTTCCTCTGATGTTGTGAAGGATTCGTTCTATGAGGAGTTAGACTCTGTGATCATGGCTGTTCCAAAAGCCGACTACATTTACATGCTCGGTGATTTCAATGCTTGTGTGGGCAATGACTCCAGTTCATGGCCAGTGTGCCTTGGAAAATACAACATCGGGTGCATGAATAAAAATAGACAAAGGCTGCTGGAGCACTGCACCAGACATGACCTATGTATTACAAACTCCTTTTTTTAAAAAACAAAAGAGCTGCTTAAGTTCACATGGAAACATCCAAGATCCGGCCATTGGCATCAGCAGGACTTTATCATCACACGCAGACAAAGTCTGAACCAAACATCATTAACTCAGAGTTACCACAGTGCTGACTGTGATACGGATCATTCTTTGGTTGTTGCAAGGGTTAGTCTGAAACCAAAGAGAATCTACACAACTAAGCACATATCTAGCATGTATGAAGGGATAAAGAGTGGCCTGTGGTCCAATGATCAAAAGAAGTGCACCACTGAAAACCTTGACTGGAGAAATCATCGCTGATAAGAAACAGCAGATGAATAGATGGGCAGAGCACTATTCGGAGCTTTACTCAAGTGAGACAAAACTAGCCGATGATGCCCTCAACGCCATAGAGGTTCTGCCAACTCTTGACCACCTGGACACACTTCCCACCATAACAGAGGTTAAGTGTGCTATAAATGAACTTGTATCTAGCAAGGCTCCATGAAAGGATGGGATTCCAAAAGAGGTTATCAGGAGTGGGCAAGACACTCTCACTCTACAGATCCACCAGCTAATAGAGCTATGCCGAAAAGGACAAGTCCCACAGGATTTCAAAGATTCAAGCATCATAGCACTGTACAAGAACAAGGGCGGTCGGGGCGACTGTAACAACTATAGGGGAATCTCACTTCTGTGAATTGTTGGGAAATTATTTGCCAGAATTGTTCTGCGCAGACATCAAGTCCTGGGAGATCAAGTCTACCCCGAAATCACAGTGCGGCTCCTGACAGAACCGGTCTACCATTGATATGATATTCTCATTGCGACAAATGCAATAAAAATGCCGGGAAAAAAATCAACCACTGTTTATTGCCGTTATCGACCTCACAAACGAGTTTGATTTGGTCAGTCATGAGGGTCTGTTCAAGGCACTAAAGAAGATTGGCTACCCACCAACTCTTCTGTCTATTGATTGATTGATTGATCTAGGAACCGACATCACAGCATTCGGAGCATTCCCGTAGGCTCTCCGTCCTCATCCTGTGCAGCCAACGAAGAGTTCCAACACCAATAGTACCAGTAGCAATCTGATTATATGTGCGTCTTGCCTTTCCTCTGAGCATCGAGCGTCTGCCAGATCCCCTCGTCACTCCTGGCTGTCTCATTCTTGCCAGGCCATGATGATCCAATTGCTCCTCCGAGGTGTGCACGTGCTCCCACAAGGCCGCAACCACGTCTACCTTGTCATGTATCAATACTTCACCAAGTTCTGCAGAGCCAGCCACTCTGTCCGCCTGTTCATTTCCCAGCACACCGGCATGCCCCGGAGAAAAGATCCAGGCGATGCTTGTCACCCGTGACCTCCGAAGCGAAGCAAGCCACTCCGCACGAAGTCTGCCCGTCCTCACCCTCGTCAGCATGCTTTCTGAGTCAGTTACAATCACGATGTGTGTGTATGTCGTATTCTTCATCCAGCGGAGAGCCGCAGTGACTGCCTCCACTTCCATTCTTAAGCTGGGTGTTGTGGTATCATATGCCAGGCTCTCCTGCCTCAAACATCGACCATTAGCTTTGGCTATGAAACCCCAGCCACTTCTCTCACCTCTTGACACCGAACCATCTGTGTAGATAATCACATCACTCGAGTGAGCATTGTCCTGAATTAGTTGCTGGATTTCCACATCCGTGGCCCCTGCTGACCACTCCCTGCACTCCCGGCTTTATGTGATTATAACTCTGCACAAGTCTGACTGCTCCGCTGGCACTCTGACCCACTCCTCTCCACGCCTAATGTTCTCCAGGGGGCACACCTGTCTGATCGTATCCTCTGCCTGAGCCATCCATGATTTCCCTCTTATCAGTCGCTGACCCTTAACTGCGCCTAGCGCCTCATGCAGTGGGTGGTCTGTGTCTGCAGCTACTCTGAGATATGCCTTCGCCTGCATCACCTTGAGCCTACCAGCAACAGTCGGCAGACCAAGGATGTAACGCATACACACTACTGGGGTGTCTCTAGTGCATCCCAGAATGACCCGCATAGCTTCGTTCTGTATGCGCTCTAACTTCACCAGCTGACTCTCTGAGACAGTGAGCAGACCTAATCCATAATCAATTACTGAGAGGATCAAGTGCTGGTATAGTGTGAAAAGCATTCTCTGCTCTATGTCCATTGCAGAAATAGTTTTAAGCGCATTGAGTCCCTTTTGAGTTCTTGTCACGACCGTCTCCACATGGTCCTTGAAGGATAGGCTCCTGTCAAATGTGATCCCCAGATACTTCAGTTTGTTCTCTCTGCTGACATTTCTACCAATTATCGCGAGGCTTGGGACATCAGCTCTTACAATCCTGTTGTCCAGAGAGCACCACAAAACAGCCGCCTTTTCCGGGTGGATGACAGCACTCATTTCTGTGCACCAGTCAATCACTTCATCTACTGTCGCCTGTAACTCCTGGGCTGTTTGCTCCCTATCTCTCCCCTGCCTATATGCAAGAATATCATCTGCAAATGTTAGTATTCTTCCAACTCCTGGTGCTTCTAGGTTTGCAATCTTGCTTGTATACACATTAAAGAGCACCGGTGAGACTGCAGATCCCTGTGGCAGTCCCGGGGTTAACATATGTGGCTCTGAGGTCCATGCGCCCAGACGGAGAGCAACCCTTTTGCTTGTAATGTATTCGAACCCTTATCGAGGCGGATTTTATAAATTGGCCAGGGCTCCTAGGTCGACCAAGCCTAAAATGGGTACCAGAAAATGTCGTGGGAAGTTACGGCGACTGACAGGATATTGTCAACATCACATATCCAGTGCCGACTGATCTATACAAATATGGAACCAGCACACTATACCCAATACGACTCAATTAGGGTAAAAGGGTCCTTTACTTACTCAACTTACATGTGTCTATGCTGTTTTGTTGGACACTGACATTAATCACCAGTTAGTATTAAAACGCACAATGTATTCGAAATCCATTAAGAATATCAGTATGTTACTTATTTGAATATAATAAATAGTTCGTCTGGCCACCGCTGTAGCGCTGAACGTATTCAGCAGAACAGATCCAGAAAGACATGAATGCCTACATTTGATAAGTCATTTATACAAGGCTATGTATGTAGCCATGGTTACATTGTGTAATTATGGTTTTCGTCATCTCACACCTCATACGATCACCAAAGTCTTAATAAGGTATGCATTCTTGTCATATGTTTATGTCTGTGTTTTCCTTTTGCTTTTTCCCCAATGAGTTCGCCGGCTGTCACCAAATTCTTCTTCTTCTTCTTCTTCTTCTTCTTCTTCTTCTTCTTCTTCTTCTTCTTCTTCTTCTTCTTCTTCTTCTTCTTCTTCTTCTTCTTCTTCTTCTTCAGCGTTCCGAGCCATTGAGTTTCTTTGCTGCAGATACTATCCGTCTCCATTCGTCTCTCTGGTTGACCTTCTCTTGCCAGTCGTTGATTCCAAGTGCTTGTAGGTCTGTATATATATATTATCTCTCCACCTTCTTCTTGGTCTTCCCTGGGGTCTACGGTCATTTATTTCCTGAGTGTCAGCGAGTTTTGTTTCCCTATTATCTTCCATTCTTTCTATATGCCCCAGCCATTGTGTAGTGATTAGTGGGGACTTAAACAGATCATAAATGTCTTTGTTACTTCTTCTTTTCCACTCTTCACTTTGTGTATCCCTAATGGGTCCAAAGATGCGTCTTAAAACTCTGTTCTCAAAGGTTTGTAACAAGGCTTCGTCTCCTTTCGTTGTACTCCAGGTTTCAGAGCCATACAGCACAACTGGTCTGATCAGTGTTTTGTATATTGTGATTTTGGTGTTACGAGATAGCGCATTTGATTTTAGTAGATGTTGTAATGCATAGTATACTTATTTCCAGAATTGATTCTAGTTTGTATTTCTTCCCCTATGATGTTCGAGCATCAGTTCTGTCAGTCGTCCGAAGTATTCTTTGCATTTTCCGCACAAACCATATCTATGCTGCCATTACACGTTTCACGACTTACCTTCCAGTTTCACACGCATGCAGCAGTATAGGCCCTATATAGCGCACACGCACGCGCACGCACGCACGCACACACACACACACACACACACACACACAGATAAAACTGTACCTGAATATAGGTTCGAGATATAACCAAGTAGCTTGCACTTTCAGCCACGAGTCCATAATATCTTGCAGTGATACTAACTGCCTCTCAAATTTTCTTTCAAAGAAAAGACAAACATGAAAAGTTTCATTGGCATGAGCTCTTCGTGTATGTAAAAAAAAACTAATACGTATTGTCTACCGTATTAAGTGGGATCCGGGATGGTTCAAGATCAATGTGATGGATGCCAAATGATCACGGAAATGGAATTTAATTGACTCCTCTGACAAGGCAACTTGATGATCTGGTCATCGCCCTTGTCTCATACACACAATATGATGCAAGATAAAACTACACATATTAGATAGCAGGTCACATAAATTATGACCAAAACACACAGTGGAAAAACAAAGATAATTAGAATAAATCAATCAAATTATAACTGTTGAGAAACATGTAGACAGCAATGTAGACAAAGATTTAACCGAGATTTAAAAGAGTAACACATAACGATATTAAACTAAGAATACAAAAGATAAGATGGCAATTTTAGTCCTAGAAAATATATGGAAGTCAAAGGAAATTAAACTTTGCGCCAAACTTAGAATATTTCATTCTAATGTAATGAGAACAGGTGCAAATTAAAGAGGGAGGAATAAATAAATGAGAGCACTTACTCATCCAACTCATTTCCTAACCTACAAGGTGTAAAGATGGAAAGATGCTTTAGGGCCAGATAAGAACAGCATAACAAGAAGAAAGAGATCACCACTTTAACGTAGGCTGCCTCATTGAAAAGTACAGTTTATAGATCAGAAGAAACTGAGGTTCTTTAGCAGAGAACTATACTACAATGTATGGTCCAATCAATGGACTGCCGAGGTACACTGTATCAGTATTAACGAACGAACGAACGAACGAACGAACGAACAAACTTTATTTTCAAAGGGTAACACATTAAGCACGCAGGCCCGTTTTACATTCGGCACTTCTAATCACTCATCTTTCATTCATCATTAGTGCATGATACATTCACATAGGAAAGAAACATTGTCAAATGAATGTTGTAAACATAAACAATGTATATTACCATGTTATGAGACACATCGCCCACCCACCCACACATCCCCCACTCACCACATAGCCCTATACACACATCCCCCACACACACACAGGCACATATACATGCCCTCACACATCCACACATCCCACACCCACACACATCCCCCATCTACACACATATCACCACCCACCCACACATCTCCCATCCAAACATCTCACACACGCTACACACTCCCCCCCCCCCCAACACACACACACATCCCTCACCTACAAAAATCTCCCCAACCACCCACACATCTCCCATACACCACATATCAATCCACATACACATCACGCCACCCCCACCCCCCTCCCAGGCACACATACATGCACTTACCGACCATCCCCGACCTGCACATATCCCCCACCTACAAACATCCCCCCCACACACACGTCCCCCACCTACACACACATCTCTCCACCCACATACACACATCCCCCGCCCATCCCATAAACAACACACACTTACCCACCCACATAACCTCCACTACCCACCCACACATCCCCAACCACACAGTCAAACACACATCCCCCAACTACACATCCCCCCACAGACACACACATCTCCCCGCCAACCCCCACATCCCGCACATACCCACACACACATCCCGCACTCAGCCACACAACCCCCACTTACACATCCCCAACCCACACAATCTCCCCCACCAACACACACATTCCGTACCCACTCAAACACACATCCCACACCCATCCCCAAACCTACACACACTCACCCATCCACACATCCTCCACCCCCTCCCCCAATCACCCATCGCCGAATCACACATCTGTTAACCACTCATTCCCCCTACCCACACGCCCCCCCCCCCATCCATGCACACATATCCCCTCACACACACATCTGCCCATCTATAAACACATCTCACACCCTCGCACCCCCCACACATCCCTCACCAACATATCTTCCCACCCACCCACACATCTCCCACCCACACACGCATCCCCCATTCACATACGCACAATCCCACCCACACACATTCATCACCTACACACATCTCCCCAATCACACCCACACCCCCCTCCCAACCCATAACCAATACACACTCACTAACCCTGACAGCCTCCACCACCCATACAACCCAAACCACCAACCAAACGCACATCCCCCAACCACACATCCCCACCCACCCATACATCTCCCCACAAACCCACAGATCCTGCACCTACCCAGACACACATCCCGCACCCAACAACACATCCCCCATTCACACAGACCCCTACCCACACAATCTTCCCCACCCACCAACACATATCACACCCACCCACACACAAATTCACCACCCATCCCCCAACCTAAACACACTCACCCACCCACACATTCTCCACCCAGACACCTCAAATCATCCATCTCCCAACCACACATCCCTTAACCACACATCCCCTACCCATACACCCCCCCCCACCAATATACACACATCCCCACCACACATGCATCTCCCCACCCACAAATACATCCCCCATCCACCCATACACACCTCCCACGCAAACACACCCCACCACCCACAAAACTTCCCCTACCCACACACATATCCCCACCCACACATTATCCCCACCCACAAACACAACCCCCACACACAAACACAACCCCCACACCACCTACACACCCCCACACACACATTGTCGCCCACCCACACATCCCACTATCCACCAACACCCACACACCCTCGCCGACCCAAACACATACCTCCACCCACACATACCCACCCACATATCCCCACCCACACATCCCCAACCACACACATACCCCATCCACACGTCCCTGATCCAAACACACATCCCACCCACCCGCACATTTCCTACAACCCTCGCATCTCCATACACATACCTCACCCACACAACACCCCCAACCATACATCCCTCACTCACCCACACACATCTCCCACAAACATCTCTCCACCCACACACCCATCCCCCAACCTACACAAACATCTCCCCACACATCCACACATAACCCCACCACACATCCTACACCCTCACATCTAGACACATACATGATGCCTCACACAATCACTGAAACTAATATGAACATACTTCCACATTTTACACAAACATACACTGACGACTATCGTGAGCATCATCACAAAAAATTTGGAGGAAAAAATTGGAAAAACATGGAAAAACTGGAAAAATTGTGAAAATTACAAAAATATGTTATACATTGTGTAACGTAAAAATATAGTGTTGCAATTCAATAAGATAATTCCTGGAATCGACATCAACATGCTGAAATATGCATTGCATATAGTACATGTTAAACTGAAGCGGCAGTAAAAATGCTAATATGAAAGGTGAGAATACAGAAAATAATATGTCACATGACATGCGTGCGCTCAACTCTCTCTCTCTCTCTCTCTCTCTCTCTCTCTCTCTCTCTCTCTCTCTCTCGCTCTCTCTCTCTCTCACTCTCTCGCTCACTCATACATACTCTATCACTCTCTCTGTCTCATACTCACTCTCTCACTCACACTCTTTCTCACTCACTCTCTCACCCACTCTCGCTTACACATATAAACACATACCGACATATTCACATAATCACACAGGCACACAAATGCACATGTACATACACACAAATACATTTACACACAAACACAACACATAAACACTCAAGCACACACATATACGCACATACACATATACATACATGTACACGAAAGTATATATCAGACTACATAACAACAATGCAAATAAAACATGCTAAACATAACACACCAGTAACAACATACTGAAATTTTTAATTTGTTCAGAAACTTTCAACATTTAATATTAACGTACAAGAGCGAAGTCAACTGCCATATGACATTGAATATTACCTATAATGAGTTATGCCCCACATGCAACCAAATACCAGTGCTCTGAATCAATAAGACCACAGTAGCAAAGGGATCTCAGTATCAACAGTAGAAATATTAAACCTAATCATGAGCCCCAGTGCAGATGACCAAGGTCCGATACTTAAGATCACGGTGTGATGTGCCCCACTTCTACCTTGCCCCCTGGACAAATACACTGGGTGCATCCAGCACAACAGGCAGACATGATATCCACAAGCCAGACAGGACATGATACAACAAGAAGAATTTAGTGACTCACAAAAGAGTCTGTATATCAACAACAGGGACACTAACAAATACATGAGCTGTTAAGGGCATGAGTTGCTCAGGACTAACATTGACCACAGCTGGACCCCAGGCCCCTGCTCTAACAACTGTGGCCGAGGGCCACTCTCCTAAAGCGGTCATTCATTCTTCCTAGTCAGTGATTCTCCGAGTACACTGGGCCCGTCTGCAAGCATCCTCGCTTCCTTAACAACAATCTCGCACCACAGAGGCGGGTTTCGGCTTCTTCATTATATTCTTGGACTTATGTGCCCCCTGCTGTGGCCATGGCTGAGAGGTACCAGTTTAATTCCTCTCTCTTCTAGAAAAAGATGAGATCGCCTCTAGAGCCACTGTAAGCTGGACGAAGAGGCCGGGAAAATAGCGTCCCTGGGTTATCTACCTACGCTGCCTCAATGTCCCATCATTCAATTCGTATTTTACCTATGGACCGTGGGATATGCTACACTATCATCGTGCATAGCCGCGCCAACAGGCCACAGTAACATCAGTACTACTTTATGGGTCCGGGGGAAAAGCGAACGACTAAAACGATTTACCAATAAACTACACACGTTCATTAATTCGTGACTAAGCAAAATAGACGCACTAAAAAGGTATGGCATAATCACCAATGTGGAGCTAGTGTTAAACTAACCATATACAAGTGAATCAGTGGGTAAGCTAGCGTTGGATAGGACAGACATGAGAAAACATATAGCAAGTATAATTAGAAAGTCTTTCTATATAGAAACCCATAGGGCACACGAAGTAGAGGCTGGCCTCAAAATGCACGCGGGAAGAGAATTGGAGACAGAAATGAATAATACCTGGTGGGACGGAGGTGCAAATGACAGTAAATGATAGTAGGACTTGCACTGAGTTGGTTGAGGGAACATGCCCTACTTGGAGGGGGGAGGGGTGGAGGGATAAATGGCGAAAGAATAAGAAATGATCATGTTCTTGTTCTCCTAATGGAAAATTAGCAGCATATCTCTGTATTACATCATCGATGATATGGCTCTACATCTTCTGCTCCAGTTGCTAGTTTGACGTAGGATGCATTATTTAGTATATCAAGGTAATTGTCCAAAAGTGTTTGACTTAATGGAGAACAATGTGGATTGTTGATTTCTATGCAGGCTTGTATTTTCATTGAATAAAACATACATAACATAAAGCCAGCATAGTTCCAACGTTCATACTTAAATTTGGCTAACTCACTCTATTTGAACTTCAAAAGGTTGAATGAATGGTGACCCTTTCATTGTCTGCACTTTGACAATATGATCATCAAGAAGTTGTTGAATTTCTTCTATTCCTGATAGAATGCATGTGCCAGTTTCCCTATAAGGTACCATTGTGAATTTTAACTGAAATATGAAACAAAAACTATTTAGGAATCGTCACCAGAACAGAAGCGGTATTACAGATATTGAATTATTGTTCTTCTTATGTAAAACAAATATAATATAGTGTGGTAAATGTAATTTTTAAACCATTGTAAACCTTTACAAAACAAATAGAAGGTAATAAAATTACCAGTCTGCTACAAGAAAGTTGACCTATAAGGTACCATTGTGAATTTTAACTGAAATATGAAACAAAAACTATTTAGGAATCGTCACTAGAACAGAAGCGGTATTACAGATATTGAATTATTGCTCTTCTTATGTAAAACAAATATAATATAGTGTGGTAAATGTAATTTTTAAACCATTGTAAACCTTTATAAAACAACTAGAAGGTCATAAAATTACCAGTCTGCTACAAGAAAGTTGACCTATAAGGTACAATTGTGAATTTTAACTGAAATATGAAACAAAAACTATTTAGGAATCGTCACCAGAACAGAAGCGGTATTACAGATATTGAATTATTGTTCTTCTTATGTAAAACAAATATAATATAGTGTGGTAAATGTAATTTTTAAACCATTGTAAACCTTTATAAAACAAATAGAAGGTCATAAAATTATCAGTCTGCTACAAGAAAGTTGAGCTCAATCTACATATTGTACCAGATAAAGGCTATTTCAAACCAGGGACGATTGTTGATGAATTTGAGTGACAGAGAGATAGAGAGTGATTCGACATTATCATTGACAGACTACTTCTATGAGAGTCAAAAAATAAGTGTGCATCTATTTATAAACTGTCTTAGTTGCCTCAAAGGTTCCCTACTGATATTTTAACATAAACGTAATTAAAATATATGCATCTCAGGAGAAAGCATTGCAGATAGTATACAGAAATTTTATAAAGACATGGAGAATGCTTGAAGATATGTAAACATTCAAAAATAACTATCATAATGGGTGACTTCAATGCGAAAGTAGGAAATCAAGGCGATGGATGTACAGTAGTCAAACATGGTTTGGGAGAACGAAACAAAAGAGGATACAGACTTTTAGAGTGATCAAAAGAGCAGAAAATGATTGTTGGAAACACCTGCTGCTACTGAGTGAGTGCGTGGCGCGACACTGTGAGCTGTGAGTTTCGTGTGAAGTGCTTTTGAATCTGCCCAAGTTTTTATTTTTGGAACGTGACTGCATGTTCGGAGCGATGGCAGGTGGCTATGTCCCAGAGTTGACCAGTTTTTGCCTTGTGCAGAAATGCGTGGCTGCTGGGCTTCTGGTTGACTGCCACTGCCGTCGGTGATGAACTGTATGTTCGTGGACTGTGTAGGTGAACATCTAGGAAACATCCAGATAAAAAAATGACTGCCGATTCCATCAGAGATGAATTGGGTGTTTCGTGGGGGACTGGTGTGTTGACATTCTGGCGGCGGCATTATGCACAGTGTATCTGTGCGGGCTGTTGTTTGTCGAGACTACTGTCTTTTCCACTTTTCACATTGGGCAGTGGGGAGCGTTTTGTGTGATATTCACTAGCATAGGAACGGAGCATAATGGGGACGACCCGTTGCTGTGAAGTTGGAACTGCGACTAACTAACTAACTAATCTGGTCTTAGTAACATCCTAGACGATTATGGACATGAAGGAGTCCTGACAGCAGGATTAGAAACCAGATTAATTAAATCCTGATTAGTAGAAGTTTTCGAAATCGTTAAAAATCGTAAAACAGTTCCCAATGCAGACTGTTACCGTGATCACAGATTGCTTACAGGCACATTGAGGGTAAAGTTAAATACTCCTTAAATACTTTGTGATAGGCAAAACAAATTTAGAGGCATAAATGTGGCCCATTAGCGCATTCATAATTCGAAATGGCCATCATACTATGACATATTATGGCGAGCTTTCGCTTTTAGTGTTATTTTCAATACTGACTACTGCAAGTGGTATTAGTTTTAGAATCTATCACCCCCGGGAAGGTTAACCCGGTCAACAAACGCCCGCAGAAGTCGGATGTGTCGGCCTAATGGCGCAAGAACGCAGCTCTGCAGTAAACAGGCACAACGCAATCAACTCCGAAAAAAAAACTCCAGATGAACGCAGCAGCAGAAGAAGAATCTATCACAAAGTCCTTCAAATCAGAATATCTATAATCTAAATTTGTTTCAAACTCTAAGTTGATGTAAATCTACGAGGCCGCAAACTCGAAGGCGTTACCATTTGTAAAATAATCAAAACAAACTACTAAACACTCGCTTTTTACTGAAACAAAATTAATCGAGCGCCTATCACACACTGGCGGAAGAGAAATCTTTTATGTTTCTAAATTTTAATTTACCGGGCACTAAAAACGTAACTTCCTTGGAGCAAGATGGCGGGACATTTTTTCGTCCCTTAGAACGGAACGCGTGTTTGCCTAAATGTTTGTAGTTTAAGTATGTTTTTCGTGGTGGAATGGAGTTCGGACCGTGCAACGGAGTTCGTGCACGCGCACCCGAACTCCCTTCAACATATCATCGGCGCCCGGTGGCGATATTTAAGCCAAACACGCCGACCAGACGACGACCGGCAAGAACACAGCGTGGTAAAAGAGTAGGAGCACGCAGAAAGCGGTTAAAGTGTGACAGATTGAGCATCGGACATGTTCGAGTACTGTACTGGAACTTGCATCATTTAGTCAACGCCGACCCATTCTTGAAAAACTACTGTCAATCAATCAATCATGTGCCATGCCGGAAAGCGTGGGCGGTCATGACTCGCCATTTCACTCGATCACCAGTGTCGTGGATCAGCTCAGTGTTCCTGTCCCGTCCATGTCATGAGGCCAAGCCATCCAGGTATTTTCCTCTCGGTCTTCCTCTTGGTCTGTTCTCTTCGATCTTGCCAGTTGTCACCAAGTTCTCCAATCCATTTCTTCTCATAACATGTCCAAAATATTTTGACTGTCTACGTCTAATCTCTCCAATCATCTTACGATGTTCATTTGTCTCCTGTAGTACTTGGTCATTGGTTTTTCTGTCTGTCCATGGTATTCTTTGCATTTTCCTCAGAAACCACAATTCTGCAGCCATCAGATGTTTTTCAGCTTGACTGCTCATTGTCCAAGTTTCACATCCATACAAAAGAACAGGCTCTATGTATCCCCTCAACACTCTTTTTCTCGTTTCAATTGACATCTTCTTATTGGTCATAATGTTTGTCATCTTGTTAAAGGCTACTTTCGCCATGGCGATTCTTGTTCTAATTTCTTCAAGGCATCTCCCATCAGATTTTATGACTGTTCCAAGATAATTGTACCGATTCACGTGTTGAAGAATATTTCCATTTACTTGTATATTACATTGTGGCACTTCTTTCTTCCTAGTGACGACCATAACCTGAGTCTTTTTCCAATTTAATTTTAACCCCAGTTGCTCACTGTGTACAACAACCGCAACTACTAATTGTTGCAGATACAGTGCATTGTCTGCAATTAATACTGTATCATCTGCATATCTAATGTTATTGATGTTTCTTCCACCAATGCTGATTACATTTATATCCTCTACATTTCTGAAAATATTTTCACTGTATAGGGAAAAAAGATCTGGAAACATCACACATCCCTGCCTAACACCTCTCTTAATTGGCTGATACTGTCCCACTTCATTATCAATCCTTATTGCAGCGTGTTGTTTCCAATATATGTTTTTTTACAAGTCTAATGTCTTTCCCATCAATTTGTAGATCTGCAAGCATATCCAACATGTTGACATGTCTAACTCTATCAAAAGCCTTTGTATAGTCAATAAAGCAAAGATGTATATCCTTGTTTACTTCTATAGCATGTTAAATAACTGTTCGCAGCATATACACAGCATTTACTGTACCCTTTCCTTCTACAAACCCACATTGTTCTTCCCCTATTTCAGGTTGTATCTTCTTCCTCACTCTTTGCATGATAATTCTTAGCAAAATCTTTGTGATGTGACTCATTATACTAATTGTTCTATGTTGATCACATTCCAAGGTTCCTGATTTCTTTGGGATTGCAATAAATACAGAGTTACATAATTCAGGAGGTATATCTCCTGTATCATATAATGTGTTCAGCAGTCTGGTGACTTGCTCTAGTCTAAATTCTTCTAAAGCTTTAATCATTTCTGTTGTGATGTTATCTGCACCGGGGGCCTTGTCAGCTTTCATATGCTTAAGAACATTTCGAACCTCCATCTCCAAAATTGGCGGTATTTCATTATTAAATCTTATATCATACTGTTCGTCTCTATTATCATCATAAAGGTGTTTCACATAATCTGTCCATACATGTAGAATCTGGTCTTTTGCTATTATTATTTTCCCATCTTTAGTTTTTCGACACCCTGTTGATGTACTTGTTCTTTTATTAGTAAGTTCCTGAATTCTTTTGTGCACTAATTTGGTATTTTGACTGCTGTGTTGGTTTTCAATTTCTAAGCACTTTTCCTCAAGCCGTGCTTCTTTTGCCTCCTTACATAATATTCTGACTTGTCCGTGAATTTCTTCATATTTGACAGAATTATTTTTGTTGAGTCTTCTTGTTTCCATGAGGTGTAACATTTCTTCTGTCATCTATTTCTTACGACTCACCTTCTTTAATTTTGGAATAGTTGTTTCTGCAGCCACATTGATTGAATTCTTCAACGTTTCCCATTGATCATCCACATCCTGGAATAGGATCTCTAGATCAGACAATATTTCAAATCTGTTCTGTACTTCTATGTTGAATTTGTTTTGTATTTCCTTGTCATTACTCAATGTACACAAATCATATTTAGTGTTTCCTGTTATATACTTGACTTTCTTCAACTTTATCCTCAATGTTCCTGTGAGTAATCTGTGGTCACTATAACAATCAGCACTGGGAACTGTTTTTGCTACTGTTAGCGCGTTTCTAAATCTTCTGCTAATGAGAATGTAGTCAATCTGGTTTCTAATCCTGCTATCAGGACTCCTCCATGTCCATAATCTTCTAGGGTGTTGCTTAAACCAGGTGTTTCCTACAATCATCTCCTGTTCTTTTGCCCACTTTACGAGTCTGTATCCTCTTTCATTTCTCTCTCCTAAACCATAGTTTCCTACTGTGTATCTATCCTCTTGATTTCCTACTTTTGCATTGAAGTCCCCTATTATGATGTTTATTTCTGAATTTTTACGTTTCTTTAAGGCAGACTCTATGTCATTATAAAATTCTTCTACACTATCTTCACTGGATTCTCCTGTTGGGGCATATACGTGAATAATATTTATGCTAAAAGGTTTGCCACTTAATTTAACTAGTAGAACTCTGTCCGACACGGCCCAATATCCTTGAACAGATTTTGATGTTTTCCGGTCCAAAATAATTGCCACTCCCCTATGACGATCTTCACCTCCAGAATAAATAATCTTGAAATTTTCATCTATCTTGATGCCTGCTCCTGTCCATCTCGTTTCGCACATACCTAAAATATTAATTTTTTCCCTTTCAATTTTTTGTTTTATGTTCTCTAATTTTTCGTCGTCGTTTAACGTCCTAACGTTCCAAGTTGCTAATTTTAACGTCTCTGTCCTTGTCTTGTGATGATCAGTCTTTAAGCGAATCATGATGTACCAGGCACTTTTAAAGAGGTAGTTTGCCGTTTCTTTCCTCTATGGCAGTGACCTTACTAGTCGGAGACCGCAGCCATTGACTCAAGAAGAGCTCCTCTGCCTGCCGTCGTGAAACTCGAGACCATGACCAACCAATATCTGTCGGCTGCCCTCAAAATTTCATCCACCACCTGCCTTCCGTGGCTTCTTTTGAAAACTTCCAGTCAAAGAACACAGAATAACATCCCATAATCCACAGGAAAACACTATTCACAGGATATCCATTGGAAATCACACGAAATCTAAAGGAAAACACTAAATAGCGTCCCTCCGAAAAGTAACGCGTCATTTTGTCGCAGTCTTAGACCGGAAACTACTGTACGGAAACTATATTGTAGTCTTACAAGAAACACAGCTCGGCGACGGAACAGTCAATGTCGCGGGGTTTCAGGGCTTCTATAACAGGCGGCACCTCGGACAGGCTATTCTGGTCCGCGACAACATACTGCTGTCTGAGATCGATATGTCCGCCTGGAACAGTGATGCCCTGCAAGTGTAGGCATTAAGAATAATGGCGCCAGTGCAGCTTTTAATCGTGAACGTTTATGCGCGTAATGGGAAGGTCTACGTTCGACAATGGCAGAGTTTGTTCAATATGGATGAAAGGCATATCATCTACTGAGGGGACTTCAATGCCAGAGGTAGTCAATGGGGGAATAGCATCACTAATAGACAGGGAGAAGATCTGGAGGACGCCCTGGCATCTGCTGCCGTAGTCTGTCCGAATGATGGGAAGGTCACTAGGATGGCCACTCGACCAGGCGATTCTGACGGCGTCATTGACTTGGCCCTGACGTCGCCCACCATCGCACCAAAGTGCCGGTGGGGCACATTGGGATACCACGATAGTGACCACCACCCTTGTGTCATCCTGATCGAGAAAGACAGGGCCAGAAGTCAAGGAAACAAGATAAATGCCTTCCCGTATGACAACACTGGTCAAGACGCCATAAGCAAGATCAGAAGAAGAAAACTAACTTCATCCAGCAGGAGATAGAAAAGATGGTTACAGCCACCATGGTGGAATGGAGAGGTCGAGAAGGCATGGCTGGGAAAGAGGCAGGCTGTCAAAGACTGGCAAAGGAAGGTGGTGCTAAGATGTGGGAGTTGGTATTTTGATCCGACTACGATATGTCCAGGATTGCCGCAGGATCACCAGTACTATTCAACGTGTATACGGTGCCGATCATTGAACAACAGTTGGACGGGAGGGGTAGGACTCTGTCATTTGCTGATGAAATTCTCGTGTATCGACATGGTCGAGATAGACAAGCGGTTGCCAATGATATGCAGGGCGAACTAGATCGAATTTCCTCATGGTGTGCGGATGCCATGCCATTGTCAACCCTGCAAAGGCATCGGTTACATGGTTCTCCCTAAACAACCATATTGTGAACACAGACCTTCCGGCAGTGAGAATGGATGGGAGCATTTTGAGAAGAACCTAGTCGATGACATATCTTGACGTGAGGCTTGATCGTAACCTGTCTTTCACAGATCATGTCGATTATGTCATAACGAAAGCTCGAAAAGGCTTGTCAGCAATGAGAGTCATGACGACTACCAATATCGAGCAAAGACTGCTAATACTTCTGTTACAAGGACTGGTGCTTTCACCCATCGAGTATGCCCTGGCCATCCTTACTGTCAGCCCTACACAGATTGGACGACTTGAAAAAGTACAAAATGTCATTCGCATCAGTTTGGGCTGCACGAGAAGACACCAGCTGTGTAGCGATGAGATACCTAATTGACTTCCCGAGAATGAACCACAGGATCAAGATCTGGAGAGCTCGGGCATACTTGAAAATAAGTGCGGATGAGCAGCACCCTCTGCATTAAGATATATTCAGAGAAAAGGGCAACGGGCTAAAGAGGGGCAAATCATGGATGGGTCGGGCGGAAGAAGTCATCAGACAGGTCTGCAGTCATATCAGTATCAACCCCGGCAAGGAATGGGTGCCTGTGCCTCCAGCTTTTAAGTGCACCTTCTCCTGCATTATCACACTTGACAGACGGTGCAGAGAACAGAACCTTGCTACGGTCAATGCAAAGGTCAACGCGCTCATCAATAAACACTCAGACAACCCCGAAGTGGTCATTTATACAGATGGATCTGTTGTAAAGAAACAGAGAAATGCGTGGGCATTTACAGCCCGTTCAGCGGGCCGAACCGTTCAAGAATCCAGTGGTGCCCACACTATGTCCACGAGCAGCATGACGATGGAGGTGATGGCAGTAACACAGGCTTTCCTATGGCTAGAATAACAGCATTATACCAACGTATGTGTACTAAGTGATTCAATGAGCATGATTCGGAAGGTCGAAGCTGGATCTGTACGTAGACAGTGGACCGAGTCACTGAGGAAGTCTGTTGCCGTAAAGTCACCTTCATCTTCGTCCCGGGACATGCGGGAGTCGAGGGAAATGAATGAGCTGATAAACTGGCTGGCTCTGCACCCTCTGCAGATGGTCAGCCCATGGATCGTGCCGATGTTATTAACGCCCATAAAGACATGTCGAGAACAGAAGACTTTGACGTCAGTGAATCCACATCGCTGTCCAGGATGAAAGACTTGAGAGTAAGAATTGGCACGGCCAAACACGAGAGATACATCGGGAAAACGAGGTGCCTCATTAACCAACAGAGAACTGGCACAATTAGCGACCGAACGCTGATGCATATGCTGGGGGGGGGGGGGGATCTGAGCACCTATGGACCTGTCCGGAGTGCAATGAAGATGCCCCAACTGATAAATGATAACTGATAACATATAATTGCGGACAATAAGAGAACGGAAACAAATAACGCACTATCTATATCCAGCCGACCTATCGGTTCACGAGTGCCAAAACCGTGTCATTGAACCAACCTATCGGTTCACGGCAGAGAATCAGTTAATGAATGTCTAGTATACCCTAGAAACCACTAAATATGATCTGTATACATTGAAAAATGACAAGAAAATGCAAGACAATTTCAAACATAAAAGTAAAGAAAAGGTTTGATATATTGTCTGCTCTAGAGATCCTATTTCAAGATGTGGATGACCAATGGAAAATGTTGAATATTTCAATCAAGGTGTTGAATATTTCAATCAAGGACAACATTTCAAGCAGAAACAACTATTCCAAAATTAAAGAACGTAGATCGTACGAAATGGATGACTGAAGAAACTGTACAATTAATGGAAAGAAGAAGACACAACAAAAATAATCCAGACAAATATGAAGAGATTCACAGAAAAGTCAGAACATTATGTAAGGAGGCAAAGGAAGCATGGCTAGAGTAAAACTGCAAAGAAATTGAAAAGCAAGAAAACAATAAAAGTACCAAACTAATGCACAAATGAATTCAGGACCTTACTAATAAAAGAACACGTATATCAACAGGCTGCCTAAAAACATAAGATGAAATAATCATTCTAGAAACAGAAAAGATTTTACATGTATGGTCAGATTATGTGAAAAACAGTTATGATGATATCAGTATGATATTCAAAATAATAATCAATTTTTAAGATGGGGGGTTCAGAATTCTCTTAACCATATAAAAACTGGTAAGACCCCCAGACGACACCACCACAGAAATTATCAATGCTTTAGAATAATATGAAATGGACCAAGTCACCAGACTGCTGAACACAATATATGATACTGTAGATATACCTTTTGAATTATGTAATTCTGTATTTATTGCAATCCCTAAGAAATCAGGAGCCATAGAATGTGATCAACATCGAACAATTAGTATCATGAGCCAACTTAAGAAGATTTTGCTAAGAATTATCATGCAAAGGGTTAGGAAGAAACTACAATCCGAAGTAGGAGAACAACAATGTGGGTTTGTAAAAGGCAAAGGTACAAATACTACTGTGTATTTGCTGAGAACATTAATCATCTACTGCGGGGACTTCAATGCCAGAGGCAGTCAATGGGGGAATTGCATCACCAATAGACAGGGAGAAGATTTGGAGGACGCCCTGGCATCTGCTGCCCTAATCTGTCTGAATGATGGGAAGGTCACTAGAATGGCCACTCGATCAGGCGACTCTGACAGCATCATTGACTTGGCTCTGGTGTCGCCCACCATCGCACCAAGGTGCCGGTGGGGCACACTGTGATACCACGATAGTGACCACTACCCTTGTGTCATCCTGATCAAGAAAGACGGAGCCATGAGTCAAAGAAACAAGACCAATGCCTTCCCGTACGACACCACTGGTCAAGACGCCATAAGCAAGATCAGAAGAAGGAAACTAACTTCCTCCCGTAGGAGACAAGAAAGATGGCTGCAGCCACCATGGTGGAATGGAGAGGTCGAGAAGGTGTGGCTGGGAAAGAGGCAGGCTGTCAAAGACTGGCAAAAGGCCAGAAAGGCTAACATGCCACAGGTTGAATTGGCGAACCTGAAGACTGAGGTCGTTAGGACGACGACTTTATTCAAATCCTGCGCCAAACAGGCCAAGGCCGACAAATGGGACGAGTTCTGCAGGAAGGTGTGCTCCGAGCAATCTCTTACGACATTCTGGCGCCTCCATAAGAGCATGAATGGCGCTGCACAACGTAGGGGTACTCCAGACTTTCAAGGCACAGACCTCGCATGGAAAAAGTCGGATGCGGATAAAGGTAAGGCCCTTCGTGCACGCTACATAGAACAGACTGACCAGAAAGACGAGCCCGCCAGACAGAGGACCACAACAACACTCTCTCAGTTGTGCGAGGGGGTCGGGACAGACGAAGAATGGACGATCACAGTTGACATATTGCGGGCGATGCTCAAGAAATCACCTAACACCGCCCCAGGCCCAGACGGCATCCGATATGGTGACCTAATGGTGATATCAGATGATGACATGGAAGAACTGGCCAGAGAATTCAACACCAGTATCCAGAGGGGTCAGGTCAAAGAAGAATGGCTACACAGCTACTTGCTGCCGCTGCCAAAACCGAACAAAGACCACTCCAAGATAAGCGGCTACAGAATCATTACGATGCAGAATACTGTTGGCAAGCTACTGGAGAAAATTGTAGCACACAGACTTGCTTGGGACTTGGAACAGCTCGGCTGCTTCCCGCCCACACTTGGAGGATACAGACGCAACAAAGAGTCATGGCTGAATGCGGCGGTCTTTGCTCAAGATGTTTACGAAGGATTTCAGGTCAGAGAAGAGACATGTGCGGCCGCCATAGACTTAGAGGACGCATATAACAGAGTATCTTTCGAGCACTTGATGCAAACCCTCCTCAGACTGAAAGTGCACCCTCACCTTGTACGATGGATAGCTGCAGTTCTACTCCAAAGGAAGGTGGTGCTAAGATGCGGGAGTTGGTCTTCTGACCGATAACGATATGTCCAGGATTGCCGCAGGGTTCACCACTGTCACCAGTACTTTTCAACGTGTATACGGTGCCGATCACTGAACAACAGTTGGATGGGAGGGGTAGGACTCTATCATTCGTTGACGACATCCTCGTGTATGGACAGGGTCGAGATAGACAGGCGGTTGCCAACTATATGCAGGGCGAACTAGATCGAATTTCTTCATGGTGTGCTGATGCCGATGCCCTTGTCAACCCTGCAAAGGCAACGGTTACATGGTTCTCACTAAACAACCATATTGTGAAAACAGACCTGCCGGCAGTAAGAATGGATGGGAGCATTCTGAGTAGAACCCAGTCAATGACATATCTTGGCGTGAGGCTTGATCGTAGCCTGTCCTTCAGAGATCATGTCGATTATGTCATAACGAAGGCTCGAAAAGGTTTGGCAGCAATGAGAGTCATGGCGAGTGCCAATATCGAGCAAAGACTGCTATTACTTCTGTTCCAAGGACTTGTGCTTTCACGCATCGAGTATGCCCTGGCCATCCTCACTGTCAGCCCTACACAGATTGGAAGACTTGAAAAGGTACAAAACGAAGCCATGCGCATCATTTTGGGCTGCACGAGAGACACCAGCTGTGTAGCAATGAGATACCTCCTTGACTTCCCGACAATGGAACACAGGATCAAGATCTGGAGAGCTCGTGCATACTTAAAAATAAGTGCAGATGAGCAGCACCCTCTGCATGACGCTGTATTCAGAGAAAATGGTGACAGGCTAAAGAGGGGCAAATCATGGATGGGTCGGGCGGAAGATGTCGTCGGACAGGTCTGCAGTCTTACCAGTATCAACCCCGGCAAGGAATGGGTGCCGGTGCCTCCAGCTTTTAAGTGTACCTTCTCCTGCATTATCACACTCGACAGACGGTGCAGAGAGCAGAACCCTGCCGCTGTCAATGCAGAGGTTAACGCGCTCATCTATGATCACTCAGATAGCCCCGAAGTGCTCATCTATACAGATGGATCTGTTGTAAAGCAGCAGAGAAGTGCGTGGGCATTTACAGCCCGCTCAGCGGGCCGAACCGTTCAAGAATCCAGTGGTGCCCACTCCATGACCACGAGCAGCATGACGATGGAGGTGATGGCAGTTACACAGGCTTTCATATGGCTGGAATCACAGAATTATACCAACGTGTGTGTACTAAGTGATTCAATGAGCATGATTCAGAAGGTCGAAGCTGGATCTGTACGTAGACAGTGGACTGAGTCGCTGCGGAAGTCTGTTGTCCGCAAAGTCACTTTCATCTTCGTCCCGGGACATGCGGGAGTCGAGGGAAATGAACGAGCTGATAAATTGGCTGGCTCTGCACCCCCTGTAGATGGCCAGCCCATGGATCGTGCCGATGTTATTAACGCCCTTAAAGATATGGCGAGAACAGAGGATTTTGACGCTAGTGATTCCACATCGCTTTCCAGGATGAAAGACCTGGGAGTAAGAATCGGCACAGCCAGACGCGAGAGGTACATCGGGAAAACAAAGCGCCTCGTCAACCAACACAGAACTGGCACTATTAGCCACCGGACGCTGATGCATATGCTGGGGGGAGGATCTGAGCACCTATGGACATGGCCGGAGTGCAACGAAGATACCCCAACTGATAACTAACTAACTAACATCTATAGAAGTAAACGAAAACCTACATCTTTGCTTTACTGACTACACAAAGGCTTTTGATAAAGTAAGACATGTCAATTTGATAAAGATGCTTGGAGATCCAAAAATTTATGGGGAAGACCTTAGACTTGTTAAAAAAAATATATTGGAAACAAGCTACCATAAAGACTGATAATGAAGTAGGCCACTATCAGCCTATTACGAGAGTTGTGAGACAGGGATGAGTAATGTCTCCAGATAAGTCCCTGTACAGTGAACATATTTTCATATATTTAGAAGGTTAGTTAGTTAGTTAGTTAGTCGAGGTTCCAACTTCACGGCAACGGGTCATTTAGAAGGTATAAAAGGAATCGTCATTGGGGACGTAACATCAACAGCATTAGATATGCGGATGACACACTATTGATTGCGGACAATGAACTGCATCTGCAACATTTAGTTGGTGCAGTTGTTGCATACAGTGAACAACTAGGGTTATAGTTAAATTGTAAGAAGACACAGATTATGGTCGTTACTAGGAAGAAAGAGATACCAAAATGTAATATCAATCAATCAATCAATCAATCATATGCCATGCCTGAAAGCGTGAGCGGTCATGACTCGCCATTTAACTCGGTCACCAGTGTCGTAGATCAGCTCAGTGTTCCTGTCTCGTCCATGCCATGTGGCCAAGCCATCCAGGTACTTTCCTCTCGGTCTTCCTCTTGGTCTGTTCCCTTCGACCTTGCCAGTAGCCACTAAGTTCTCTAATCCATTTTTTCTCATAACATGTCCAAAAAATGTTGACTGTCTACGTCTAATTTCTCTAATCAATTTACGATTTTCATTTGTCTCATGTAGTACTTGGTCGCCGGCTTCGTGGCTTAGAGGTTATGACTTTTCTCCGTAATCTCGTATACTCTCGTAGGTAAAGTTATGACGGTGAGAATCAGCAGTGGTTCAAATCGCATCGGTAACTCACGGGGTATGTGAGCCGGCCGCTCAGAAAGCAATGGCAAACTACTGAGCGTAATCTTTCCAAGAAATCAATATACAGCTGAAAGATGCAGGTGTTGACAGCGATGTCCTGTAAAGGATATGCAAAAAAAAAAAAGTACTTGGTCATTGGTTTTTCCATCTGTCCATGGTATTCTTTGCATCTTCCTCAGAAACCACATTTCTGCAGCCATTAAGTGTTTTTCAGCTTGATTGCACATTGTCCAATTTTCACATCTATACAACAGAACAGGCTCTATGTATCCCCTCAACACTCTTTTTCTTGTTTCAATTGACATCTTTTTATTGGTCAGAATGTAATATACATACAAGTAAATGTGAATATCTCGTAAATGTCATAACATCTGATAGGAGATGCCTTGAAGAGATTAGAACAAGAATCGCCATGGCGAAGGTAGCATTTTGGAAGATAAAAAATATACTGATGTCAATTGCAACGAGAAAAAAGAGTGGTGAAGTGCTACACAGAACCTGTACTTATGTATGGATGTGAAGCGTGGAGAATTAGCAGACACGCTAAAAATATCCAATCCTGTGGAAATGCGGTTTATGAGGAAAATGCAGAGAATAAATGAAAAGACAGAAAAACCAATGATGTAATCCTGCAAGAAACAAATGAAAACCGTAAATTGATTAGAGATATTAGCCGTAGACTCACAATTTTTTGGACACGTTAAGAGAAGAAATAAATTGGAGAACTTGGTAACAACTGGCAAGATTGAGGGGAAAAGAACAAGAGGAACAACGTAAATACCGGGATGGTTTGGCTACGTGGTATGGTCGAGACAAGAACGCAGAGATGACGAAACATGACCGCCCACGCTTATCGGCATGGCATATGATGATAATGAGTGGAAAGGACAACAGGTAATAATCATAATTCCTCCCCAAACCAAGATGGCTACGCTAACAGGGATCTGGCAGCAATCCAACCTTCTAGTGAATACTGTTAGCAGACTGCATAGTTCTATGTGGGATAACATAGAAACACTATTCCTATGAGATAGACCAACCGCGATAAAACAATAAGTGAATAATGAGAGAAACAAGAAAATAAAGACAGTCCAATACTGAAATGCATACATTTCATTGTGTGAAGCCTGTCATAAGAAAACGGCAAATATAACGACATATACGACTCTTGTCAACCCTCAAAGCATAATGGGGAAATGAATGTTTTCTGCTTCACAGACAACCATAATTCGACAAGGAAAATCTAAATCTCCCTTGCATTAGCTTCAGATGGAGAAGACCTGCTGAGACGAGATGGGTGTAATGGCAGTGTCGCTGCACGGGAAGAAAGATGAATGTCTAGAGCAGGGGTGGCCAACCTTTTCAGCAGGGGGGCCAAATTTCAGAATTTTTTTTTCTTTGGGGTTAAAGTAAACGAGCAAGTGTGCTACAGCTTCGACCACATCGTCGCTTCCTAGTAGGTGAGATCGTGGTCACATTCTTGCCTGGTTTAATGTAAAAAAGAAAGAAAGAAAGAAAGAAAGAAAGAAAGAAAGAAAGAAAGAAAGAAAGAAAGAAAGAAAGAAAGAAAGAAAGAAAGAAAGAAAGAAAGAGGAAAGTAAAGAAAGAAAGAAAGAAAGAAAGAAAGAAAGATGTATATTTATTTTTTTTAAAGAAAATAAAACATAACTGAGAATCAAACATTTTTATTAGACAATTTAAAAATATTTAAAAGTGAGACATCTGCCTTTGTTTCACAGAACTAAGTGCATCAAAACTGATCTCGACTGATGTTGTCGCTACACGCAAACAGTTGTCCAAATGAACATTAGTAATTCGTGTTATCACTTGTGATTTGATGTGCTTCATGCGACTAAAAAGCTGTTCATACGCATGCATGTTTCCAAATAGCGAAACCATCGACCACCGAAACCATGATTGTAAAACGCAGGATATTTATCCTTACCCAAATACGTTTTATAGAACTATTCCAAACCAACTTGATGGAATTTCTCCTTTAACTGTGTATCACAACACATTTCACAATGTTCCATTTGTAATCTTCCTGGTAATAAATTCACGTCTACCGTGAATGGCGTGCACAAAAAAGCACATGATGTTTTTGCTTAGGATCCTGAAATCGGTTTTCAAATTCTAGGTTTAAGTCAGATATCAAAAGAAGCGTCTTTATCCGCCACCTCCTGTGTGACTTCTGCTTGCAATGACAATGTAGGAAAGTGAGTAAAGCCTTTTTCCCCCTCAACTGTTGTTCCCAAAGACCAAGTTTCATTTGAAATGCAGAAATATGACCATCTCATCATCTCATCTCATCATGTTCCTCTTGTACCTTGCGGTGTCGAGGTGAAGTATAAACATCGTGAGAGTGCCAGATTATGGGCTTCATATATCGATATTCCCATGGACTCTGCTATTCCCTCCGTCCAACGTTTACATGGTCGGCCTCTTCCTCTGTTTCCATCTGGTCCATAAATCTTATTAATTAATGGATCTTTCCCTTGTAGACGAGTATTATCGTCATTTAGGTTGATAGTTATATCGACCAGAAATGCAAAATCGCAAACCCACTCTTTTTCTTCAATCTCTGGGATACTTTTTGACTTGCTTGCAAAGAATGATTGTATTTCTTGCTGCAAATCAAACACTCTTTTCAACAATTTGGCACGGGTCAACCATCTTACTTCTGCATTAAATGTAACGTCATTATAATCTGAGTCCAAAGACTATAGAAATTCTTGGAACTGAAAGTGATTCAACCCGTTCGAGTAAATGAAGATCACTATTTTGACGACCACTTTCATGACATGGTCCATTTTGAGGGACTTCGAACATACATTCTCCTGATGAATAATGCAATGAAAATTTAGCATTGAAATATTACCGACTTTGGAGGCCTAATTTTCAATACATTTTACTAAACCTTTGTTTCCCAACCATTGCTGGAGCACCATCCGTTGTTAAGCCCGATAAGTTGTTAAGTTCTTACGAAAATCGATTCAATGTCGATGCAACTCCCTCTAACAAATCTCGTGACGTAGTAGTGTCTTTAAGTGGATACAGTGCCGCTAATTCATCTGTCTGTTTAAAATGGACATCAACACCCCTGATAAAAATTGCCAGTTGGGCAGTATCTGCCATATCTGTGCTTTCATCCAATGCTAGAGCATAAAATATAAACTCGGATGCTCGACTTTTCAAATTATTTTCAATATGTTTTATAATGTCGTTAACGTCTAGTAATAGTCTGACGGTATAGACTTATTGTTTTAGAAATCCTTCTTCTTTTCTGGACACAGAATTTCAACGACGCTCTATAAACATTCCTTAACCATTTCACCTTCTGAATATGGCTTCGATTTGTTTGCTAGTATCATGGCTACTGCATAAATAGGTTTTACAAAGCATGTTGACTCTGAACCCGCTCTAGTATACATCTTTTGTTGTGCAGAATTTTTGTTTTTAAAGTCATTTACTTGGTCTTGTCGAAATTGCCCTTTGTACTTATCAAACTTATTTGCATGTTTAGTCTCGTATTTCCGTTTGATGTTATACTCTTTCAAAACAGAAACATATTTGTTGCATATCAAGCATGTGAGCTTTGTTTTAATTTCCACGAAAGCATATTTTATAGTCCACCTGTCTTGAAAACTTCTTTATACTTCTGGGATTCTTCTCTTCTTTGGTCTAACGTCTTTACTAGTTGACGCCATGATAGGTTTCATTTTTAACTGAAACAAATAAAACACCATGGGTAATACTAATTAATAATAATTAATTAATTTAAATTACATAAATAAAACGTTTCAGAACTTACTTACCTATAGAATCGATATCGTAGACAGGATACTTGGTTAAAGTAGTTTGAACTCTTATTATAAATATGATAAATATGTATTTTAACGTCGATCGCAAAATCTCTCCAGACGCAGTGGCGATAATAGAACGAAACTACAGAATAACACGGAACTTTGTCAAGCTGGGCTGAAAGTAGTTATGAGACGAGCCCGATAGCGTTGAGAGCTTCCCGAAGACGCCGAATAACACAAAACATATATATCAGAAACTGAAGTCTCATATTAAATTTTGTCAACACCTAGCGTCGGACAAAAAAAAAACAAAAAAACAACTAAGTAACCTTGAGTATCAAATTGTGGGATATTTGGAATAGCTACAATCTATGAATTTTCCCGAAAATGCGGGATATTTAAAATAACTCAAAACCAATGAACTTTTCCCCCAAAAACATACGAAATATTTTCACATTTCTCATAGCTATAATTTAAAAATATATGATACGAACGACTCATGTTGTAATGTTCTTTTGGTGATATGTACAATAAAGTTAACATTTATGTTCATATGACCTAGCTCAGCGGGCCGCAACATGACTCCCGGCGGGCCGCATGCGGACCGCGGGCCTAGTATTGGCCACCTCTGGTCTAGAGAAAAAGGTTCTTTTTTTAGAAGACATCACGAAACAGAGGCCACACGTTTTGAAAAGAGCCATCAGCCATTCTACCCAAATATGCTATCAAAATAGAGGTCAACCCAAACACGATAGGAGACATGAAAGGAGAGCAGCAGACATAAAATGCATACGACAAATTATAAATGTAACAAGAAGAGGCAGGCAAGGTCAGAAATAATATCAGGACAAAAGTGGGAACAGGCTCAATATTGCATAGCATACAAACAGCATGTAAATGGCTAGATCATATATACCATAATTACCACAAGAAAGTATCTCTCAGATAACTGTAACACTTTGATAACGAAATATAGGATTATACGAGCCTTATATCATGAAAGTAGTACCCTTAAAATCTCGTTATTGATGTGTCTACGTAACCATAGATTGAATGTAAAATTATAGGAAAGACAAGAAAAAAGCTCTCGAATGTAACTGTCGTGTAAGGAGTAATTCATAAAATGTTTAGTTAAGTTTGGATTTGTGGAGATAACTAACTAACTAACAAGGCCCGTTTTCATTTGAGGAGATAATACAATATTCGTTACACTAACTTCCTCCTAGTTTTTTGTTTTGTTTTTAGAAAGAGCCAAACAACTTTTACAGACTGTTCACTTACAGGTGCCCATGCTTCTGTCATAGACTTCAGAGCCTTTTCTAAGGAAAATTCTTTTGTTGCTGCTTCATTGACAACTTCAAATAATGCTAGATGCTTTTGCAGATCAAGTTCCAGAAAATAGCTTAAATTGGTACTTTCCGTGGGTTGAATCTTCTTCCTTTAAATGTAAAGTTTTGCATATTTAGTTTATGACAGCAAGGATGTTTAAAGAAGCACATTTTACACTATACTTGGTTTGTAACATCCTGTCCATGAAGTATCATAGCCCATACAATTTCACTACTTATAATACAGAACACTTGTCAACTTGTCACCCTGTATGATAAATAAGAATACACATATTGACACAAGGATGACATACTGTGTATGAATGCATGCAAACACACACACACATGCACCCACGCGCACACACACTCACCCACGCGCACACACACACGCACACATACGTATTAGTACCTTTAAGTCTGAGCGAGGTGAAGTTTGAAAACTTATCTGTGAGGGACAACGAACACAAACAAAAGCAGCATATGCCCGTAGCAGAAAATCACTGTGGGTGTGTGAAGTGTTCGGGCCATCACATTTTGTAGGTCTGAGTGCACGGAGGAATAAGTGGCCAGTCTTTTCCTTCCATAGCCAACGTCGAGAGCTGACATCGAGACATTTTCCGACCGTACTCGTGCTTGTGTCAGCACAACGTTCTAACCAATACATGAACGTGCTCGCAAGAAATACAAAGTACAACCACTATATATCAAACGCCCAGAAAACCAATAGTGATGAGCTAGGAGGGGTCGTAGTAAGTCCTAAGTAATAGGCATTCACAGAGTATGAACGAAAAATAGAGAGACCAATGTTGGTTCTTTTTCAGAAAAAAGACTGAATAGTTCAAATTGCCCTAAACAATGTTAAATGATCGACAGTACGTGAATAGCACCAACAATGGCAACCGGTCAACTTGGCCAACAAGTCAACTTGGCCAACAAGTCAACTTGGCCAACAAGTCAACTTTGCCAGTCTCCCTAGCCAAGGTGTTAGCCACTTTGTTCGTAATCCCGTATATCCGCGTGGGGGAAAACAGCAGCTGCGAGAATCGGCAGCGGTTTGTGCCACGATGGTAACTTACGGGGGTGTGTGAGCCGGTCGTACAGAAAGCAATGGCAAACTACTGAACGTAAAAACTTGCCTAGTACATCAACAGCAGCTGAAAAATACTGGTGTTGACTGCAACGTCCTGTAAGGGATATGCAACATAAAAAAAATGGCAACCGCTTGAATAAACACTAGATAGTATCAGTTACATAGACGCTACACAGCCTAAGCTTCATAAGCTGAACTAATAAGATAAGGATAAAATCCACGTATGCGCATACGAATGCAAACACACATACTCACCGACAAACAGACATAAGCGCATTTACACAGATACACAAAGCCCTAGGCAGATACACAGACGTACAGACCCAGTTGTCAAGTAGGTAAAGGCAGATACACAGACGTACAGACCCAGTTGTCAAGTAGATAAAGGCAGATACACAGACGTGCAGACCCAGTTGTCAAGTAGGTAAAGGCAGATACACAGACGTACAGACCCAGTTGTCAAGTTGGTAAAGGCAGATACACAGACGTACAGACCCAGTTGTCAAGTAGATAAAGGCAGATACACAGACGTACAGACCCAGTTGTCAAGTTGGTAAAGGCAGATACACAGACGTACAGACCCAGTTTTCAAGTAAGTAAAGGCAGATACACAGACGTACAGACCCAGTTGTCAAGTTGGTAAAGGCAGATACACAGACGTACAGACCCAGTTGTCAAGTAGATAAAGGCAGATACACAGACGTACAGACCCAGTTGTCAAGTAGGTAAAGGCAGATACACAGACGTACAGACCCAGTTGTCAAGTAGGTCAACGACAGACACGCAGACTTACATATCCGCTCTGTGCCGAAGGGGTTACGGACGCAGTTCGTAATCCCATATACCGCGTTCGAAACACAGCTGCGGGAGATTTGGAAGCAGACCGCACTGTGTTGGTTTTTATAAAATGGTATGGGTGCCGGTCGTTCAGAAATCAATGGCAAACTACTGAACCTAAACTTTAATCCAAGAAATTTGGCTATACATTTCACCAGTATCCCATGCTTCTGAAGAAAACATTACCCGGATATTTCTGAAATTTGCTCCCAGTGACGGCTTCTGAGACCCGGGTTGAATAAAACGCTTATTATTGGTAGGTGTTGTTTAAATTCTTCAACTTTTTCCTTAAACTGAAATGTAAGGATTACATCTATGAAATAGCAATATAAAATTAAAGACCAACATATATAAAGCATTGTAAACACAAAATACAGTACACCGTAATGTTTGCGTGTCACTTTTATATTAGCTTCCCCCCCCCCCCCCAGCCCCCGCCTTTTTTGTCTCTCTCTGCTTAAGTGACGTATTAATTTGTGCGCTTGCTTAAAAAAGTGGTATGAGTTCAATCCCTAGCAGAGACGTCGTTGTTTTTTCCCAACCAGTACAGCTCTTCATTAAAATGACTACCATAAATTTTTTTCCCGAATGCTTGGTGCCAGGATACATCATTGCTTCACTTCATTGGTGACAGGAAAGGGCTCAGACAGTTCACCATTTTCTTGTACTCTTTCCTGCATACCATCATGAAATAGCCGCACTATTTTGAAAAACTTTCATGGACAGCCACATTTCGCCATAATCTTCCACAGTCCTTCTCTGCTGACTGTATCAAAAGCCTTGGTAAAGTCAATGAAAGTGGAGAACATTTCGGAGTTTAGTTTCTGACATTTCTCTTGCAGCTGCCTTGCAGCGAAAATCATGTCGACAGTTCCTCGTTATTTTTTGAAGCCACATTGACTTGATTGAGATGGGCCGTGAGGCGATTGAGATGAATTCTGGCGAGTATCTTCCCTGCAATTGAGAGCAAGGAGATGCCTCGGTGATTTTCACGGGATTGGCGTGTTTATGTTTGTAAAGGTGGACGATTGACGCGTCCTTGAAATCTTGTGGCATGGTCTCGTTCACCCATATGTTTGTAAAGACTTGGTGAAGCTGCTCTATTAGGAGCGGCCCACCTGCCTTGTATATCTCTGCTGAGATGGAGTCAGGACTAGGCATCTTACCGATGGAAAGTTGCTGGATGGCTTTGTTTACTTCCACTATGGTTGACAGGTCATCAAGTGTATCATTAGTGGGAACTTGAGGAAGGCAGTTGATGATTTCATCATCGAAGAAGAAAGTTGCATTTAAGATGTTGCTGAAATGCTCTGCCCAGCGTTGAAGGATTTCTTTCTTATCGGTGACCAGTGTTTCCCATCTGCACTGAGGAGGGGAACTATGCCTGGTAATGTAGGACCATAGACCGCTTTCAGTCAGTCGTAGAAGACTGCACATCTATGTGGTAGAGGACGGACAACGCAGATGAGGGTGGTAATAGCAATTCAAAGGATAGGCAATTCATTGGAACAAGTGCGCAACCATGCACCTGAGAGAGTAGAGCACTCACTAGTGTAAAAGAACGAAATTGTCGTCTGCGACAGACGTCACAAACAGCCAGTGTGGATGTGGAAGGCCAAAAGGACAACATTTTCTTAAAGTGTATTGGGCGACCACAGATTTGGCATGGATGAAAGACATGTTCAGAAACAACAATACAAGTCTTCGGATTCAGTAACCTGACATGCTAAGGTTTATGAAAATATTATCTTAATAAAGTTTGTACTCTCGTCATTATACCAGTGTCGTTCACTGGTACTGGGGTATTTCAAATTGTCGGACTTCCTCCCTGTGCAGGCAGCAGCTGTGGAATATGTTAGTAATAGTAGGGAATGTTGTAAACAGGTAGGAAATGTGGTGGGACTGTAGTTGTCGCCGCAGAGAATATGTCTCTCTATTCAATGTGACGTGGCAAGTCCCACCGCATGAATTCATGCCACAAAGGGATTTTAAATCATCAATAACCACTCGACCGGTGTTTTGCAATGTTACCGCCATTTTATTTATTTATTTATTTATTTTTAAATTGAAAATTAAAGCTTGTCTTGGTAATTCATTGGAAAGAGATTACACCGGCGTTATTTTGAGGTGATTGATTCGAATTTTAGGAGGCCGCGGTGCGTGTGCGTGTGCATGTGTGTGTGTGTGTGTGTGTGTGTGTGTGTGGTTATGTGTTAACGCGCGCAATCGCGCGGGGGCGGGCGCACGGTCGGGCGTTGTGTGACTGTGTGGTCGAAGGGTTAATGTATCAACAGTCTACAGATTGTTGCGTGGATGTGATAGGTGCTCTGTGTCTATTTGGTCATGCCTCGAAGAACATGTTTTCATGCAACGAGGTGCAATGTGGAGATGACAGATTCGAATATCAGGGTCGGGTTGGAGGATTGGTGTTTATAAGGGAAGACAATTCACGACCAATTTATTTTAAATTATTGTTTTTAAAATTTAATTAACGTTGGGAAAGCGACCGGTAGATTGGTCGGTCGGTGTGTTTAAAAAGTAAAAGAATTAAAAATTCACAAAGTTAAAATTTAAGAAAAAAATTAAAAATTCAAGAGATTAAAATGTTTTTAATTTTTAAAAATTAAACACTCAAAAATTCAAAAAGGTAACATTTAAAAAATTAAATATTAAAACGTTAAAACTTGAAAATTAAACAAAAAAACTTAAATTATTTTGTTCAATTTTAAAAAGTTTTTTACAAAGTTAACCAACATTTAAGATTTAATTTTTTTAACTTAAACAATTCAAACAGTTAACATTAAAGAAGTAAAAAGTTAAAGAAGTTCAACCAGTTTAAACATTTTACAAATGTGAATATTAAAACATATTTTAAGTTAAAAATTAAACACAATTTTCAAATTGATTATGTGGTTGTTTCGGGATTTGAAATTTAAATATTGAGCACAACCCACTACTGGCAACGCCGATCGCATTCTGGTATGAACCTAAGGCCTATCCACGTCAATATGGAAGCACCATACTCGAGTTTCGCCATCGTTTGAGCTCGTCAGTAGTGCATATCCCTGACCGGATCCGGAAACAGTCCCGGATCACGCGTGTGAAGCGGGTGTGTAACCACGCGGCACACACTGGACACACCAAATTATCACAACAGAAAATCACAACGCTACAATTTTCAAAATTAGAAATGTCAGAGTGTTCAAACTTTAGAAGTAAAATTTTAAAATCTTTTCAAAATATTACAATTAAAATAATTTAAACAATTTGAAATATTAAAAATGTTAAGAAGTTTACAAATTTTAGATAGTTTAAATTAAAGAATTAAAAGTCTTAAAAGTTTTAAAATTTTAAAAACGTTAAAAATTCAAAGATTCAAGAGTTAAATGTAAAAAAAAGGCAAAACGCGACTGGGTTATATTTTGTCTACGCACGTTGTGTTCTGAAATCGACGAGTTATATAGCCAATACTTTGAGGTCAGATCGTTTATATACACCAGACATGTGTCTAGTCAGCACATCCGACATAATTAAATCGCGGATACTATTTCATGCTATCACGATATGAGTGTAAGAGAACTCTTAAAAGTCGCTTAAAAGTCGACAGGGTCGAGAGAACTCTGATTGAATGTAGCAAATGTCCTGGCGTGTGTTGTGGTCACCAAACCAACCACTGAACTTGCAGTGTAAGAGTGTAAGAGAACTCTGATTGAATGTAACAAATGTCCTGGCGTGTGTTGTGGTCACCAGACCAACCACTGAACTTGCAGTGTAAGAGTGTAAGAGAACTCTGATTGAATGTAACAAATGTCCTGGCGTGTGTTGTGGTCACCAGACCAACCACTGAACTTGCAGCTTGATTTTAGGGTTATAATCCCAATAATCCATTCACTACCTTTATTACAAACCTGGACGTTGTCGTCAGTTTCTTTGGATTGCGTCTTGTTCTTTGTTTAATGTATTTAGATCACCTCTGAACAAACTGTAAATATTTTATGTAATGTTAACGATGTTATATCTTCCAAAGGTTATTCCATTTATAGCTTCTGACTTTCTGAAAATTTGGTCATTGTATAAGTGATCTGAAGACCTGTCAACTAAGCTGGCTTTTATATCCACCAAAGTTGATTCCACTCATTGCTTCTAATTTTCTGAAAATTTGATCATTGTATAAGTGATCTGAAGACCTGTCAGTCGCACTGACCTCTATGGAGTCCCTCAATAAGTTAAATAACATGCTGAAGATGAAATGTTTTATTGGTATCTGACATATGCGGTTTTCTGCTGACTTAGAAACTTATTTGTGTGAACGAAATAAGTAGAAAACTAGTGGAAGCATCTGAGATGTGGTTTCTAAAACAAATATTGTGAATTCCTTGGACTGCCATTCTCGAACATACCATGTGATCAAGTCATCAAGATATTTTAATCATCTTTCCCTCAAACTTACTTGTTGTCACCAAGTTCTCCAGTTTATTTCTTCTCATCAGCGTCCATTTTCCCTAAGCAGTCATTTACAGTTTCAGAATGTTTCTGTCTGCCCATGGTATTCTTTGTATTTTCTCCACAACCACATATCCACTGCCATTAGATGTTTCTCACCTTGTCTGTTTATGGTCCACGTTTCACATACCTACTTTTTATCAGTATAGGTTCTGTATAACACTTTATCAAGCGTTTTCTTCGCCAGAAGTAAAAGTTCCACCCATCCGTCATGTGCCATGCCGATAAGCGTAGGTGGTCATGTTTTGCCATCTCACTCGATCACCAGAGTCGTGGATCAGCTCCGTGTTTCTGTCTCGACCATGCCACGAGGCCAAGCCATCCAGACATTTACTTCTTGGTATTCACCTTGGTCTCTTCCCTTCGATCTAGCCTGTTGTCACCAAGTTCTCCAATTCATTTCTTCTCATAACATGCCCAAAACATTTTGACTGTCTAGTCTAATGGCTCTAATGAGTTTACGATCTTCATTTGTTTCTTGTCGGACTTCTTCATCAGTTTTTCTGTCTGTCCATGGTATTCATTGCATTTCCCCCAGAAACCACATTTCCACAGCCATCAGATGTTTTTCAGCTTGTCTGCTCATTGTTCACGCTTCACATCCATTTAAATGTACAGGTTCTATGTAGCACTTCAACACTCTTTTTCTCTTTTCAATTGATATCATTTTATTGGTCAGTATGTTTTTCATCTTGTAAAAGGCTAACTTTGCAATGGCAATACTTGTTCTAATCTCTTCAAAGCATCTCATATCATATTTTGTGACTGTTCCGAGATAGATGTACCGATTCACTTGTTTAAGAATACGCCCATTTACTTGTATATTATATTGTGATATTTCTTCCTTCCAAGTGACGACGATAATCTGTGTCTTCTTACAATTTAATTCTAACCCTAGTTGTTCACTGTGTGCAACAACCGCATCTACTAAATGTTGCAGGTCCTGTTCATTGTCTGCAATCAAGACTGTAAAATCTGCATATCTGTTACTGATGTATCGTCCCCCAATGTTGATTCCTTCAATATCTTCAATATTTCTGAAAATATTTTCACTGTAAGGGAAAAATAGATCTGGAGACATTACACATCCCTGTCTCATACCTCTCTTAATAGGCTGATACTGACCTACTTCATTATCAATTCTTATGGCAGCTTGTTGTTTCCAATATATGAAACTTAATCGTGTTAAAACTTTCAGCCTCGTTGACCTCTATGGTATCGCTTAATACGTTAAATAACATGCCGAGGATGAGTTTAATTGGTATCTGACACCTCCAAATTTCTGCTGAATTGGCACTTCATTTGTGTGAACGAATTAATTAGGAAACTATTGGAAACAACAGTGATGTTGTTTCTGTGACGAATATTGCGAATACCTTGGACTGCCAGAGTAACTAACAGCGTGTACCTGTAAAATGGATAATGAAAAGGGAGCATTTGCCATGACTATAAGACTGTTGCTATGAACTAAACATCACCTACACGTTACGAAGAATGACAGTGTGCTACAAACAAAAAGCAACTCACCAACATGTTACCAGTGCTATAAGAGAATAAATGACATTAACAATGTAACCTATAAGTCATAGTCCCAATGATAGTTTAAAAAAGAAGCAATTGTGGATTTGTCTCACACCCTCATGATGGTTTAGTGGACATTTGTATGTAGACATCATAACATAACAGCGTTCACGTAATCTAGATTTAAAACTTATGGAAATATTTAATCCCTAGTCTGTAACTGTACAGTAAGGTCTCTTTCAATTTAAAAATAAAAATAATTTAAAAATAAATAAATAAAAGTGCGGTAACATTGCAAAAAACTAGTAGATTGGTTATTCGTGATTTAACCCCCTTTGTGGCATGAATTCATGCGGTGGAACCTGTGACGTCACATTGAATATAGAGAAAATTAAACTGCGGCGGCCACTGCATTACCACGATATTTCCTACCTGATTACAACATTCCCTACTACTCATCTTTCACTGTTTAATTACAATATCCGCACAGGAAACCTACTTGTTTGGCGGCAATACATAACAAAATGATACATACCAAACTGTATGTCGACAAACATAACGTGGAACTTGAGTATAAAATGGATGATTGTGAAGCTAAAGATGCATATTTGAACCACTTATGTTAATGAGCAGTATGACTGTGACTTGCCTGTCTCTGAATTATGTTAAACCATTTCGGTTGAACTTACTTCTTATTTCTCATTTTATCTCTTCACATGCAGCTATATATTTCCTTTGCATTTTGCGTTCCCCCGCAAACCTATGTCTTCTAATTTCAAAGTGTATTCAAGTGAGCAGGAATTTATTGGATGTTTATGGTTATGATTTTACACTGGTTTGATTTTGGTTTTGTAAGGGATCATATTCAATGCAAAGGGATAATTTCATAAATGGTTTACTCTCCTCCGAGGTTCACATAAATATAGGACCCATAAGTGTGTATACCAATACCACCCGCAATCTATCAGGTAGAAAGTTCTTGCAGAAGAAGAAGAAGAAGAAGAAGAAGAAGAAGAAGAAGAAGAAGAAGAAGAAGAAGAAGAAGAAGAAGAAGAAGAAGAAGAAGAAGAAGAAGAAGAAGAAGAAGAAGAAGAAGACGAAGACGAAGACGAAGACGAAGAAGAAGAAGAAGAAGAAGAAGAAGAAGAAGAAGAAGAAGAAGAAGAAGAAGAAGAAGAAGAAGAAGAAGAAGAAGAAGAAGAAGGAGGAGGAGGAGGAGGAGGAGGAGGAGAAGGAGGAAGGAGGAGGAGTAAGAAGGTAGACGGATATCTAGGTGACTATGCCTCGAATTCCACTTGTTCCTAGAACAAATTATTGTGAGATATTCGAATCTTGAAATGCCCATAGCTTTTAATGTTTCTATGGTAAACGAGTATATTGTTTTCTTATGTCTGTATCTTTGCTTTGTATTCTGTCGCTGCCAGTCAATATCTGCATATGACTTCTCCAACTGTGGTGATGCATATAAAGAACGGTAATGACTGAAATCGAGCTGGATATTAGAGAGGCCGCATAATAGGAAGGAAGGAAGGAAGAGTGGGTTCTTACGTGGTGAGCAATGGCTTCGGCGTGTGGTTTCTTGGCAAATGATTTCTCCAGTTTGAAAATAGCTCTATATGACGCGCCAACATTTGACTCCACGTCGTCAGGAAGAACATCCACCATTGGGCCATGCATCCACTTCCTGATAGAATGAAACATACAAATGATATGAAGCTAATGAAATTCATTATGTAATATGGGAAGATATAAATTTTTCCACGAATACCCCCTTTCAGGCTTCGATTTTTTGAGTTGGCTATAATTGGAGCCTTTATCGTGTAGCTTGTAGTTTGCATTTCGTAGATTGGGCTGCTTGTTGTCAGCTTCCCGGCTTCTGATGGGTTGATTGTGTTCGTTGCTTTCTTGATGAGGTTTTTCATGTCTGGACAGAGTCGCGCACTCGTTAAGGTTCGAGTAATTGTGTACCCATTGTGCTGTTTCCTTCAGGGAGCTTTACCAGTTGTCGTCTCTCCTGGTGTTCTACCTTTTTCCACGTCTTGGTTTATCTTTGTATCGGCTGGGTCTTATCTGATACCTTGTATCGTAGACGGGTAGATGACTCGGCCTATAAGGTGACCAGCAGTTTCTTCTCCTGACCCCGTCCACTCTTGGTCTTGGTCGCTGTCGTTCTGGTTTTCTTCCTCAACTTCTATTTTTTCTTCTGTTGCTTCTTCTTCTGTCTTGTATTTTGTATCTTCTGCTTCTGGTGTTTCGGTCTTGGACTTGAAAAGTTCTATTTGTTATCTTTCTTCTTGTATCTGTTTAAGAGTTTCTTCTGTTTTTTGTCTCACTTCTCCCATTTTTGCGAGTTTCGTCTGTTTCGGCCTTTATAGCCACCATTCGAGCGACATCCTGCTCAATCTTCTGCTGACTTGCTTCAGTTCGTCCAGGATGCGCTGAACCGCTATTGTCTGTTCTGTGTTTCCTGCGTCTTTGTCTTTTTCTTCCTCCATGCTTTTGAACTTTGATCTCAGGTCCTTCAGTTGGCATTCCAGTTGCGTTTTGTCGCTTTTTTGTGAGTCGATTAGTAGCCTCGTTCTGCCTCCTAGTCTCTTTGTAGGGCAGGTTAGTTTTGATGGTGATCTTCATAGTTTTCTTGCTGTCATTGTGGCAGGGGCAGCCGAGGTACCTGGTGCCGTGATTGCCAAGGCAGTTGGCGCACTTTCTGTTATTGTTAGGCCTCCTGAAGTCCGTGTCGGTCTTTGCATGCTGGCACTGAATGTATGGATGGGGTCCAGAGCAGTATCTACATACCTGCACCTCGCTCTTGCAGGTGGCACGGGTGTGCCAAAATTTTTGGCACTTAGAGCACTACAGCACTCTCCGGATGTGGTGCTCTGGAACTTGGTCTCTCTTTTCCCATCTAATGAACGATGTTACGATGACTACAGTGGAGGGGGGGGGGAAGGGGGTGCCTATGATCCTCTCAGCACTGGTGATCTTGAGTTTCCTGTTCTCTCTCGTCAGCATCTCCCTGTTCTGCTCGTTGGTGAAATGGGTCTTGACTCGTTTGATGACCCATCGTTTCATCGTGCGGTGTCGGCTGGCTTCTACTGTGATGTCGTGAGGTAGCTTGATGTCGGCTTTCTCGTTTTGTGTAATTTTCAGCATTAGTGCGGTGGTCTTGGAGTTCTTGTTGATGGAGACCACTATTCCATCAGGCGTCTTGCGCAGCTGGGTGATGCGGAGTCTTTCCAGCTCGTTTTCTAACAGAATAAGTATCTTGTCTGTTGGTAGCGCCGACAGTTTGGCTTCTCCAACGCATGTCCGTTTCAGCAGTATTTTGCCGGTGAAGCAAGGTGTGGAGTTTTTCTCTGTCGGGAGAAGAATGAAAACTCTAACCTGCACAGATCGCGGCGACTGCACTAGCCAGGCGGCCTTAATTCCTCAGACCCCTTTACCATACACCGCAGGGTACTATATTGGCAGTAAATGACAATTTTGACATCATTGAATTTTCTAACTTGAAAAGCCAACGAAATGTTAGTCCCGAAATAATCCAAACGCTCAGTGTGTGTAACCGTTGTAAATAGTTCCTAATATGAGACACACTATCAAATAAATGAAATGTCACTAGAAGGAACGACGAATTTAATGCTCCCTATGCTGTACTTATTAGTTAGTTCTGTCAATCAAATATTAAAGGTAAAGGTTCCCTTTCCATGCCGCGAGGTGTACTAGATGTATCATGCTAATCTCACATTGTTCAGAACAATCGACATTCAATGGGTGATATGATAGATTTCACATCTTCCGCCATTACATTCTTGAAATCTCACTGTACCTATTTTAGTCACAGAAGATCTGGTATTTAAATCATGTGACAGAAATAAATCTTATCTTTGCATGTGCTGCGACGAAATTAGCAGAGGAAATAATCATGGCTTCTTATGAAATAATCATGGCTTCTTAGGACATTCACACTATTTTCGGATGTGTATTTTCGTATTACAACATTGTAATATGCGATCACATGGTTGTGAAACGGAATAATCGTGTTGTCAGCACACCCATGTCAACTATGAATCTGTATTCACGGAGCATTGACTAACCAAGCTCTATGAAATATTTGGGCGTGAGATTCGATGGAAGTCTGGCATTCAAGGTTCACATAGACCACATCATAATCAAGGTCATGACAAGTTTGTCAGCAGTGAAAGTAATGGATGCGACATATCTTCAACAGCTATTTGTTATGCTGTACCAAGGACTCAGACTCAAAAACGGATACAACATCCACTTCACAATGCCCTGTTAACACCTAAGGGAATCGCCTGAAGACAGGCAAATCATGGATAGGAAGTATGCAGACCCACAGACATCAGTCTTGGAAAGATTGAATATCAGTGCCGGCAGCTTCCCGTGCTACCATCTCTGTCCATATCAATCTTGTCACACGTTGCGGAGAAAAAGGTTGTCGCAGTATATTCAGAGGCCAATTAGACAATAAAAGAAAATACTGAAGAGGGTGATGCAGCTGTGTGTACGGATGGATCGGTAGTCCAGGGCAAGCCAAGTGCATGGACATTCTCTGCAAGATTGAGTTGCAAAGCTGTGAGTGGTGCTGTTGTAGTGACAAGAAGCAGTCGTACCGTGGAAACAATAGCTGTAACCAATGCACTGAAATGGCCCAGCACCCTAGAGTGTTCATAGTGAGCGATTCAATGAGATTGCTCAAGGCCCAGTCAGGTCTCATACATTATTGGCATGATACACTGAGGACATCACAATCCATTGCAATTTTTGAGAAAAGATGTTCCGGCCCCGTTCAACCGTCGTGTTTTTGGTTGGTTATAATTGGGGCCCTTATAGTGTATCTCTTACTTCTGCTTGTGTAGAGGGGCCGCGATTTCGCATCACGGAGTCAGTGTTTCATGTCTGTTAGTGAGTTTAAGCTTTGGTAGCTTTTCACATGTATGTTCAGAGTAGCACACATGTAAGGCCTGGTGTAATTGAGTTCCCACCCTGGCAGTAGTATGTCAGGGTGTAACTACACCTCAAATCTGGAGTCCCTCCAGATTTGTGACGTAGTATTTTACTATATAAACAGTATAGCTCCAGATCGGTGACGTCAAAAAACAGATCCTTGGCGACCACATTTTCAAGAGATGCAACCCATGAATAAACAATCTTACGTATTTTTGCACTGTCACTTCCCTTTTTGTGTGATAAATTTTATGTTTAAAAATTTTATATTTGCTGGTATTATTGACTGTAGCGGACCGGGGCTTAAAAAAAAACTATCATAATACTAGTGACGTTGTTAAGGTAGAGTGCTCTTCCTCCTTGGTTTCTTTTTCTTCTCGTCTTCTTTCTTTATCTATATTTGGCATAAAAACTATCATCATTCCATTGGCGCTGTGTAAGGGATAGGGATACAGTGCAATTCTTCGGGGTGGTCTAGGGTGCGGCAGGCGTAGGTGTGGGAGCTCAGGGGTGGAGCGTGGGGTGTCGACATGTGGGGTAGGGTTAGGTGGTTCGAACATCGGGTCGTGACAGGTGTCATATGAAAATCGTAGTAGGTAAACATGTAAATATGGCAGTTATATGATCTGTAGAGGGTCGTAGTAGTGTAAATACCATCATCATACGGGTTACAAATGAAAACCTTAAAAAGTGATGATGGTCGAAGTTATTGATTGTAGCTGGTATAACTAAGTGAAATTCGTTGGTAAGGGGAGGGTAGCGGCTATTAGTGCTCTGAAGAGTGTATTAGTGGCCTATACACTATCATCATACAGGTGACAAGTTAAAACCTTTAAAAGTAAAGATGGTCGACATTATTGATTGTCTCGGGTATGGCTTAGTGAAACCCGATGGTAAGGGGCGGGTAGCAGTTATTCGTGGTCTGTAGAGTGTCACAGTGGTGTAAACATTATAATCATATGGGTTACAAATGAACACCTTAAAAAGTACAGATGGCCAATATTAATTATTTTAGTTGGTATAGTTTAGTGAAATTCATTGGTAAGGGGTGGGTAGTGGATATTAGTGGTCTGTAGAGTGTCGTAGTGGCCAATACACTATCATCATAGGGTTACAAATGAAAACCTTTAAAAGTAAAAATGGCCGATATTATTGATTGTAGCGGATATAGCTTAAAGATGACCGATATTAATTATTTTAGCGGGTATAGCTTAGTGAAATGCGTTGATGAGGGGTGGGTAGCTGCTATTAGTGATCTGTAGCATGTCGTAGTGGCCTATACACTATCATCACAAAGGCTTCAAATGAAAACATTAAAAATGTAAAGATGGTCGGTATTATCGGATGTAGCGAGTATGGCCTAGTGAAATTCATTGGTAAGGGGTTTGTGAGTGGGGGAAAGGCTAGATAGGTGCCTCTGATCATTGTTAAGGGTGGTCGAGTGGGGCGGTGGTAGATAAATACGTCCGTTCCTTGATAATAGCCCGAGGGTAAGGCTCATATTAAAGTCTAAAGATTGAACTCATAGGTGGCTGATCTGAGGGAGACCGCCTGGGTGACTCATCACGGGGCTATGTAGGTTGGGGTGAACATAGTAAACGTGTTCAGACATGTCTTTAGGGAAAACCGGAGGATGACTCAGAACGGACTGACCGCATAACGATACACATGGGTAATGGTCACATCGGATCAAGTATGGCTCTGCTTCCGGTCGCATTGTAATGACTACAACCAGACCACGTGCTCACTGACTAAACCCGGTCAAAGATGGCGTCGCATCCGATCACACGTGGTAATGGCAAACCAGACCATATTACTAAACGCTCAAAGATGTCACTGAATCCAGTACACCTGGGTAATGGGCACATTAGATAAAATATGGCGCTGCTTCCGCTCGCATGTGTACTTCTATGTTGAATTTGTTTTGTATTTCCTTGTCATTACTCAATGTACACAAATCATATTTAGTGTTTCCTGTTATATATTTGACTTTCTTCAGCTTTATCCTCAATGTTCCTGTAAGTAGTCTGTGGTCACTATAACAATCAGCACTGACAACCGTTTTTTTTTTCTACTATTAGTACGTTTCTAAATCTCCTGCTAATCAGAATGTAGTCAATCTGGTTTCTAATCCTGCTATCAGGACTCCTCCATGTCCATAATCTTCTAGGGTGTTGCTTAAACCAGGTGTTTCCTACAATCATTTCCTGTTCTTTTGCCCACTCTACGAGTCTGTATCCTCTTTCATTTCTCTCTCCTAAACCATAGTTTCCTACTGTGTATCTATCACCTTGATTTCCTTCTTTTGCATTGAAGTCTCCTATTATGATGTTTATTTCTGAATTTTTACATTCCTTTAAGGCATACTCTATGTCATTATAAAATTCCTCTATACTATCTTCACTGGACACTCCTGTTGGGGCATATACTTGAATAACATTTATGCTAAAAGGTCTGCCATCAATTTAACTAGTAGAACTCTGTCCGACACGGTACAATATCCTTGAACAGACGTTGATGTTTTCCGGTCCTAAATTATTGCCACTCCCCTTTGTCGATCTTCACCTCCAGAATACATAATCTTAAAATCTTCATCTATCTTGATGCATATATATATATATATATATATATATATATATATATATATATATATATATATATATATATATATATATATATATATATATATATATACGCACACACGCACTCGCAACTGCGAGCGCTAACAATTCAAGTCACCTGTACAAGTCAAGCAACCTGATACGGGGGGAAAATGGCACGTACAAGAACATCAAAAGACACGTAGCATCCAAGATGTGTAGCGTGGGAGCCGACAAGACTACGAGCGGAGGCAGCAAACAACAAGAATCTCAAGCAGCCGCTAACGAAGCTACCACGAGGAAGGACGACCACAACCCACCACAAACAAGAGCCAAACCTACCGAGAAGCTGAGAGAGGAAAAGATACCAGAGTCGGAAACACTGATTCACCGACAATCAAGTGGGTTATCAAGCGTATCCAAACGGAGCTGACAGATGAACAAATCCTGAAGCAGCTACAGGAAGAGAACCTCCACATCCGACTCTTGAAGGCGGGGCGGCTCCTCCCCTACTCCAAGATTCCTACAACCTTGGCGGGGGTGACGACAGAGGACAGCGAGATGTCGACCACAGTATCAATCAACAATAAAATGCAACAGCCATAGAGATTCGTCCCAAGAGTCTATCAATGTTCAAGATGCCAGACGGCCGGCCACAGCAGAGCAGCATGTCGCAGTAAGACGGAAATCTGCCGGTACTGCGCCGATCACCACGCCTTCAAGGAGTGTCCGCTGGCCAAGCTGGACACGGAATTCCGAGCACCCAACAATAAAAGAAAGTGCACCAACTGCCTGGGCAAGCATGGAGCAAGATACTTGGGCTGTCCGTACCTCCAAAGACACAGAGACGTCTTAAAGTTCGCCATCACCACAAAGACTCCATATAAGGACGCAATGCGGAGGTGCAAGACAGCCAAGTGCATGTCACAAGCGGAAAAAGCTCAACTGCAAGACCAGATAGATGAGCTAAAGAAGCGAATCAAGATGCTTCAAACACCGACACCGACCAGCGACAATGGAAACTTGCTGAAATAAGGGAAATCCAGCAAAACATCAAGCAAGAAGTGGAACATATGGCCGAGATGAAGAAGGAAAACGAAGAAATGCTTCGCACCATTAAAGCGCAGAGAGCTGCTGAAAGCTGAAATGGAATTAACCCGAAACAAACCAACAGAAGCCATACAAGAGAACACAGACAAGCCGCAAGGCAAATCCCAACAAAAGACCGAACCGAAACCGCAAGATAAAGACAGCAGCCCAACCACGACGCCCGAGAAACTCAAGAGGAAACCAATATCCCGACAGACATCTGAAGAAAACCAAGATGAGTTCCCTGACGACGGCACGGAGTGGACCGGGGCACCTACCTTGGAGAAGTGCATAGAAGCGGCAAAGAGAGAGAGAATTAAAGAGGGACTCAGGCGCAAGGAATTCAGAAGGCGATGGGAAGAAAACGAAAAGAAGAAGCCCAAGAAACTCAGGGGCAAACCGATAGAATACCCTGTGGTACTCTATGACTGTGAGGCCGACCTCGAGTACAATATAGATGCGATAGTGATGCTCCCAGACACAAACACACACACACACACACACACACACACTCTCTCTCTCTCTCTCTCTCTCTCTCTCTCATTCACACTGACTCACTCTCTAACTTGAGAGACATGAACTTAGGACATTCCATTCATTATGACATGACCGATAAGGTGAAGGCAGCAATTGTAACGACGGAACCTGTTCGAGTACGGAATCGTCCTTTCGACTCGACAGAGAGAGACAGAGAGAGAGAGAGAGAGAGAGAGAGAGAGAGAGAGAGAGAGAGAGAGAGAGGGAGAAGAAAGGAGAGAGTAAATGTGGTGAATATGGATGAGAGACATATCACATAACATGAGAGCTATTATCACTGTTTGTATATGTGTATGTTGGTATATGTAGATCCTAGAAACGACAAATTACTGATCATATATTTCTAGCTCTCAACCAAAGCGCCAAGTTACACGATCCTGTTCAGTGACGGGGAGAAACCCGGTAGAAGAAAGACTTTCATTCGCAAAGAACACTATAATTTCATACCACTATCTAGTATATGTGAATGTTTTGTCTCAATATCACCTATTGATTAACATCATACCACAATCATCATATTCTGAATGATTTATAGATATTATGAACATCTAGACAGCAAATAAACAACGGCATTTCGTTAAACTCATAGTTCTATATTAATATTTTCCAGGTGTACATGCTTATTTACTATACTCGGTGGTTGAGACATATTAACCAAGGATGGAAGATTGTCAGAGAGGATATCTGCTCTGCCAGATAGTCAATTAAGATGTGTAAACATTAAAACCTACCGATTTCTCATTCCTTGGAGATACCAAGACAAGCTAGCTACCTTTACTTTTTAATGCGCCATTTCCGATTGTAGTCTTGTGTATCCAGGGACGTTGTTTTTATTCAGTTTAAAGGAGACATTGTCCCGAATTTTCATGTATGGACTGTGAGCGTTGGGGATTTCAACCTCTATCTACTTCTTCTTCTTCTTCTTCAGCTTTCCGAGCCATTGAGGTTCTTTGCTGCAAATACAATCCGTCTCCATTCGTCTCTCTGGTGGACCTTCTCTTGCCAGTCGTTGATTCCAAGTGCTTGTAGGTCTGTACATGTATTATCTCTCCACCGTCTTCTTGGTCTACCTCGGGGTCTACGGTCATTTATTTCCTGAGTGTAAGCGAGTTTTGTTTCCCTATTATCTCCCATTCTTTCTATATGCCCCAGCCATTGTAGTCTATTAGCCTTCATGATACCAGTGATTAGCGGGGACTTAAAACAGATCATAAATGTCTTTGTTACTTCTTCTTTTCCACTCTCCACTTTGTGTATCCCTAATGGGTCCAAAGATGCGTCTTAAAATTTTGTTCTCAAATGTTTGTAACAAGGCTTCGTCTCCTTTCGTTGTACTCCAGGTTTAAGAGCCATACAGCACAACTGGTCTGATCAGTGTTTTGTATATTGTGATTTTGGTGTTACGAGATAGTGCCTTTGATTTTAGTAGATGTTGTAGTGCATAGTATATCTTATTTCCAGAGTTGATTCTAGTTTGTATTTCTTCCCTTATGATGTTGGAGCTGTTGAAGATTGTACCCAGGTATTTGTATGTTTCCTCTATCTACAACTAACTCAATTAGCTGCCAATTGGAGTTTGCAAAACGCCTTAGTTTATAGATTACACTGACTAAAAGCATTTAAATAAGGTGTATTTTCTTCATTGTTCTGACATTGCCTATTTATGTTCTACACTTTCGATTCCACACTTACCCACATTAATGCTAGATACGGAATTTACGCACCTATCCTTTACCTTTTGTTGTACAGTAGGTAATGCTATTTTATTCAAGTTTTCTTAATTGTTTATGTTTTATCCACACTTTTTATATTCTTTCATCCGTTTTGCTCAGTGATTATTATGTGTACCTAGTCTGAGATCATAGTCAGGTATGCACATGTTTTTATGTGGTTCTTCGTGGATTCTAAAACATCTTTTTGTTTCGTTATAAATTGCAATATCCTGCTTCAGTAAAACTTCACACTTACTTGTCACTATACAACAGAGTGGGTAATGATGGTTGTTCTACCACATCACCAGAGCAACGTCAAAACAGTTTCACAGAATACGATAGAGTAGCAATTATTTTAAACACCATACTCCCATAAACGGTACTTTTCTTAAAAGATATAGATGAATGCCAATAAACATTAGATTTTTCATCATGTATATTACAGCACATTCACTGAAGTATATATCCTAACAGTTGAAGACTACTAATGACACAGTTGAAAAACATGACATATGCTCCTTTATGAAACTATTAACACTTCAATTAAAAGATCTACATATTCATACAGGCAAATTGAATCTTATCATGATTGTTTAACCAATAGAATCTACGTCGTTGCAACGAGGACACATCCACTTGTCTTCCAAAGCAGATATCGGAGTCAGCTGTTGTTTCATGCCTCTCCACCACTCAGTCACAGTGATTATAAACGCGACTGCGCCGTCTAGTCCTTGTACCATGCCAGATAATGTCACAAATCATGTCGTGTCTCAGGCTACAATTGATGCTCTGAATCTTGAGTTTTGTACATCTCCAGTTTCTCTACAATTGGTTTCCTGAAGTTAGTCTGTTGCACAACTTCCGAGTCTCCAGTTAGTGTGCTGTCAATTTCACTTTCTCCATAATTAGTGTTCTGAAGATAGTTATGTGTCCGTCTTCAGTGTCTCAGCATCTCGCTCTGTTGAAGATACGCCACCGTTAGTCATTGCCGCCGAAAACTAAGACAAACATGCGAAAACACGGAACTACATAATTAGGGATTAAATATCATAAACTGTGAAATAAAGTGAGCGAAATAAAAGTGTGCTTGCTGAAAAGAACCTTGGGGATTTATGGTGCTAATATATGACATGCTGTATATGAAACCAGGATACAACAGTGACTGAAGAGATTAAAATACATTACTTGTAATTTTCATCAAACTGGACACACTCTTTAAATAGACTGCTGTACGGTTTCATTTTATTAAGAGCTGCCATTCTCTGGGGGTACTGGGAAAGTTCAAAGCCAAAGGCTTCTTCCTCCTCATTGAAACGTTCGATCTAGTTAGAAAAAAAAAGAGAGGAATATGCTGATATGTTACGTCAGCTTATAGTGTGATCATGTAATTTTGTTATGTCAGGTATCGCTTGTTATCATCCACAAGTCCATTAGTCTGCCCGATGACACATAGTTCACATTACATTCCATGTCCCATTAGAAAACCTTGGTATTGCTCCGATTGGCATGGGAGACCACCATCATCGTGTGTCTTATCGATATGGTTGGATAACTAACGTTTACTATAGAATTAGATCGCCATCCCAACACCACTCCGACTAAGAGGAAGCCTTAGTTGGCGCTGTGACAAACGGGTTACAAATCCGACATAGCAAGCTCGATTCATAGAACGTGCTTTGAAGACCGCCTTATACTTCCGGTGCGCTGATGACGGGATTTTGGTTCAATCCCTCTGCTGATATACACCGATAACAGCGGCCATCAAAATAAGGTCCCTTAGTTAAAAACGTACCGGAAACTGAAAAGAAAACCGGAAGTAGTAAAGCCCGTTAGTGCTAGACAAGATAAATCGTGTCATCACCCCCACCCCCTCATCACACCACTGTTCATGACAACAGAATACACCCCGCAACACTTTCCCCATGTTCACACCCCAACACTGGTCATGACCCAGCACCACCAAGCTAAACGCCATCTCACTCGACTACTTATAAAGAAGAAGGAGGAGGAGAATTAAAGAAGGGTAGGAGAAAAGAAGGAAGAGAAAGGAGAAGAAGGAGGACGAAGAATAAGAAGAAAGAAGGAGGGGAGAAATGAGAAGGAGAAGGAGGAGAAAGAAGAAGAACTAGAAGAAAGAAGAAGGAAGAGAAAGGAGAAGAAGAAGGAGGAGAAAAATTAAGGAGGAGGGAAAAGTAGAAGTAGGAAAAAGAAGAAGTAAAAGAAAGTGAAGATGAAGGAGGAGGAGGAGGGGGGAGGAGGAGAAGGAGGAGGAGGAGGAGGAGGAGGAGGAGAAGAAGAAGAAGAAGAAGAAGAAGAAGAAGAAGAAGAAGAAGAAGAAGAAGAAGAAGAAGAAGAAGAAGAAGAAGAAGAAGAAGAAGAAGAAGAAGAAGAAGAAGAAGAAGAAGAAGAAGAAGGAGGAGGAGGAGGAGGAGGAGAATGAAGGAGGAGGAGGAGAATGAAGGAGGAGGTGAAAAAGGAGGAAAAGAAAGAACAAATGAGGAGAACAAGGAGTAGGAAGAAGAAGAGAAGGAAGTAGCACCAGCAGCAATATAGAAGCAGGAAAGGGAAGAACAAAACGAAGCAGAAGATGAAGAAGAAGAGGAGGAAGAAGGAGAGAGAAAGACAGGCGGTTGGACAGCGAGAGAGGACGAGGAAAATGAGAACTGTACCCTTAACCCTTACTCACCGCCAACGGTATGATGATATTGTTTAAGACACTACGCCCCGCCCACTACAGATAGAGGAAGAAGAAGAAGAGAAGGGGGATGAGGAAGAAGAAACCGAAAAGAAAGAAGATAACTATAACACTAACCCTTATATAATTCCAATGGTATTAGGGTAGTGTTTAAGACACAACCACTACAGACAGTAATAACCGAAATCTGTTATTTTATTTTTTGTCATTTATTCCTTTTTACAATTTGATTAAAACCGTAAGTAGATATCACACTTAACGCGGTGATTACAGAGAATATAGAATAGCGAGAAGGCATGTGAGTAGAATAGTAAAGAGGGAAAAACAAAAAGACTGGGAAGAGTATGGAGAAATCCTAAATAAAAACTACAAGGAGGCAACTAGAAACTTCCACAAAAAGATAAGTGCAAAGCGAACCAGAGGAGAACCCTTTGACCCAACTGAAATAATTAACAGCGAAAATGGAGAACCAATAAGAGAACAAAACCAGATCCTAATAAGATGGAAGCAGTATTTCGAACAACTTCTCAACATCCCATCAGATGTCAAAGGAATTCAAGAGACCTACACAGATGTCACCGAAGAACTAGAACCAGACATACTAAAAGAAGAAATTATAGAAGCCATCAGATTAGCCCCATTGAACAAATCACCGGGACAGGATGAAATACCAAATGAACTAATTAAAGCAGCAAGAGAAGTAGGAACAGCTTGGCTACATAGACTATTCAACCATGTTTGGGTAGAACAACAGACACCACGAGACTGGGGAAACGATATAATTATCCCAATTTGGAAAAAAAGGCAGCAAAAGAGACTGCACACAATACAGAGGCATTTCACTGTTGAGTCATACTGGGAAAATATTTTGCAAAATTCTTGAAAAAAGATTACGAACTACTTTAGAACCCCAGCTAAGCGAAACGCAACTTGGATTTAGGAAAAACAAAGGATGCACAGATGCCAATTTTGCTCTTAGACAACTTATAGAAAAATCAATCGAATTCAATGAAACACTCTACTTAGCCTTTGTCTACCAAGAAAAGGCATTCGATAGGGTAGATAGAAACAAGCTGTGGGAAATCCTTCAACAATATGGAGTGAGTACACACTTAACAAACCTATGTAGAAGTTTATACAACAGTGAATGCATAGTGAGAGCAACTGGAGGACACTCAGAACCCTTCACCATAAGATCTGGAGTACGACAAGGTTGTGTCCTGTCCCCTCTCTTGTTCATAACATATATAGACAACATATGTAAAGAAACCAGCCAAGCAGAGACAGCAAGAATATCGCATGACGAGAACACAGAAGAAGAACCATCTGCAAATCTAACCATTAGAGAACTCCTGTTTGCGGACGACCAAGCACTAATAGCAAAATCAGAAGCTGAATTACAAGACCACATGAATAGTCTAAACGAAATGTGTAGGGAACATAACATGAAAATTAGCACAAGCAAAACAGAGGTAATGACTATAACTAAAGAAGAACAAACAACAACAATTCACCTAAACGAACATCCCTTGAAACAAGTGAAGAGTTTTAAGTACCTGGGAAGTATAATATAATCAAATGGTAGATCAGAAGACGAGATCGAAAATAGGTGCAATAAGGCAAATCAACTCATTGGACAAATGGCACCAATACTAAAGAACAACCATGTATCAGTAACTACTAAGAAAGCACTTTACAACACAATCTTCCTACCAACTCTATGCTACCAATGCCAAACCTGGACAATGACAGAAAAAGAGAAAAGAAAAATCACAACAACAGAAATGAGGTTCCTGAGAAGAATACTCAACGTATCAAGAAGAGATAAGATCAGAAATGAAGAAATCAGGACTAAAGTGGGGGTTAAAGCAGCACTAGATTTTATTAGAAAGCAGCAAGTCAAATGGTTTGGCCATGCAAGTAGGTTACCATGGGAATATCGATATATGAAGCCCATAATCGGGCACTCTCACGAAGTTTATACTTCACCTCGACACCGCAAGGTACAAGAGGAACATGATGAGATGAGATGAGATGAGTTGAGGTGTATCACTTGAATGAATGCCACATCTATTCTATCTTTACGAAGACGATTTATTAGGGGGATTTTCTTGTTAAATATTCTTCAGCATTCCACTGTATTATGAGTGTCAGGTGTGTTTGTTTAGTAGCTCTTACCCTATCCCTCTCTTCCTTGACTCTACAGAACAGGTGAAGGTGACCACCAGTAGTATTGGGTGTACATCCTCGAGTCAAGGGGCCCGGCACTATCACCACTTGGCGGGATTTCACGGCATTAGCACCATTCTGATATATTTTAACTTTTGGCATCATGGACTGATTGAGTTACGATACACAGTTTTGTCAAGCCTGTGACTCGGTACATCCGACTTCGACAAACATTTTTTCAGGTGCGCTCTCCCTAGCCTTTGTCTATCCCCAGTCTACCTACACGGCAGCACGTGGGTGTTTCTCCTCTTCTGGTTCTTATCACTTGACCTTTCCGATACGGGAGACTAAACTAGTAGCTGCGCTACCGTCGGTATAGCTTTTGGGATCATTTGGGACAATCAAACCCCTCTGTCACGTTAATGAGGAGACGGCAGAGTAGGGTTCTGTATAACACTCCACACTAATTCTTGCTGAAATTGATAGCTTTTTATGGGTCAATTTGTATTCCATCTTGCAAAACGCAACATTTGCCATTGCCATTCTTGTTCTAATAAAGCACGTTCCATCAGATGGTAGAGTATTCCAAGTTACCAATTCATTTGTTCAAAATTTTGTTATTTACCTGGATATTATATTATTTCTTCTTGGAGACGACTATAATTTCTGTTTTCATACAACTTGATTCAAACCCGAGCTGGACACCGTGTCCAATAAACGCATCAATAATATGCTGCATATCCTGTACATTGTCTGCAATCATTTCTGTATCAACTGCATTTACAATACTGATGTGGTGTCTCCATATATCGATTCCTCTCATTTCCCATACTGTTTTCATTATATAGAGAAACGTTCTGAAGACATTACGCATCTCTTGATAACACTTCCCTACTTCATTAAGGATTATTTTAAAAATCTCAGTTTGTTTGCAATATATATATATATATATATATATATATATATATATATATATATATATATATAGAGAGAGAGAGAGAGAGAGAGAGAGAGAGAGAGAGAGAGAGAGAGTTAGAGAGAGAGAGAGAGAGAGAGAGAGAGAGAGAGAGAGAGAGAGAGAGAGAGAGAGAGAAGAAGAAGTAGCGGCGATAGTGCATCATCTTGTTTCAAGCAAGACGTTATTTGGAAAGTGTCTGATTTCCTGCCTTTATATTTTTATTTTTTTTTCCGCGTTTCCATCCTGTTTCAGGATATTGCGGTCAACACCAGCATCTTTCAGCTGTATGTTGATTCCTAGGCTAGATTACGCTCATAAGCACGCCACGACTTTCTGAGTGACCGGCTCCATACTCTCATAAGTCACTTTTGCGATTCGAACCACTGCTAATTCTCGTCGCGTCACGTGACGAGAGTATTCGGAGTTAGCGGAGAAAGCTGCTAACTCCTCGGCCACGGAGCCGGTTATGCCTTTATATGTTACTATATTATAAGTATCTTCCATGCATAGTCTGGTCATGTTGGTTAACTTCCTTGGTATTCTAAATTCCTGCATAGCATTCCATAGACTATTCCTATGGACACTATCATAAGCCTTTTTAAAATCCACAAAAATGTTATGGAGATCTCTTTTATATTCCCAATTTTTCTCGGCTATTTGTCGTATGATAAATATCTGATCTATTGTTGATCTGTTTTGTCTAAACCCCGCCTGGTAGTCACCTAATATGTCTTCTGAATATGGTTTTAGTCTATTTAGTAATACTGCGGATAGTATCTTATAGCTTGTGGACAGTAGTCATATTCCTCTATAATTTTCACATTGGAACTTGTCTCCTTTCTTAAAGATAGGTATCAATAATGACTCTTTCCAGTCATGGGGTAATCTACTGTCCTCCAGATTTTTATAATTAGTTCGTATAGCTTTAGATGTAATGCATGGCCACCCGCCTTTATACATTCAGCAGCAATTCCATCAGCCCCAGTTGCCTTATTGTTTTTATGTCGTGTGATTACATATAGGATTTCTTCAAATGAAGGTTCTTCAATTTGTGGTTCACAAGTTAGAACCTCTTCCTGTGAGAAAGTGTTACTTGGAGCTTCACAATTTAGTAATTCAACAAAATATTCTTTCCATGTGTTGCACATTTCCTCATTGGTATTTATCATATTCCCATTTTTGTCTTTTAAACCATATGCGGTGTGTTGGTGCCCTCGTTACATTGACTTCAGTTCTTTAAAAAACTTTCTGGATTCGTTTTTCTGGTGGTTAGTTTCCATACCTTTGATTATATTTCTCATATATTCTCGCTTCTGCTGTTGAACTATTTTTGTAGCCTCTTTACATTCATTTCTATATTGCTCTTCCTTTTGAATGTTGTAGATGTAATTTAACCATAAATGTCTGGCATTCTTTGTCCTAATGACTGCTTCTTCACATTTTTTATTGAACCAATCCGTTCTTTCTATGCGTGGTTAACACACCGAGACATTCTTCTGCGGTAGATTAAATTGTATTCATGATGTTCAACTAAGTTTGGTCAACGGTTTCCTCCAAATGGTTTTGCATAGTTTCAAGTTTACATTTTATTTCATCTGTAAAGTTATCTTTGACTGTAATTTCTTGTAGTTTTTCTCTGTTATATGTTGGGTGTACGTAATCTTTGTAATTTAGTATAGAAAGATCTTTTAAGTTATATGTACCTCAGGTTACGAACTTAATTCGTTCCACAACTCGGTTCGTAACCCGAAACGTTCGTAATCCGAAACATTGAAATCAATGTTATAGAGACAATCGTTTGAAGATGAAAGAATTTTTTTTTATTAACATCCGGTCGTTTACCTGACAAATCGCACAACCAATTAATTTAAATGTAAAAAAAAAAACCATTTAGTCTGTCTTTCTTACCAAGCAAACGATCATGGAAAATTTGTCACTTTCTTTGCTATTCTGAATCATTAGTTTCAGGGCTTCTTGTCGCTGTTTCATGGCAGCCGACATTGAATCTTTCTGCACCAAGAAACTATCAAGGGAGATGTGTTGCTTCCTTTGCTGGAGAATCTTTCTGAAGTGGGCCATCGCGTTATCATTCATCAGGTTTACTGTCCCGTTAGCAACAAGTTTGTTAAGATGATGTTTAACTATGAAGTCTTCGACGTCCTTCCACTTGCTGCAAATTCCTTTAATCCTGGCAGTTGAAACGATCACTGGCTCCTCACCATCGGACGACTGCTCCTCCTTTAATGTTTTTAACTGTTCAGTCTGAAGATCCACAAGCTCATCTGTAGTGAGTTCTCCACTGTGGTCCTCAATCAATCAGCTCCTCCAAGTCGCTACCAATGACTACTTCCAGGCCCACATGTTTGCCCAAAGACATAATCACATCCACTACATTGGCACAGAATAGCAGAGTTAGCCTGTCCTTTATTGGTTTGTGCCCCGGCAGTGCTTTCTAGTCCTGGGTGATAAAGGTCCTCTTTGGCGTTTTCTTCCAGAAGAGGTCCGTTTTAACGCAATTAAAGACTTGTTGTGGAACGTAGTCTTCCTCTTTGATGATCTTATCAAATTCTACATTGAACGCTTCTGCTTCTTTCTCGTTAGAACTTGCACCCTCTCCGTGCCTAATTACACTATGAATGCCATTTTTTAAAAAAAACTTTTCAAACCAGCCTCTGCTGGCTTTAAAATCGTCAGTCTCAGCACTAGTACCAAGCAATTTCGACAATAAATCACTGTGCAACAACTTCGCCTTTTCACATATAATTGCTCACTAACACTGTCTCCTGCAAGTTGCTGTACATTGATCCATATCAAGAGAAGATTTTCAACTTTCTCTAAAATTTGAGGTCTTTGCTTCTGCAGCTGAGTTACACCTTTAGCCACATCGACTGATTTGGGTAACTCTTTGTTCTTTATGATGGTGGAGATAGTTGATTTTGCCATGCTGTACGCATTAGTGCTGTCACACACACACACGCGAACGCCATTTTCATTTTTCATAATTATTTCCTTCTTTACCTCTACTGCTATACGTTTCTGCTTCCTAGCAGCAAACCTACCGTTTTTCGAACTCATAATTGATGAGGTTAACAAAGAAAATAATGAAAGATATAAATTGAACACAGTGCCACTGCTAAGAAATCTTTTACTGCTGTGTAGTAAGGCCAATGAAAGCGAGGCTGCGCACGCGTGCAAAACTAGGCTACTAGGCTAGCGCTAAGTGATGTTAGTACTGCGTGGCTTTCGTTTGTACTGTACGCGATCGAATGTCTCTAACGTTAAACCTTGCTTTCTCTCTCGCCTTCGTTAGTAACCCGAGGCACTGTTCGTTACCCGAGACAAAATAAATTTCGAATTTGTTGTTCGTAACCCGAATTGTTCATGACCTGAGGCGTTCATAACCCGAGGTACCACTATATATAAATATATATATATATATATATATATATATATATATATATATATATATATATATATATATATATATATATATATATATATGGCCAGCTCCGTGGCCGAGGAGTTAGCAGCTTTCTCCGCTAACCCCGAATACTCTCGTCACGTGACGCGACGAGAATTAGCAGTGGTTCGAATCGCAAAAGTGACTTATGAGAGTATGGAGCCGGTCGCTCAGAAAGTCGTGGCGTGCTAATGAGCGTAATCTAGCCTAGGAATCAACATACAGCTGAAAGATGCTGGTGTTGACCGCAATATCCTGATACAGGATGGAAACGCGGAAAAAAGATTTTAAAAATAATATATATATATATATATATATATATATATATATATATATATATATATATATATATATATATATAAGTCAAGGTCTTTCCTTTAAATTTGCTGATGCCCAAGCATCTTTATCATGTCAACATTTATTACTCTATCGAAGACCTTTGTGTATTATGTGAAGCATAAGTAGGTCATGCCGTCTCCCTGGCGTAGGTGTTAACGTCTTTCTCCGTAATCCCGTATATTCTCGTGAGTAACGCAGCTGCGCTAGAATCGGCAGTGGTTCGCGCCGCTCTGGTAACTTACGGGGTATGTGAGCCGGTCGCACAGAAAGCAATGGCAAATTACTGAGCGTAATATTGCCTAGTACATCAACAGCAGCTGAAAGATGTTGGTGTTGATTGCAACGTCATGTAAGGAACATGCAACATTAAACAATAGGTCATGAAGCTCATATTACTCTAAAATGTAATTAGAAATGGTTCAACAATGAACATATTAAAGACCCGCTTAATTTACAAGCCGTACGTTTCTGCGTTAAAGAAACCAAAATTCCTATCGTTGTTAATTAATTATACATGAATATCTTACTTAGAACTCATTATATACCATGAAACCACATTTCAGAAGTATACACACCGTTAGTGAAGCTTCCGTCAACTTGTCTGTGAGATGTGTTGTGATCTTGTTGTAAGTTTCTACCTGATTGACATCTGAACACAAATCCAGGTCCTCCACCTGTTGCGTGTATTCGTCTAGTTCGCTCAGAAATTTAAGTTTACTAATCTGCATAGTAAATAAATGTGTTAAACGTCTTTTTAAAATACGAGAAGACAATAGTATAATAACTGCTTCTTGAATTAAAAAAAAAAAAAATAATAATAATAACTAGCGCCGATTAAATGGCATAACTATTAGACTGTAATAATAGATCCAGGCATGTTGGAGTGTCGACGTGATAAGTTTGTACTGTGATCTCCAGCTAGTAAGATAAATAAAGTGACAGTTGTGGTAAAACCGATCATCCATAAGTCATGCACGACATCTGCCATCCTACTCTGTTGTGCACGGTAGATGCATGGCCTTTCACGCGCACCAGCCAAATTGTTAGGGAATCTCGTTGCTTGAGGGGTAGTCCTTGAGATAACGTGCGCATAATCCACCGGAGACAGTTATATACAGAACAATATCAAACCAATCCCATTCACTTGCTAAATGACCCACGTATGGGGTAAATGAACATGTTAAGAGGCTGAAAAGCTGCTCGGAAAACACCAGGTAGAATGAATTGCTATCTCTTCGATATCTCTTGCCTCCTACCTGATATAATGACAGCGCCAGGTGTGCCATTTATACATAGCAGCATTTTACAACCAACTACCAACTCTGTCATAAGGATCTGCGTAGAAGCTAATGTTTCAGAGGTCAACAGCAGAAGAAGAGTGGGATAAAAAGAGGAAAGAGAGCAAAGGAAGATCTGGCAAGCGGACAGTACGAAAATTAGTATTAAAGTTGAATCGTGTCGGTTGCTGGAACCGTTTATACGTATTCAAGTGAGAATATTTACTTTGAAAATAGTTTGCGACATTTACATTTTCATGTTTCCAGGGATAATTTCAAAGGTGGGGCAAAGTTAAATGATTGCGATACAAATGCTTGCAAACATAATACATGTTGCGTTCAGACTGTGTCTATTAAGAATAGTTTCACCAATAAGGGAAGGATACCGGAACACATTGCACCAGTACAAACTGGAAGAAGACTAAACAGGAGTGATATAGTAAATGCAGCTGGGGGATACTAGCGAAACTCTGACGTTAGCCCGGCTATCAGAATTGGAAGTGAAGCCTAGTCAAGCATGTCGATGCAGACTTCGCGGTCAAGAGAGAAATTAACATAACAAACCTCTTACAGAAACAGTGAGCAGAAATATTTTGGGACGGTTGCAGCATATAGATCTTGAACACGCATGGGGATGTTCAATAGGCAACTGAGAATTTACAACATGCAAGCACACGTGAATCACAAGAGCAAGTGGTAGTCAGAGCAAGTGAAAATCCTTTACATATCATGCGGATTGAAAAGACGCTGCTGAACCGTTTTCTAACATGCTTACTAAGGCTTTCGTCCAGTAACCATAAAAAAAAGTTAGTTGTATATTCTCTACAGGACGTCGCAGTATACAATAGCGTTTTTCGTTTGCTGTTGTGATCTCTTGGCAAGTTTACGGCAAAAGAAGAAATGTATCCGTTTTATATTATTTGGTGGAGAAAAGGAAGAATTAACAGAAGAAAGTAAGTTAGAAGGTCCACCTTCTTCTTCTTCTTCTTCAGCGTTCCGAGCCATTGAGGTTCTTTGCTGCAGATACAATTCGTCTCCATTCGTCTCTCTGGTTGACCTTCTCTTGCCAGTCGTTGATTCCAAGTGCTTGTAGGTCTGTGTATATATATTATCTCTCCATCGTCTTCTTGGTCTACATCGGGGTCTACGGTCATTTATTTTCTGAGTGTAAGTGAGTTTTGTTTCCCTATTATCTTCCATTATTTATATATGCCCTAGCCATTGTAGTCTATTAGCCTTCATGATACCAGTGATTAGCGGGGACTTAAACAGATCATAAATGTCTTTGTTACTTCTTCTTTTCCACTCTCCACTTTGTGTATCCCTAATGTGTCCAAAGATACGTCTTAAAACTTTGTTTTCAAAGGTTTGTAGCAAGGCTTCATCTCCTTTCGTTGTACTCCAGGTTTCAGAGCCATACAGCACAAGTGGTCTGATCAGTGTTTTGTATATTGTGATCTTGGTGTTACGAGATAGCGACTTTGATTTTAATAGATGTTGTAGTGCATAGTATATCTTATTTCCAGAATTGATTCTAGTTTGTATTTCTTCCCTTATGATGTTGGAACAGTTGAAGATTGTACCCAGGTATTTGTATGTTTCCGTTCTTTTAATGGTCATATTATCTATTTGTATGTGGCCAGAGTTTTTAGCCATTCCTTCTCTTGAAATTACCATATATTCTGTCTTATCTTGGTTGATAACCAGCCCCATCTGCTGGGCTTTTTCCTTTAAGTGAGTCAATATTTTCAATGTCCTTTGTTCATTTTCCCCTATAATATCTATATCATCTGCATAACCAAGCAGCTTGGATGTTCCTCCAATATCACATTCCTCCTTTACCCTCCTTACAACTTTCTCTAGAGCCAGATTGAAGAGTAGAGGCGACAGTGCATCAAGCCAGATGTTATTTGGAAAGGGTCTGATTTCCTGCCTTTATATGTTACTATATTATGAGTATCTTCCATGCATAGTCTGGTAATGTTGATTAACTTCCTTGGTATTCCAAATTCCCGCATAGCATTCCATAGACTTTCCTATGGACACTATCAAAAGCCTTTTTAAAATCCACAAAAATGTTATGGAGATCTCTTTTATATTCCCAATTTTTCTCGGCTATTTGTCGTAAGATAAATATCTGATTTATTGTTGATCTGTTTTGTCTAAAACCTGCCTGGTAGTCACCTAATATGTATTCTGTTTTAGTCTATTTAGTAATACTGCGGATAGTATCTTATAGCTTGTGGACAGTAGTGATATTCCTCTATAATTTCCACATTGGAACTTGTCTCCTTTCTTAAAGATAGGTATCAATAATGACTCTTTCCAGTCATGGGGTAATTCTTCTGTCCTCCAGATTTTTATAATTAGTTCGTATAGCTTTAGATGTAATGCATGGCCACCTGCCTTTATAAATTCAGCAGCAATTCCATCAGTCCCAGTTGCCTTATTGTATTTAAGTCGTGTGATTACATATAGGATTTCTTCAAATGCAGGTTCTTCAATTTGTGGTTCACACGTTAGAACCTCTTCCTGTGGGAAAGTGTTACTTGGAGCTTCACAATTTAGTAATTCAACAAAGTATTCTTTCCATGTGTTGCACATTTCCTCATTGGTATTTATCATATTCCCATTTTTGTCTTTTAAATCATATGTGTTGTGTTGGTGCCCTCGTTTCATTGACTTCAGTTCTTTAAAAAACTTTCTGGATTCGTTTTTCTGGTGATTAGTTTCCGTATCTTTGATTATATTACTCATATATTCTCGCTTCTGCTGTCGAACTATTTTTGTAGCCTCTTTACATTCATTTCTATATTGCTCTTCCTTTTGGGTGTTGTTGATGTCATTTAGCCATAGCTGTCTGGCATTCTTTTTCCTAATGACTGCTTCTTCACATTTTGGATTGAACCATCTGTTCTTTCTATGCGTGATTAACACACCGAGACATTCTTCTGCGGTAGATTGAATTGTATTCTTGATGTTCAACCAAGTTTGGTCAACGCTTTCCTCCAACGGGTTTTGTAGAATTTCAAGTTTACATTTTATTTCATCTGCAAATTTCACTTTGACTGTAATTTCTTGTAGTTTTTCTCTGTTATATGTTGGGTGTAACCTTTGTAGTTTAGCATAGAAAGTTCTCTTACGTTTTATTTTAAATTTTGCCCCAACGAGGAAGTGGTCGCTGTGGCACTCAGCTCCTCTATAGCTTCTAACTTGTTGTATGTTTGATGCATTTTTGTTGTTAATTAAAATGTGATCTATTTGATTATAGGTTCTCTTGTCACATGATTTCCAAGTTTGTTTATGTATATCCTTTCTTTGCAGTCTGGTACTGCTGGTCTGCAGTCCTTTGGCTTCTGCTAGGTTGATGACTCTCCATCCATTATCATTTGAAGTTGTATGTAGGCTTTCCATACCGGTAACTTTTTTATGAGTTTGCTCTCTACCTATTTTTGCATTGAAGTCTCCCAGCACAATCAGGATGTCCTGTTTGAGGGTTTCTTCTATGATCATTATAAAAGTCTTCTTTAATATCATCTTCTTTCTCATCAGTAGGTGCATGTACATTAATCATCGTTATATTTTTCCATTTACCTTTTATTCGTAATTTACTAATCCTATCATTAACAGCGTTAAAGTTTAGAACGTTCCCCCATAACTCTTTTTTGATGACAAATCCTGTTCCTAATTTATGTTTATTTTGGGTGTTTCCTCCATATATTATAATCATTCAATTTTGCTCTAAAGTACCCTCTCCTGGCCACCTTATTTAGTGAATTGCTGTTATATCCATTTTATACTCAACCAGCTCCCGGGTTAATTCTTCGGCCGCTCCAGCTCGATGTAGTAGAAGGTCCACCTATTCTTTAAAAAAAAAAAACGTCGACGACGCTGTCAAACATATGAAGAAGAGAAAAACAGCTGGGCCAGACGAAATCACAATAGATGAGTTAGAAGTACTGGGAGAATTTGGAGATATTTATAGCAGTAGATGGTTACCGAGTGATATGCTGACATTTGTATTAATTTTTTTGTTTCGCATATCCCTTTACAGGACATTGCAGTCAACACCAGCACTTGTCAGCTGCTGTTGATGTCTTGGCAAGTTTTACTATCAGTAGTTTGCCATTGCTTTCTGAACGACCGGCTCACATACACTCCGTAAGTAACCAACGTAACGCTATCCGCTGCCGAATTTCGCACAGCTGTGTTTCGTACGAGAATACACGAGATTACGAACAACGTCCTTAACGCTTACGCCAGGGAGACCGGCTCTGTATTTATAGCTATCCAAAAAGACCAAGAGCAATTGAATGCTAATATGTTCGCATAGTTACCGAGTGATATGCTGAAATGTATATTTCCATCCATTATGTGCTGGTCTCCTTGACATAGGAGTTAAACGACTTTCTCCGTAATCCCGTTTATCCATGTAGGGTAACGCAGCGCGTGAGAATAGTTAGCGGTTCTCGCCGCGTTTGTGACTTACGGGATAAGTGAGCCAGCCGCTCAGAAAGCAATGGCAAACTACTGAGCGTAATCTTGCCGAGAAACCAACAACAGCGGTAAAATGATGGTGTTGACAGCGATGTCCTGTAAAGGATATGCGAAAAAACAATGTGCCATGCCGATAAGCGTCGGCGGTCATGTTTTGCCATATCACTCGATCACCAGAGTCGTGGATCAGCTCCGTGTTGTTGATATACCGCACAACATAATTTTCTTGGCATCTATAAAGAAGGTAGTTTACCATTGCTTTCCTTCTTAGCAGTAACCATACTGGTCAATAACCGTAGCCATTGTCTACTCAAAAAAGAGATCCTCTGCCTACCGTCGTGAAGCTGGAGACCATAACCTACAACTATCGGCCGTCTGCTCTTCAGCTTCATCCACCACCTGCACCCATAGCTTCATGTAACCCTGATCGGTAGGCTAAACGGGTACTCCACCTTTCCCAAGGGTGTCCCGTAGGCTAGCGGAGGGAAGGAGGCACCTTACTTCTCCTTTGATAGGGGATACCCCTACCCCGCCACCCAAAATCTGTATTTATAGCTATCCAAAAAGACTAAGAGAAATTGAATGCGGATATTTTCGTACAAGTAACGTTATAAACCATAACACTAAACTTCTACTCAGAGTTATAATGAGAAGAACAAGAAATAAAATAAAAATGGAAATTGGTGAAGAACAGCATGGATTTGTGGAAGGGAAGAATACAAACAATGCAATGTATACATTACAAACACTAATAGAGAGTTGATTTATTTAGCTCAAGATTTGCCCGATCGCCGCGACTGACGTCCGTCAATCGATGTGGACCCGAACGATCAGGACTTCTCACTGGCAAGGCACACTAGGCCGCCAAAAGTCCAGCGAGCAATAATCAAAAATTGATTTATTTAACGATTTATCAAACGAGAGCGAAACTCGAGTATAGTGCTTCTATATTGGCGTGGATAGGCCTTAGGTTCATACCGGAATACGATCAGCGTTGCGAGTAGTGGGTTGTGCTCAATATTTAAATCTCAAATCCCGAAACAACAAAATAAATCAACTAATAGAGAGATCAATAGACACAGAAAGACATATATTTGTGCCGCATAGATTATATCAAGGCATTTGATGAAGTAAGATATGATGAACTTATCAATGTGTTTGAATATATAAACATTGATGGGAAATATCTCAGAATATTAAAGAATATTTAATGGAACCAAGTAGGAGCAATTCAAATGGGAAATAAAAGGACAATTATGAACAAATAAAGCTAGGAGAACTACAGGAATGTGTTTTGTCCATCCATCCAGTCGCAGACGCAGACAGTCAAAATGTTTTGGGCATGTTATGAGACGAAATGAATTGGAGAACTTGGTGACAACTGGTAAGATCGAAGGGAACAGACCAAAAGGAAGACCTAGAAGCAAATACCTGGATGGCTTGGCCTCGTGGCATGGTCGAGACAGAAACACTGAGCTGATCCACGACTCTGGTGATCGAGTGAGATGGCAAAACATGACTGCCCACGCTTACCGGCATGGCACATGATGGATGGATGGAAATACCTGTATAATATACACTTGTTTTATAATACCTGTATACTAGTGTTGTTTTTCCAGTGTCCTACAATTTCCTAAAGCCACGCTTCTTTTGTCCTTTTGCATGCGTCACGTATCTTTTCCGTGAATATCTTCATACATTTCGTGATTATTTTTAAACAAAGAAGTCACACACAATATATTGCATGATTGATAGACAGGCGTATTTCGCTGCAAGTTACCAGATGCATATTGCTGAGTTACATATAATTCAAGGTAAAGAAATGAATTACAATTAGTTGCATATAATTTACAGGATGTAGTAGTGAATCCTAGTGTTTTTCGCTGTTCATGATTTCTTGGCAAGTTCAGTAGTTTGTCTTTGCTTTCTGAACGACCGACGTATACCATTGTATGAAAAACCCAGTTTCGCAAAGAGAGATTTCATATGATATACACCATGTTGGCACCAATACTAAAGAACAAACATGTATCAAAAGTTACTAAGAAAGCTCTTTCAACACAATCTTCCTATCAACTCTATGTTACTAATGCCAAGCCTGGACAATGACAGAAAAAGAGAAAAGAAAAAAATCACAACAAAAATGAGATTCCTGAGAAGAATACCCAATGTATCAAGAAGAGATAAGATCAGAAATGAAGACATCAGGACTAAAGTGGGGGTTATAGCTGCGCTAGATTTTATTAGAAGGCAGCAGAAGTCAAATGGTTTGGTCATGCAAGTAGTTTACCAACTAACAGAATACCACAACAAGCAATGATGTACAGACCAGATGGAAGCAGAGGAAGAGGCCGACCACATAAACGATGGACGCAGGGAATAACAGAGTCCATGGTAATATCGATACATGAAGCCCATATGCGGGCACTCTCCCGCTGTTTATACTTCATCTCGACACCGCAAGGTATAAGAGGAACATGATGGGAGAGAGAAAGAGAGAGAGACAGAGAGAAAGATAGAGAGAGTTGGAGAGAGAGACACAGAGAGAGAGAGAGAGAGAGAGAGAGAGAGAGAGAGAGAGAGAGAGAGAGAGAAACCACGTGTTTAATAAACTAAAAATAGGATATGGTATTGAATGTGACTGTGGACCTGGTTAAATTACGGCTAAACATTTTCTGCTGGAGTGTCCAACATATACAGAATGGAGAGTTAATGTGTCCAACACCGGTTACATTTGCCTCTCGTGTCTAGCCATGACATTTATTACTCCCGTGTATCTCATTCTGGACAACGATATAGATTCACTGACGTTATACTCCTCCTCTCGACATCTCTCTAAGAGCGTTAATAACATCGACACGATCCACGGGCTGGTTATTTGCAGGGGATGCAAAGCCAGCAAGTTTATCTACTCGTTAATTTCCCTTAACTTCCGCATGTCTCCTGCCGAATATGAAGGTGTCTCTCCAGACAACAGACTCCTGCAGTAATTCAGTCCACTGTCTACCTACAGAACCCGCCTCGACCTTTCAGATCATGCTCATTGAATAACTTAGTACACAAACGTTGGTATAAAGCTGTCATGCCAGTCATAATAAACCCCTCTTTACTGCCATCACCGCCATCGTCATGCTTCTCGTGGTCAATGAGTGGCAGCACCATTGGCTTCTTGAACGGTTCGTCCTGCTGAACGTATCATGAATGCCCACACACTTCTCTGCTGCTGTATAACAGATCCATATGTATAGATGAGCACATCAGAATCATCTAATGTTCACTGATGAGCGCGTTGACCTCTGAATTGGCAGCAGTAGGATACAGCTCTCTGCACCGTCTGTCAAGCGTGACAATGCAGGTGAAGGTCCAATTAAGCGCTGGGGGGAACAGGCACCCATTCCTTGCCGAGGTTGATACTGGTAAGACTGCAGACCTGCCTGATAACATCTTCCGCCTGACCCATTCATGATTTGCCCATCTTTAGCCTGTCACTCTTTTCTCTGAGTATGGATTGGTGCAGAGTGTGCCGTTCATCTGCACTTCTTTTCAAGTATCCACGAGCTCTCCTGTACTTGATCCTGTGGTTGGCTCATGGTCGGAAAATCAATTAGATATCCTATAGCTGCACAGCATATGGCTCTCATTCAGCCCAGAATAATTAGTATGACTCTGACTTCATTTTGTATCTTTTCAATCTTCCAATTTGCGTAGAGCTGACAGTGCTTATGACCATGGCATACTCGATGGGTGAAAGTACCTACCCATGAAACAGAAGTATTAAGTCTGTGCTCGTTATCGGCAGTTGCCATGGCTCTCATTGCTGACAGACCTTTTCTAGCATTCGTTGTGACATAATAAACATGATCTCTGAAGGACAGACTACGATGAAACCCAGGCCCAGCTATGTCATCGACTAGGTTCTAATAATAATGTTCCCGTCCATTCTCACTGCTGGCAGGTATGTTTTAACAGTATGATTGTTTATGGAGAACCATGTAAATGATGCCTTCGCGGGGTTGACAACGGCACTGGGATCAGCCCACCAGGAGGAAATTGGAGATCTATCCCTAAACTGTCGATACACCAGAATGTCGCCAGGAAATAGCAGAGTCATGCCCATATAGTCCAGCTGTTGTTCAGTAATTGGCACTGTATACATACTGAATAATATTGATGGCAGTGGTGAACCCTGCGGCAATCCTGGTCATATCGTTACCGGCTCGGAAGACCAACTCCCACATCTTAGTATCACCTTTCTTTGGAGCAGGGCTGCAGCTATCCATCGTATGATATAAGGATGTACCTTCAGTCTGAGGAACGGATTTGCATCAAGTACTCGAAAGTTACTATATTGTATGCGTTGAATAGGTCTATGGCGGCCGCACATGTCTCTTCTCGGATCTGAAACCCTTCATAAACAACATGGGAAAAGACTGCCGCGTTGAGCCCTGATTCTTTATTACATCTGTATCCTTTAAGTGCGGGCAGGAAGCATTCGAGTTGTTCTATGGAGATAACAGTTTCAAACTGACTTTCTTTATCTGGTTAATTTCTCAACATGTATAAAGAAGAAGAGGAGGGAGAAGAAGAAGAAGAAGAAGAAGAAGAAGAAGAAGAAGAAGAAGAAGAAGAAGAAGAAGAAGAAGAAGAAGAAGAAGAAGAAGAAGAAGAAGAAGAAGAAGAAGAAGAAGAAGAAGTAACTGGAGGAACAAGCAGAACAAGATGTATGATGTGGTAAATATCACGCCAGCTGTCATTGCTTTCCACATTTCAGGATACCCATTTAAGCTGGTTGTCCTGGGAACTCAGGTCATATTAAAACATTCTTGTCTAGATGGGGATTCGAATAAATGACCACTGTGCAGACAGCCAAGCGTACTAGCCATTGTACAATCGCCGCTTGCGTCAGATACTTTACCAGTAGCATAATGGGCTAGGAACATATCTAGGAACTGTATAAGTGTCAGTTAGCTGCATATCCTTTACATGTCGTTGCAATTAAGCCCGACATTAATTGGCTGTTTATAATTTACCAGAAAATTTTAGCTGTTTTAGTTAAGTCCTCGGATGAACACACTTCGGCTTGAGCCATCCACGACTTTCCTCATTTTAACCTGTTGCCCTTTACCTTCTTAATTTCACCATGCAGTGGATGTGGTTACGTTGACTTTGAGGTAGGCGCGTGCTCGGCAAATTTGTATTCTATCACACAATGGTTGGAAAATCAAGAAGGCAGCGCATCACCCTGCACGCTGTATCTATTATACACGCAAATGTAATACGCATAGCTTCCTTCTGTATCCTTTGGATCCATTCCATCTGCTTATGGCTGAGAGTCAGGATAGCCATCACATACTCAAAAACAGAAAGGACCAGATCCGCGTATAGAAGACATAGATGGCACTGCTCACAATTTTCTGCCGCCATCACCTCATCGCAGCCAAACTCCTTTTGGCCTTTGTTATCATCTGGTCTATGTGCTCAGTAAAGCACGACTTCGATCAAATCGTATCCTCAGGTATTTCATTAACTGCGTTCTTTCCACTAACTCTGTGCACAAATAAAGTTGGTTTTCGAGTGTTGACAATATGATTATTCAGAGAGAACTATGTCACTGCTGCCTTCGTTGGCTGATCATTGCAAAAGTTTGACCATACCAAGTCCCTATGCGAATGAGTTATGTTTGTTGTTCCACAGCAACCTAACCTCAATCCTTGCCCTGACGATACACTAACATATCGTCGGCATAAGACAATGTCCTCTCCCGCCCAGTGATCTGCTCACCGGTAATTCTCACTGTGTAAGCGTTGAACACACCGGAGATAAAGGTAGTCCCCGTGGCACGCCAGGATATATTGTTGTTAGTTATAGAGTCCAACTGCCACATCTAAAAACTACTTTCCGTTGGAGGAAGGCTGCAATGACCAGAGCCAGGTCAATAACACTGTCCTCTTCACCTGGTCGACCTGCTGTCCTGGTGACACAGCCACAGTTTATATAAACGAGCTCGATGGTTTTAAGTGCGGCCTCGAGCTCCTCCCTCTGTGTGTTTAAGAAATTTTTCCCTATGATCTGCCGTTACCGTTGAAATGTCCATAGAAAATGACATTCCTTTCGTGTCATAATAGTTCACTCAAGCACTTCCACCTCTAGTAATCTATGCTCGCGTTGCAGGCATAAACACTAACCAACAAAAGTGGCTGCCCCGATTGAACTCTGATAGTCTTTATTTGCAACTCGTCGCAGTCCCACATAGACATGTCCCACAACCGACATCTCATATCATCAAAATCAACACACAGCGGTTGGCTTACAAATCGCCCGCGGCTATATCCAAACACTCAACTCGGTATGTCAGGGAGTTGTGAAACGCAGCTCCCCTACCCTCTAGGTCACTGCGCCGGTTATAAGTGTCATTCTCATGCAGCTTACTCAGGGGATGGACTAGACGCTAATTCGGATTTCAGCTTAAGGAGCTCTCTGCATGGCAACACTTCCGTCACATCGGGGAAATAGACTAGGGTGCTTCTTACAGCTGACATAGAGAGGTGATTGTCCTATTGTTCTTAAACAACTGGTACTACTAGTACGTGATGTTTAGTTTTTGGGGTAGCAAATTTGCAGGACACACACATAATTCTATATGCAGCAAACCATTGATCTGGGAGTTTCAAAGTAGTGTGTTTTAAATACTTACTAATAATTATTTCAGAGCCGCCAACAATTACATTGCCAAAAGTTATAAGAATGTAAAGAATCTTGATAGGCAACAAAGTAATTGCTGACACATTAGACGGAATAAAGGCGAAGATGTAGAAGATGGAAGGAGAAGAAGAAGAAGGAAGCAGAAGTAGAAAAAGGAAGAAGTAGAAAAAGGAAGAAGAAGAATAAGATAGAATGAGACGGAGAAGAAGTAAGGACAAGGATTAGAAATAAGAAGAAAGAGAAGAAGGGAGGAGAATGAGGAAGGGGAAGAAGAAGGAAGAGAAAAGAAAAGAAGAAGGGAGACAATGTAGAATAAGAAGAAGAAAGGAGAATAAAAAGAAAGAAGAAGAAGAGAAGAAAAAGAATGAAAGAGGGGAATAAGAAGGAAGGAGAGGAAGAAGGAAGGGGGAAAAAAGGAGAATAAAAAAAGGAAGGAGGAGAAAAGAAGGAAGAAGAAGAGGAAGGAAGGAGATGAAAAAGTAAGAAGGAGAAGGAAGAACAGTAAGAGGAAGAAAGAAGGAAAAAGAAAAGGGAAGATAGAAGAAGAAAGAATGAATGGAGAAGATAGAAGAAGGAAGAATAAAGAAGAAGAAATAAGAAGAAAGAAGAATAAGGAAAGAAGGCAGAAGAAGAAGAAGGAAGGATGAAGAAGCAGAAGGAAGAATGAAGAAGAAAGAAGAAGAAATAGGAAGAAAGAAGGAAGAAGAGAAGAAGAAGGAGAAGAAGAATTAGAAGAAGAAGAAGAAGAAGAAGAAGAAGAAGAAGAAGAAGAAGAAGAAGAAGAAGAAGAAGAAGAAGAAGAAGAAGAAGAAGAAGAAGAAGGGAGGGAGATTGTTATTTGGTCTGACCTGTGCTGAAAATAATGATGAGACAGAAGACGAATTGTTTAACATATCCTGGGCAAAAATAACTGCTGTGTAATGAATATGAAAATAAAAGAATTTGAAATAAACATGTTTTTTAAATATGTTTCTTTAGAACAAAAATAAATTTGTGGGAAAACGATATTACCTTTAGTGTATCTTGTAGTTCCTTCAGCTTTTCTGTCATTATTAAATTATTTTCTTCCATAACAGAATCCATTTTTTGATACCAAAGGAATGGTTCCGCGTTGGAGCGCATAGTTGGTACAGCAAACGTACAATGGTCGGACAGAAATGTAAGCCTGGTTAACGATATATAGCAGAATATTTATTGTTGATATATAATTGCACACATAATTGTTGTAGTAACGTAAAGCAGGGCAGACAAGGCTCTAAGCTGTGGTTGACAATTGGTCTAGTGGTTTGATGCTCGGTGGGCAGAGACACAAGTTCATAGCCAATGTGCATTGGAAAATACAACATCGGTCGCATATATGACAATATGCAAAAGCTGCTGGAGTATTGCACTAAAAACAACCTAAGTATTACAACAAAGGAAGAAGCAGCGGCTGCAGCAGGATATAACGATATCAATTGCAAAACAATTAGGTATGTTTAGCTCCTGTGAAAAAAAGAGAACTGCTAAACACTGACACATACCTTACAAAGGACTCTATACACAGGTGAAATCAAAATGAGAATTATCCAAAGTCAGAAACAATCATTAAATATATAATAACTAGATGACCCGGCACGCTTCGCAAAGTACCTGGCGGGGATCGTCTCATTTAATTCATATAAGTAGTCATTATACGCCGGCTTCGTGGCTTAGAGGTTATGACTTTTCTCCGTAATCTCGTATACTCTCGTCGGTAACGTGATGACGGTTCAAATCAGCAGTGGTTCGAATCGCATCGGTAACTTACGGGGTATGTGAGCCGGCCGCTCAGAAAGCAATGGCAAACTACTGAGCGTAATCTTGCCAAGAGATCAACATACAGCTGAAAGATGCTGGTGTTGACAGCTAAGTCCTGTAAAGGATATGCTAAAAAAAAAAAATGTCATTATACATTCAAATACATTTCTCTAATAGCACAGAGAACGCTTTCTGCCCCTGCTCCCGTTCCCGTTGCTCGTCTGTTTCTGATGCTTCCGTTCCCATTCCCGTGGCTCGTCTGTTTCTGATGCTCCCGTTCCCGTTGCTCGGTGTTTCTGATGCTCCTGTTCCCGATCCCGCGGGAGTGAGAACAACATCTGTACAAAATTTCAACTCAATCGGATGGACCATTCGAGAACGCATAAAGGACACACAAAGAAAAAAAACATACTCTGTTATATATATATATATATATATATATATATATATATATATATATATATATATATATATATATATATATATAGTAGAATAGTAGAAGATATGGAAATATTGGAAGAGAACTATCTTCATTCCAATAACTAAAAAGGGCAACCTGAAACTGCTGAACGTAACACTCAATAAATGCTGGGTTGACTGCGGCGTACTTCAAAGTATATGCAAATAACCTTCTCTCCAAATAAAATAACATTATTCTAAGTAATAAAACATTTAATGTAATATCGAGGAGAAATAAAAAGATGAGTTAGAAAATTTTCACGTGTCCAAAATAGATGCATTATTTTTATGAAAACTAAAAATGCCTCAAAGTTTTTATCACTTTGTTTGTAACGCATTTGACTGTAGATAACTTCTTTAAACATTTTATAAAACTTTAAGAAGACAGCATAGTTATAAACAGTTCGATATGAATATATATATATATATACAACACTGATACCAGGAACATTTATATAAAGTTATAGAAATACCTGGAACATTCAGATTGGGGTGTTAATATGGGGAATCTTTACAACCAGTGACGCTTGATAAATTAAGATTTCCCAAGTAACAGTGACAATAGTGTTAGAATTCTCTGAGTAACAAACAGTTAATAACAGAGGAAATTCATAGTGTGAATTAGATTGAAGACTCTCATTAGACAGTGTTTGTCATCTGGATGCCTCGAGAGATAGCGGAGAAACTCTTCACGTGACCGGAGAAGCATCACCTCGGTGAGGTTGTTTGTCTGGAATACATGGTGCTAGTGTGTTCTCAGCACAGTGATGAGAATTACTATACTCCTGAACACTGATCTGAGTCTATATACATCTTAGAATATACGTCACACATTCTACACATTATACACACACACACACACTTCTCCTACATATACTCTTTGCTTTAATAAATTTCTTGTTTTTATTTGTTGAAGCCAGACTTGTCAAGTATGTTATGTTGGGGAAGAATGAGAGGGGGCATGATCCAGGGGTGAGTGAGAGTGAGAATAAGGTGTCCTCAGATTGAGGGAGTGTTGTGGACGGAGTTTGCTGGATATCTCCAGGATAGTGATATTGAATTAAAATAAATGTGGGTGTTGATTCCCCTCACCCCAGGGACGACACTAAAATAGTAAAGAAGAACAAGTAACTACTACGACATTCTTTACTTACGATAGACAGAAAGCTGTGGACAGAATGTGCTCTAGGTAAGCCCGTCTACGGAAAAAGCCTAGCATTTCATGGGCTTTCTCTAGGAAGTCATTATCATCCTGACAGATACGACAGATACGGAGTAGCTGGGAATATGGGATAGAATCTTTGTAGCTTTTGGGGTGGGATGAACTGTATAAGAAGAAACCGTGACAAACGCTGATAAACTCCATTCATTTTAATTCTTCTGACCACAATGGAGTCGACGACGTATGTGTCACTGAATTGACACCTAGCTTCTCTAACAGTCCTATAAGCCTTAAAATTGAAAGCCATATAATAAACCCTCTGGGATGCTTCCATCCAGCTGGAATCTATACTGTTGTGGACGATACTGTATAACTATGCCATCTTCCTTCTATATATTCATATCTAACTGTTTACACGCCTCTATATATTCATATCGAACAGTTTACACTGTTTATAATCATGCTGTATTCCCTCTAAATATTCATAACCAACTGTTTACACACCTCTATATATTCATATCGGACTGTTTACACATCTTTGGCAACACACATCCTATCTGGCACTCTTGCAGCCTAACTATACGTAAACTTTGTAGCAAAAGAGCGCCTTTCTAAACCGTTTGAACAAACATTTCTGTTCCCTCATGAGAACCAAGTAGTTGTGTTTATTTTATTATGTGCGTGCGTGCGTGCGTGCGTGATGCGTGCGTGCGTGCGTGTGTGTGTGTGTGTGTGTGTGTATGTGTGTGTGTGTGTGTGTGTGTGTATTTGTGTTGTCCTGTCCTTGACAAAGATTCTTAGAATCGAAAAGTCGGCCGTCCTTTTTGTCCTATAACACTTATTTTTGTATTGTATTACTTCATTATTATATATTTATTGATTGTTTCTGATTTTGGATAATTCTCATTTTGATTTTACCTGTGTGTGGAGTCTTTTGTAAGGCATGTACATTGTGTCTTTATTTAGTATGTCTCTTATTTTCGCAGGAGCTAAACATACCTAATTGTTTGCAATTCATATTTATTACAAACACCTGTTTTAAAATAAAAGTGCGGCATATGGTAACATGGAGACACTCGCAATCCAGTCATTGGAATAAGCTGGATTTCATCATCACACGGAGACAACATTTGAATCAAACATCATTAACTCGAAGTTACAGTGTTGATTGCTGTAATGATAATTCTTTGGTAGTTGCAAGGTTAAACTGAGACCAAAGAGAATCTACAAGGCTAAACACAAACCTAGCCCCAGGATTACTATTATTAACACCCAAGATCATGATAAGTGCTTCGAGTTCCAACAGAAACTTGAAGATGTTTTCACTGATACATCAGAAAATTGTGCAGTAAGTGAAACGTGTGGTTATACTTAAGGAAACTCTTTATAAAACAATAGTAGGGGATTATGGCACTATGGATCATAAGAGGCAGTCTTGGGTAGCAGCAAACAGCCAAACACTGCAGCTCTTGTGATTGATAAAATGAAGGTAGCTCTCTTAAGAAACAAGGAACGCTCTCAGTGAGCTGAAGCAAGCAAGGAAGGATGCCAGGCAGTATGCAAACGACTATTGGATTAAGTAATGCGAGTACATTCAAAATGCAAGTGATAAGGAAATCATCAGAAGCATGTTCGAAGGGATAAAGAATGCATGTAGTCCAATAATCAAAAGAAGTGCACCAGTGAAAACTTTTACTGGAGAAAACATCACTGGTAAGATACCGCAGATGGATAGATGGCTAGAGTACTATTTGGAGCTTTAGTCAAGCGAGACCAAACTAACGGATGATGCCCTCAATGCCATAGAGGCCCTACCGACTCCTGACCACCTGGACAGACTTCCCACCATTACAGAAATTAAGTGTGCTATCAATGAACTTGCATCATGCAAGGCTCCCGGTTAGGATGGGATTCCAATAGAGGTTATCATGAGTGGGGAAGGTACACTCACTCTATAGATCCACTAGCTAATAGAACCATGATGGCCAGGACAAGTCCAACAGGATTTAAAAGATTCAAGCTTCATAACACTGTACAAGAACAAAGGGGATAGGAATGACTGTAACAACTATAGGGGTATCTCACTTCTGTGTATTGTTGGGAAAGTATTTGCCAGATTTGCTTTGCACAGACTTCAAGACCTGGGACATCAAGTCTACCCCGAATCACAGTGTGGCTTTCGACGGAAAATGTGGAAAATGTGATATGATATTGTCATTACGACAAATGCAAGAAAAATGCTATGAACAGAATCAACCACTGTTTATTGCCTTCATCGACCTCATAAAGGCATTTGATTTTGTCAGTCCTGAGGGTCTGTTCAATGTAATAAAGAAGACCGGTTGTCCACGAAGTCTTCTGTCCATTGTGGAATGGCTTCACACAGGCGTGAAGGGTATAATCAAGTTTTCTTCAGAAGAGTTTGTAATTAAGAGTGGAGTTAAGCCGGGTTGTATACTAGCTACTACCCTCTTTGGAATATATTGTTCACGTCTACTGAAATATGCCTTTCGTGATTAGGATGGCGGTATATACATTCACTCACACTTAGATGGCGGCCTCTACAATGCTCAGAGATTGAAGGTCAAGACCAGAATTAGGAGGGTACTGATCAGATATTTGCTTTTTTGCAGATGCTGCTGCAATTATAACTCACTCTAATTAAGAATTACAACGTCTACTATCTGCATTCTCCAATGCTTGTTCTCAATTTGGTTTAACAATTGGCAAAAAGAAGGCACAGATTATGTCATAAGGTGCACCTGGGGTACCATCAATCTTCATTGACGACGCCGAACTGGAGATAATAGATCATTGTGTATATCTAGGATCAGAGGTAAATAGCAAATTATCCCTAGATCAGGAAATCAACATCAGGATTGGTAATGGAATAACAACAATGAACATCTTAACAAAAAGAGTCTGGGAGAATAGGAAGCTTACTACCAAAGCAAATGTCCTTGTCTATCAAGTCTGTGTCCTTAGTACTCTTCTTTATGGCAGTGAGACCTGGTCAACTCACCCACACGAAGAGATACGTTTGAATTTGAACAGTTTTCCAATGCGGTGTCTGCGAAGAATACTTGGTATTAAGTGGCAAGACAAAATCACAAATACTGAAGTATTGGAAAGATTAGGTTGTGTGACGGTTTGTTCCAAGCTCAGTCTTCGTAGACTTAGATCGATAGAATACATTAGGAGGATGGATAATGGTAGAATACAAAGGACATCTTTATTTGGTGAATTACAGATGGGTAAGAGATTCGAGGTCGGTCTTTACTACGATACAGTGATATGTTTAAGTGGGACACGATTAATACATGCATTAATATTGCATATTGGGAGCAGGTCGCCTCTGAACGTGTTGCATGGTGGGCAAAGATCAGAAATGGAACAAAGACAAAGGAGAAAATGATTGCAGATAGGCCACGCACTGAGCGTGTGAGACGTAAGATGATGCCTGATGGTGGAAATGACAATGTATTCATATGCATCCATTGTGGACAAACATTTACAGCGCAAATTGGCCTGATCAGTGACATTTGCTGCCGCCATGGATTGTAGTTAATATGTCTTTTAGAAGCACAATGTAACAATCTATTGTCTAGTCAAGACGGCAAGGTGCCACAGACCCAGAATAGAAATATTACTTTCAAATAAATGGTTAACAGAGTTCGCGGTATCTTCACAACTGTTACATGACTAGACATCTGAGAAAATGCATGCTACGTGTTCAACTTATTCGAGCGAATTTCACAGTGAAGATGATCTGAATGTTTTTCGAGTGACATTTATGAACAACAATAGTATGTGTTTGGTGTTTTTATCTGGTTTTCTTTTTTCTAGTAATGTTTGACTTAAAATCTATATTTTTTTAATGTGAAAACCGCGACTGATCCACCCATAGTTCATGTTAAATTCGCGTCGGCCTTGTCGAGAGAAACTCCAATAGTGAAAGTATTGTATTTTTCTTTTCCCTTTGGCCTGTACATGTTTTATTTTAATTGCATGTTAAATAGCTATAGCTAAATCACTTAAAAAGTCATAAGTGCTATACGAGTGCCATTGAAAACTAAATAAAAGAAAATAGGTGTTGGGTTGAAAAATTGTGTAACATTTTTATTTTTGCGGTATACATGTTTTTACCTTACAAATTTGGCATTTCCCTACGCCATCCCGAAATTGCTACGTTTAACAAATTCAGTGCGTCCACGTTAATTCTCTGAGAAATGTATGAGTAAAGATGTAACAAAAGTCAGATATTAGATATTATATAACCGATCCTTCCTTTTGTGTTCAGTGTTGATAAAAGTAGAAAAAGGGCAAGCACGCTTCAATAGATTGAAATGGCAATGGTAAGGACACATATTGTTAGGAAAACCCTAACGTAATTATGAGATCAATAATATTATAATAACAATATATTAGAAGAATTATAATGCAAACAGTAACACATTGAACTGCACAAGCGACAACGACATGTTGCTCAATGTCAGTGAAAATCAGGCTTAATATACAGGCAATACGCTCTGCTCACACCAGCACTAGAAAGAACGCTCGAAGAAGTACACACAACACGCCAGAACTATAACCTACAGAATAAATACCTTTTGCTTGAAAATGTGACTTCTTTCTGAAGTTCCACGAGTGTCTCTTGTTTTGTTTTTTTAATGAAGGCATCCAAAGCAACGTACTCAGTTGTAGTAGCGGGCATTCTTAGAGCGGACTCCTCGAGATCCTTGTATTTTCTACACACCCTTTTCAATTACACACGAACTTATTTATTGACATTAATCTAGTGTAAATTAAGTCGTGAACATTACTGTAATTAAAACAATATAATCATGACATTAAAATTAAAAAAGACATGGTTCACACGTTTTCGCTCTAGTTATCAACCATTTGGGCCTGGGCGTACTCCTAAAGCAATGGAATAATATATGCGAACACTCATCGGCTGTTATCTGTTCATATACGCTCTTGAATGCATCTGAATTCGGTGGAAATTACTATCAAAGAGAACATCATCAACAGTCGATGACAGGTTGTGTAAAAGATAGACACCCTGAAGGATCATCGTCATCATCATCCAATGCCTTTTCGGCTGGCTTGGGCTATCATGCTTCTCCACAGATTGCGATCTCCGACGGCATTGATGATTCGTGTGTTGACTCCCTTCCGTGCCATGACACAATACTGTCAAGACGCTGTCTTCCTCTGTCTCTCTTTCTACAAATCTTTCGGGTTGTCACAACATGTTCAAGTTGTTGTTTTCTCATACTGTGGCCAAAATAATGACTGCTTCTTTCTTGTGTTTGTGATAAGTTGTCTTTTCGACTTAGCTTCCCTCAAAATGTCTAGATTGCTCACTGTGGCTGTTCAATTAATTTTCAGTATTTCTTTATAAAACCACATCTCCATGGCTTCTGTGAATGTTTTGGCCTGTTTACTAATTGTCCAAGATTCGCAGCAGTATGTTAAAATTGGTTCTATGTAACATGCAAGAACTCTTTTTCTAACTTTCAAGGACCATGGAGTTTGATCTCGTTTAATTTTGTATTCTCTTTCTCATATCCCGTGTCGTATGACGTTTGCCGTCATGTTTATCCAGACCACCAATCATCATAGTGTTCGGTATAGTCTTTCATCAAATACTCAACGGAGCACGATGCTCCATGAAAAAAAATTTACAGGTATAGAAATGTATTGCAAATTATATACATGGAGAAAATACTTTTTGATAGATACAAACAATGGAGACCAAGTTGAATAATACAGTCTGCTACATGAATTCTTATGAAGTATTATATGATAATCCATCTTTCAGTTGACACGTTTTCTAATTTAAATCAATGCGTGAGTGACAAAATGCTATCTGAAAAATAGCTTTATACAGACTAACTCAACTTAGGACAAAGTCTTGAAACTTTTTAAAGACGAACAAACAAATGGCACATATACCTCACGGGAGTAGTAAGGGACGTTGCAACTACACCCCAAATCTGGAGCAATACGTCATCGATGACGTCATTTTTTACTATACGAAGGGTATAGCTCCAGATTGAAAACGTATCCATTTCGGACTTCATTGTTGAAAAATTGGCGGGTATTTTCTTGGGTCTGGTTGTCACTTCCGGTTGTCCTGATGACTACTTCCGGTCCCGGGGCACACGAGTGGGCGGGCGGGTCGGACAGCGAGGCAAGCCCCGGGAATGTGGAATACTTATATAGATAAGTAGACCAACTAGTCGCCGGGCTCCTGGGTTCGAGCCCCAGTGTGTGTATGGGTGTGTGTGGGTGTGTGTGATCGAGCCCCAGTCATGTAGATATCGAACCCTTCTATGAGGAGACCGAAATCAATATGACAGAGTGGAAAAAAAATTTTGGACCATTCCTCGAGTTACCCCGAGTAGGCCAAGTAATGGCCTCGTCAATAAACTTTTGCATGCTGATAGCTAATTCGGCAGGTGTTCATACCTAGGCTTCATCTCTAAGCGATTGGTGAAAACCGGGTTTAAAAATACACTAGACAGGCATAAAACATTATTAAAAATTCTTCTTCTTCTTCTTCTTCTTCTTCTTCTTCTTCTTCTTCTTCTTCTTCTTCTTCTTCTTCTTCTTCTTCTTCTTCTTCTTCTTCTTCTTCTTCTTCTTCTTTTTCTTCTTCTTCTTCTTCAGCGTTCCGAGCCATTGAGGTTCGTTGCATTATTAAAAATTAAGCCTAAAAACATAATAAACGGCTAAATTTCTTGTAGCCTGAGAATATTAATGTGAATATAAAACTATTATTCTCAATTAATTTAAGGCGTAACTTGCAAAGATAATCATAAAAATATGTAATGAAATTAAACGTTTGAACTTTGGTCAAACTTTTCACAGCTGGACAACAAAATTTCCTACTTTTCACGAGTTTGGGTGAGATATATATAAGTTTGGTTGAAATTTGGCCACAATTTTTTCACATTTGGTCAACAAAATTTCCTACTTTTTATGGATTTGGTTGAAATTTGACCAAACTTTTCACCTTTTGTTTAACAAAGTTTTCTACTTCTTCTGAGTTTTGTTTGAAATTTGGCCAAACTTTTCACATTTGGTTACCAAAGTTTCCTACTTTTTATGAGGTTGTTTGAAATTTGGCCAAACTTTTCACATTTGGTTAACAAACTTTCCTACTTTTCATAGGATTGGGTGAAATTTGGCCAATCTTTTCACATCTGGACAACAAAATTTCCTACTTTTCATAAGTTTGGGTGAGATATTTCAGACTATGGTCAACAGTTTGTCTTACTTTGGTTAACCCGTTTCCTTAGTTTTGTTGAAATATTTCTTAAATTTGTCATCAATATGTATCATTCTCTCATCACATGACAACTATATACACCGTAAACACTAAAAAAATTAAACAACTAAGACGTAATTATAATATATGCCTGTTTATTTTACAGTATTTCAGTACATTTTACAGTATTTCAGTACATTTAACAAGAATTTTAAAAAATGCATAATGTCATTATACGAAATGGATGATGTGACATGAGCTGGTATACATAGTATCATCACAACATTTTATTTTCAAATACAGAGCTATACACATTGTATGTTGTTTCTGGGTTTCTTCACACCATTGTCTGAGTAGGTTGGTTTTTCCGGCTGGTAGCCTGGTATGTATATGTCACTTGGCATGTAGTCATAAGACTGGTCTCCTGCTTGGTGGACTGACATCTGAGTATTGTAGACAACCGGGACATCAATCATCTGAGTGTCGGGCACATCAAACATCTGGCTATTTGGCTCATCACACATCTGGTTACTGGGGTCATCACACATCTGACTGTAGCTGGATTGATAACTGGCGGTATAGTATGCGTCTACTTGGTGGCTTCGTTTAGTCGCCTTTTTGATTTGAGTACGTTTTTGAGTGTGTTGGACTTAATTGCTTCGGTTGGTGTCTTGTTGCACATCAAACATCTGGCTATTGGGCTCATCACACATCTGGTTGCTGGGGTCATCACACATCTGACTGTAGCTGGGTTGAAAACTGGCGGTATAGTACTTGGTGGTTTCGGTTAGTCCCTTGTTTAACTTGAGCACTGACTTGAGTGTTTTGAACGTGCTTGCTTCTGTTAGTGCTTTGTTTGACATGAGCACTGACTTGAATGTTTTGGTTACTGACTTGTTTGCCTATGTTAGTGTCTTGTTTGACTTCGTTACTGGCTTGATTTACATGGTTGAGTCTGTCACAGTCAGCTAGGATCTCGCGATGCATGGCGATCATCTGCTCATATTCTTGCCGAGTAAGTGTCATTCCAATCTTAGTCGGGAACTTCTTGTCGGATTGACCGAAAAATCTACGGATGTGTACCGTGCTCGTGCCTCTGTAGGATTAGACAAACACAACCTTATCACCACCGCCCACTGGTCTAATAGTCTCACCACTACGAGTCATGTAGACCCAGTTAGCAGGCACAGTCTTGAGGTCTGTAGTCATCTTCGGATCACAATGCTTGACTGTTACCAGCCTCGGGTTTATATACTAGTTTTTGAGCCACGCGTAAAACTGGTTTCAGCCAGTTTCTTAGGTCAAGCGGTTCAGATTACGCTGACGTGGCTGTCCGTATGGCGCGACTAATCGTTCTACTACCCGCTCGTTGACCTGTTGTATGTTTGAGCTGGGTTGGTGAATTCGGGTCATGCTCGCCACATGACCTCTAACCATGATGAAATAGATAGCGTAGCGGGTGCCGTGTTACTTGCGTTGTAGTCACTGTGAGAAACAGTCTGTGAAGTCAGAATACCAGTGATATACATACACAGTCTCCTCACACCAGCTTTAATTTTCTTCGTATTGAGGACTGGTCAGCTATTAAAGACAGGACTGTTTTATGTAGGTGTTTTAATACTCGTCGCTAGTGTGGAGTGATATTTTAATTTTAATTACCAGTTACCACATGGGCATTAGACTATCTCATCTTTCACTGTTGTTCTTGACTTTTTATGTGCTCCATGACTTTGACTCTGTGACAGACCCCCAGGACATGGGTCAGAATTTGCTCCAACTCTAGTACACGCCGTTCAAAATTTCCACGTTCTCTACTTACATGATGCCAGTTACCATTGCGTTCTTTCGTGCCAACGATATGAACTGTTAAGAAGTGAGGTTCTGCTGCAAAATTAACCTGTAGAGGAGAAAAATTCACATTGAAACTTATAAGACTTCAGCACCTAGTAGTTCATAGTGAAATAAAGAGTACCAGATAAAAGAATGTACCTTTAGACACCGGAACTAACACACCTGTTCTTGGAAACTATGATCATGACCGTTACTATTTATACATACCTTACGCGATGGGTGATGTATTTCATCTGCTGAGACAGAGGAGCAACTTCGGAAACCAGCGGTAGGATAGTTTTCCTTCCACAAAGCATTGATTTTCTTGAGAAACTCAGAATCTGGTCCATGACTGGTAGACAGAAGGTCAATATTTTCATCTGAAGAAGAATCATGAAGCAGATCAGATGTTGTCTCATGCGGGTCTACGGCTGTCTAACTACAAGAATTAGGTTTCTTGCAGAACTACATATCTAATGACAGAGCTGGGATAAAGAAACAAGAATCACCAGTCTTCAAAACAGGTAACGTAGAAGTTGTGCTACTTTTGTCAAAACTGGCATGCTCTGGTGACCGTTGGCAGACATTATTTTGGGAACCAGTGTTTTCATTTCTCTAAGCGTGCACAAATACTAGTCTTTGGGAATGAAGCTTTTGCTCTGTATCACATCCAGTGAGGGTGGAGTCAGGAATGGTTTTTCGTTTGCAAGGGTTGTACTCCATGTTTTCGTGTTTATCTTTGACGTTTCTTTTGCTTTTTGGAAGAAGGGTGTAATTTCTTGATCGTTTTCTAGGTGTTGACATCACGAATGTCAAATTTAAAATGTTTTGTAAGGTTGACTGGGATGTAATCTCATCCTCTGTGAATTTGGGTTCCATGAATACCTCCGGACGTAATCATTACCTTCGCGTCTCAGCTGTACCCTTACACAGGTGATTGAGTGTGACGCCATCTTTAATCGGCTTTAGTCACGAGTTTAGATTGTATCCCTTAGACAAAATGACCGGAAGCATCGCCATATTTGATCGGCTGTGACCACTACCACATTACCTAACATGTCAGTTAGCCCAGGATTTGGATTGTAGCAATTACACAAGCGATCGGAAGCAACGCTATATTTTACCGAATATGACCATTACCCACGTATGATCACATGCAGCGCCATGTTTGAGTGGCTTTAGCCCCGTGTTTAGGTTGTATCCCATAAGGCACGTGACCGGATACAGCGCCATATTTGATCGGTTTAAGCCACGTGGTCTGGTTTCTCCATTACCCACATGTGATCGGAGACAGCGCCATCTTTGATTGGTTTAGCCACGTGTTTTTCGGTTGTATTCCATTAGGCACGTGACCGGCTGCAGCGCCATCTTTGATCGGTTGAGTCATTAGCCTAGTCTTCAGTCCGCCTTTGTGGTCCTTTATATATAGCGTGTGCTGTTGATGCATCATAGAAACCATGTCTACACATGTTCAAGCCGGTTTACCGCGGGCAGTACGCTCTGAGTCATCCTCCGATTCCCCTCCCTCCCAAAAAAAAAACATGTCTGAACATGTTCACGCACGTTCATTAATGGTATCGTCACGTGTTGAGTCACCCCGGAGGTCACCCTCACCTCAGCCAACTATGTGTTCATGCCCCAGACTTTTAATATGAGACTTAACCTTCGGCTCTTATCAACGAATGGACGTATTTATCTACCCACCCACCCACTCGACCACCTCTTAACAATGATCAGAAGCACCTATCTACCCGTATTACACCCACTCCATAGCCATGGCCATTCACTGATATTCGGACCTGATACACTCTATAGCAAGGACAGGCTGGTACCACACTAATGGTATCTGACAGATCAGTTCACCAGCTTTGAAGTATCCGCTGTAGTGCATTAGTGCTTAGGTTGGTGTGAAAAGGTTAGGCCGGCCGGCCACAAACACACACACACACACACACACACACACACACATGCGTTATTATTTTCGGATACAGTGCTATTCATTGGAAAGAATACAAGGTTATATATATATATATATATAGAGACAGACAGAGCGGGTAAGAGAGAGAGAGAGCAAGGGTGAGAGAGAGAGGCGAAGAGAGAGAGAGCGAGAGAGACAGAGAGCGGGTGAGAGAGAGGGAGAGAGAGCAAGGGTGAGAGAGGAATAGGGAGGGAGAGAAAAGAGAGAAAGACAGAGCGGATGAGAGAGAGCAAGGGTGAGAGAGAGAGTGTGTGTGAGAAAGAGAGAGACAGAGAGAGAGAGCTAGAGAGGGAGAGCAAAAGAGAGAGAGGGAAAGGCTACAAGGTGAGAGAGAGAAAGAGATAGGGAGGGAGAGAGCTAGGGTGAGAGAGAGAGAGAGAGTGATAGAGAGAGAGAGAGCTAGAGAGGTAGAGAAAAAGAGAGAGAGGGAAGGCTACAAGGTGACAGAGAGAAAGAGCTAGGGAGGGAGAGAGCGAGGGTAAGAGAGAGAGAGAAGAAGAGAGAAAGATATAGATAGTGTGTGTGTGTGAGAGAGAGAGAGAGAGAGAGAGAGAGAGAGAGAGAGAGAGAGAGAGAGAGAGAGAGAGAGAGAGAGAGAGAGAGAGAGAGAGATTTACAGCAAATAGAAATACATATTTGTGCTGAATTTTATTTTAATCTGACGACATAACTTTAACATACTTAAATGCCAGATTTCCCTCTCTTGCATGACTGACCACTGCATATTTTCCACCGACCACAACTCGACTAGCCGTCAAATGTATTATCTTCACATCTTATCACCTCTTTGATCACTGGTCATTGTCGTATTTTCTCGCAGGCCGTGGTGGGGTCAGCGAATGACCTTTACCTGTGCGCGCAGGTAAAAGCTGGTATTCATGGGGAGATTACTAAGGAAAGAAGACAAGGGGAGACAAGAGACACGAATAACCTCCCATAGGCTTTATTTTTATTGTTTGTTTATTAAGGGGGTATAACTATAGCGTTTAATTTCACTACATATTTTTATGATTATCTTAGCAAGTTACGCCTTAAATTAATTGAGAATAATAGTTTTATATTCACATTAATATTCTCAGGTATACATACAAGAAATTTAGCCGTTTATTATGTTTTTAGGCTTAATTTTTGATAATATTGTATGCCTGTCTAGTATATTTTTAAACCCGGTTTTTACCAATCGCTTAGAGATGAAGCCAAGGTATGGACACCTGCCGAATTAGCTATCAGCGTGCAAAAGTTTATTGACGAGGCCATTACTTGGCCTACTCGGGGTAACTCGAGTGATGGTCCAAAACATGTTTTGCACTCTGTCATATTGATTTCGGTCTCCTCATCGAAGGGTTCGACACACACATACTGGGACTCGAACCCAGGAAAGTTAATAACAATACTGAGAATGTATACACACAAGCACTGAGCTGATTACAGTTACTGAGCAAATAAAGCGGAAAATAGAAGTGACAATTGACTGATATACCAATCACTTTGTACTTCACGGTAAGATGTTATCGTGTGAGTACTTCTTCTTCTTCGTTCGTCAGAAATGTTTGTTTTGGACAGAATTTCGTTGTGCCTGTTTACAGCAAAGCTGCGATATTTGCGCCATTTTGGCCGACACATCCGACTCCGTCAATCAAATGTTGACCGGGTTAATCTTCACAGGTGTTTCATTGGACGTTCGACTCTCACAGACAGATATTTAGGACAGATCATTGCAGAACACAGTGGTGCACTTGTGATAACTGCATCGATTATTATAATAGAAGTATAAGCTTTGTGCTTTTCTTTTGACTTCACATATACACATTGACTTTGGTATGAACGGTTAATGTATGTAAACATTCTTCTTATCGACTTTAGGTGGATCTTCTGCCCAAGTCATACAGCGAGCAAATGTGCCGGCCTCAAGGGCAAACATTGCGGAGACACTGTGAATGCCAATTTGCATAACATTAGGCTAGTGTGGTACAGGCTGAGACAGAGATTGGTAAATCTACTCCATTCAGAATGTTATCTGATGGTGTCACTTGTGACAGTATCGGGCGTGACCACAGGCGAAGAGGACCTGGGCTCAAACAAACACTGTGCGCTACGGAAACAATCAACATCCCTGCATTCCGACATTATCCCCGTGAGACAGGTCAATCATGGGCGTGTCTAGAACTCATTGTCATCGATTCTAGTGAATCAGTGAATCACTACTACTACTGATATCACCAAGGTGTTGCATATATATGCCCGTCCAATGGAGGTCAGCATGCCCGTATGGATTAGAGCGTTCGTCCTTAAACATCCAGTGTGCTGGGTCGAGGTAGCTGGTTCAACCCTACACCGGTCAGTTGGATTATAATATTGGCTTCACGTCCCTGACAACTGGGGTGTAAATTACAAGTACCTATGAATTCGCCAGATGGCTAGGGACCCTGGTAATAGGAAAAGCTGAGCCACACGCAAAAATCAATGTTTTGCAATAGCAGTGGTAGCACGTGTATGGACTACGCTTGAGTTCAAAGAGAGAGAACGAAAATTGAAAACAAAAATATCCGTCATATGTAGAACGATTTTGGGAATGTACTTAACATTACAAAGCTTTCAAATCAAGAGACCCGTTGACATGTTTTATATGCATTTGTGGTTACTTTCATCTGTATTAATTCCTGTGTGTATTCCTAGGTGAAGTCATCGTCTGGGTCTTTTCTTGTTGTCTCAAGCAAATAACATTTTAATTATATCAACCTAAGAAACACTATTTCTCATGAATACAAATAAAAGCAATAATACCAGCCAACTTAATCATATAAGATTGAGACAACTCTGAGAAATATGGTTCTGATATCATTATCCGTCGGTTACATGGTATACAACAGGTGAACATGTCTATTGATTTTGTTAAATAGGTCAAAGTGGTCATTTCATTCAAATCTGAATCGATACGTTGAGAATAGCATAGAACAATTAGCATCATCAGTCATCACGTAGCATGTCCTTTGCAGAACGTTGCTCTCGTCACGGCCCGCAGCAGAGATTCACAACCTCTGCTAGTTTCCCCGTCTCGTGTATGCTCATGCACAATCTCTGCTAGTTTCCCTGTCTCGTGTATGTTCATGCACAATCTCTGCTAGTTTCACTGTCTCGTGTATGTTCATGCACAATCTCTGCTAGTTTCCCCGTCTCGTGTATGTCCATGCACAATCGCTGCTAGTAAACCCTTCTCGTGTATGTTCATGCACAATCACTGCTAGTAAACCCGTCTCGTGTATGTTCATGCACAATCTCTGCTAGTTTCCCCGTCTCGTGTATGTTCATGCACTGCTAGTTTCCCCGTCTCGTGTATGTTCATGCACAATCTCTGCTAGCTTCCCCGTCTCGTGTATGTTCATGCACAATCTCTGCTAGTTTACCCGTCTCGTGTATGTTCATGCACAATCTCTTCTAGTTTCCTCGTCTCGTGTATGTTCATGCTCAATCTCTGCTATAATATGTCCCACAAAGAATGCCTTCATTCACGATCAATTATTTTGAAAACTGTCTGTTGCATCGTTATGAAATTTTTCTGGCCGTCTTATATTTACCCCCACCCAAGGAATATGTCTTTGATAGGTTCAAAAACAACTTAAATCATCGAAAGCGGCGACATTTCTTTGATGTTTTGCTGAAAAACTAGTGATTTCTCGCTAACAAATTTATGTTTACAGTAATTCAGATTACATACAAAGCGTATCCGGATTCGTATGGGAGTGGGTGGAATGAAAGAAGTAGCTTAAAATCGACAGGGTCGGCTGCATTGCACCGGGTTTTTATCCCATATGGCTCAGTTTCTTTCCGCAGCGTGGAAAGCGTCACACAAAACGCGAACTCCGTACCTCCAGCGACGACCGTCGGGAGTTTCCGAAAAAATGCACTCGTGAAATGAAGGACGCGGCCCGGAATCGAACATACAACCTTCGGAGCCCGAGTCAGACGGCTTGACCACTTCACCACGGAGAATCCCGAGAGGGGTGCAATGTGTAATATTAGTAAAGACAGAAAATTTACAGAGGCATGGGGTAAATAATTTGTAAATTAACAGGAAAGTTGAAGGAATATATTTCTTACCTTATTTTTCATATCCTTCTTGTTTCTTCAGCTGCTGGTTAATAATATGTACACAAGTATTCGTGTTAGCTTTTTATATTGAGTTCGTGAAAGCTTCCAAATAGCTGTGCGTTAATGTGCATTTGGAGTGACCAGAAATGATACTGCAATTTAGTCATCATGTTTCCATTTTTAAGGATCTGTTCAGCTGTCTGTGTAGTTTGTTTACACGTACACATGAGTGACAGACCCGCTTTGAGTCTTCGTGAAAGATTGTCTACTCTGCTGTTTACCGTTCAGAGACGGAACATGATTACCTGTTTTGCACTATGAAAATAGTTGTCAGTGTCTCTGTAGTGGGCTTTCTTCTTAATGACCAAGATGTTGGTCCTCTTTTCATTGAAGTTTATAGATTGATTCGTATGCACGTGTGTTGTCCCCTAATTTGACAACGCGTTTGCTCTCACGTTTATTGTTATGCCACAATATGTCAGTTTCCACCGCAATATTACTCTTCTGTTGGTATTCAATGCGATTAGTGTGTGTTTGTGTTTTTTTTTTCCAAAAAAGTTGTTTGTCACCACTGAGGGCTTGCGGAATTGAAAATTCATCACTGTGGAATACAAACTGTTGCCATTGACATTGTGCTGATGCTGTAATGTTTAGGGCCTGCAATTCGTCTGAATAGTTGGAGCAAAATATCCCAGTAAGTGTGTACGTAGATTAAGGTCTGCGATCTGCTCAGACCTTAATCTGTGTCGAACGATTCCAATAGGTTGATGATTGCTCTCGGTTGCATAAAATTCAATCTATCCTTTCTCCAATAGTCCTATTCCTCTTTCAATACATGGTCCTCACATTTTTTCCAGTAACTTTTATCAATATTTAATAGCGCTGACAGGGTTAGTATCTTGACGTCAGACAATTTGAATGTAGTATTGGCAGCTGCCACTTGTCCTTTAATTTTAGCCCACACAAGTTCTATAGGGTTTAAATGAGAATGATACTTCGGAAGTCTCAAGCACCTATGGCCATGCTCTTCTATCAACTTGTCGATTTGAAATTTCTTGCTTTTTTTGCGCCTGTTTTACAAGGGACAACAACTGTAGCTTGAAATATGTTTCTGGAAATGGTATATTTTCCCTTCGGAGCCATATCTTTATTGCTTCCTTTGTGCTCGATGCCGTATGTATTTTGTCTTCTTGGGCAACAACATTGTGATATGATGCATTGTCCATGATTAGACAAGACGGTCTATCAAGGGATGGAAGTACTGTATTCTCGAGCCAATCTATAAATATATTACCATTAATCTCATTATGATAATCCCTATTGTCTGTATGCTTTCATACGAACACGAGCCTAGCATTCTGTAGCAAGCCATTATGAGTACTACCAGCATAGGCTATGACCAAACGCTGTCCTTTACTACTGGGCACATAACGCTTTATCTTTCCATCCATTGATTGCCATTCCTTTTCACTTGTGTGGTGCGCATTGATCCACGTCTCATCCAAATGCACTATGTCATAATTTTCTTTGCGCATTTACCTTATTTCACGTATGTATCTGCTTCTCAAGGCTCCTAAATGCGGTTGCTCGCAAAGAATATTTCTACCGCCCTTGTACTTTCAAAAAGTGAAGATAATGTCCTTATAATTTTCCACAAAGTTGTTTTAGATAGCTCAATGTTATTGTTCTTTCTCAACCAAACCCTAAGTTTTCTTAGGCATCCAGCATTTTTATAATGCTGGATAATCCTGGATATAAAATCCAAAATGTTTATAATTTTAGGAGTCTCCGTGGCGAAGTGGTCAAGCCTTTTGACTCGGCCTCCAAAGGGCGTGGGTTCGATTCCGGGCCGCATCCTTCGGTTCACGAGTTAAATTTTTCGGAGACTTCTGTGGGTCGTCGCTAGAGCTACTGAGTTCCTGCTTTGTGCGATGCTTTCCGCGCTGCGGAAAGAGACCGAGCCATATGGTATAGAACCCGGTGCAATGAAGTCGACCCTGTCACATTTTAAGCGACATTTTAAAGCATTTTTATAACAGCTCGCCTTATGACATCTTTGTCAAAACTGTCTACAATAATCTTTCTACCTACCGTTTGGTTATTGCGTGGTGGTTTAATTCCAGATTCTTGTACACATCGACTCAAATCCAATGCATGCATTGTTCTTTTTTCGGAATTTGTAATAATATAAAACAATTTCCTGCGATCAGCTTCTTGACAAAAATATGTGTACAACTTCATAGCGATTCTTTGAAGTGTACAATTTCGCATTAAATCCCATTGAAGAATATTCACACATTTCAATGTTAGCTATAAGTGGTAAGATTTTAAAAAAAAACACACAACATATTAATCAGGTTTCATGAAATAACCCACATTTTGAGACACCTCTGAACAGTCCTAGTTTGAACAACGCGGGGAGTTGGTATAAAGCCAATCCCTTCAAAACACGTACAATATTCAACATTGAGCGCTGATTGTCTGGCTACGCTGTAATACATTTAAAATTATGAATTTCATCTCAGACCCGTAAATTATATACCGCATATAAACACACTTTGAAATCTGCTGTAAAATTTCTAGAACAAAAATATTTTTGTTGGGTGGACATAATGATCAGGTTATATACTAAATCTCATAAGTTTCCCTCAATTGGTTACTGAGATATGGATGTTTATATTGAGGCAAACAAATGTGGACATACTATAGTTTCCCCGTCTCGTGTATGTTCATGCGCAATCTCTGCTAGTTTCCTCGTCTCGTGTATGTTCATGCACAATCTCTGCTAGGTTCCTCGTCTCGTGTATGTTCATGAACAATCTCTGCTAGTTTCCTCGTCTCGTGTATGTTCATGCACAATCTCTGCTAGTTTCCCCGTCTTGTGTATGTTCATGCACGATCTCTGCTAGTTTCTCCGTCTTGTGTATGTTCATGCACAATCTCTGCTAGTTTCCCCGTCTTGTGTATGTTCATGCACAATCTCTGCTAGTTTCCTCGTCTCGTGTATGTTCATGAACAATCTCTGCTAGTTTCCTCGTCTCGTGTATGTTCATGCACAATCTCTGCTAGTTTCCCCGTCTTGTGTATGTTCATGCACAATCTCTGCTAGTGTCCTCGTCTCGTGTATGTTCATGCACAATCTCTGCTAGTTTCCTCGTCTCGTGTATGTTCATGCACAATCTCTGCTAGTTTCCTCGTCTCGTGTATGTTCATGCACAATCTCTGCTAGTTTCCTCGTCTCGTGTATGTTCATGCAAAATCTCTGCCAGTTTCCCCGTCTTGTGTATGTTCATGCACAATCTCTGCTAGTTTCCTCGTCTCGTGTATGTTCATGCACAATCTCTGCTAGTTTCCTCGTCTCGTGTATGTTCATGAACAATCTGTGCTAGTTTCCTCGTCTCGTGTATGTTCATGCACACTCTCTGCTAGTTTCCTCGTCTCGTGTATGTTCATGCACAATCTCTGCTAGTTTCCTCGTCTCGTGTATGTTCATGCACAATCTCTGCTAGTATCCTCGTCTCGTGTATGTTCATGCACAATCTCTGCTAGTTTCCTCGTCTCGTGTATGTTCATGCACAATCTCTGCTAGTTTCCTCGTCTCGTGTATGTCCATGCAAAATCTCTGCCAGTTTCCCCGTCTTGTGTATGTTCATGCACAATCTCTGCTAGTTTCCTCGTCTCGTGTATGTTCATGCACAATCTCTGCTAGTTTCCTCGTCTCGTGTATGTTCATGCACAATCTCTGCTAGTTTCCTCGTCTCGTGTATGTTCATGCAAAATCTCTGCCAGTTTCCCCGTCTTGTGTATGTTCATGCACAATCTCTGCTAGTTTCCTCGTCTCGTGTATGTTCATACACAATCTCTGCTAGTTTCCTCGTCTCGTGTATGTTCATGAACAATCTGTGCTAGTTTCCTCGTCTCGTGTATGTTCATGCACACTCTCTGCTAGTTTCCTCGTCTCGTGTATGTTCATGCACAATCTCTGCTAGTTTCCTCGTCTCGTGTATGTTCATGCACAATCTCTGCTAGTATCCTCGTCTCGTGTATGTTCATGCTCAATCTCTGCTAGTTTCCTCGTCTCGTGTATGTTCATGAACAATCTCTGCTAGTTTCCTCGTCTCGTGTATGTTCATGAACAATCTCTGCTAGTTTCCCCGCCTCGTGTATGTTCATGAACAATCTCTGCTAGTTTCCCCGTCTCGTGTATGTCCATGCTCACAGTGACGTTTATATTCCTGATATTGCTGGTCGACATATGCCTCTTCTCTTAGGAAATATGCTCTCTATCGCCTTTCTTTTTAAACTCTTATGGCGTGTAATATGCCCAAAGTATGTCAGTTTACGAAGAAGTTATTCTGTTTATGAGGCAGTGTTCTTAGATGTTTAGATTTGGTAGAATATCAGTATGTTTCTTCTTCTTAGTCAACGATATTATAAGAATTTTTGTAGCGATTAATTTTTAAAACCCGCACTGATCGTTTAGTGATTGTGCAATGTTGCCACTTGAAAGATGGATGTCTTCTTTCAATCATTTTACTTTTTCTGTGCTTGTTTTTATGTTATACGCTCTTAATGTTGTTCAAACTCTGTATTACCATGACAATCTCTGTCTGACTTCTTTTGAATAGTGCCATCGATTTTCTATAATTGATTCAAAGTTTGTGACACTTTCATTGCCTTGAGTGCAGTTTTGACTATAGACTGTATTTTTGTCTTCTTTATAAATTCATAAAAATTCTTTTGAACTTCACTATGACTTGTGACAAGAAAGGCTTAATACTTCTTAGAATTGTTTGAGATCAGGACCGTATCATCTACAAATCTGAGTTCTGGAATAAGATTGCCACCATGCATAGATGGATCAAAATTGTCACAGGTCTCGTTAATTTTGATGTGTCTCATTATTTTTTAACATAAATGTTGAATAGGTACTGGGAGAGAATGAATGTAACTCACACTCCACCTTACACCTCAAACGAATGTGATGTTTCACCAGCTATTCTTACATCTGCTTGCTGGTCATGACTAATGTGACCAAAATATTACACATTTTCATCAAAAGAATACGCAAGTATTAAAATAGGAGTCGATTTGTTCGAGGAGAAGACACACACAGTGTTATATACATTCTAAGAATATTAACCGAGGGGTAATTGACAAAATGCATATAGATTTATGTGTGTCTTTGTTACATATATTACTTGAGATAATTTGATATCAGCAAAACTAAGAATTATTTTAAAAATATATAATTCGCAGTGAACATTATGTATATCCATTGCTGGCCAGATGAGCTAGTTTATTTAAATAAAACTTGGCGTTCGCCGTGGTTGTCTTTTCTCGCAAGATATATTTTCTTTGAACAATGAAATATTATGAACAATATAAAAGATGCATCAGGTGTAAAAGTTATGTGACAAACTATAAATAATCTGAACTACGCTAAATAGATAGTACTTTGGTAAGAAATGAACATGAATAGAAAGTATAAACATTACAACCACCTTATGTGAAAAGAAAGACCGAATGAAACAACAATAAATTAAAGTTATTGACAGTTACCATTCCACAAAGTTAGCAATCAGAGTGTGCAGTGACAGCAAGCGGGATAATACTAAAACAAGTAGAGAGAGTCAATTGTAAAAATCTTCCTCGATGCGAATTCGACCTCTGACCTCTGTGCCGACAGGCAATTATGCTAGCCACTGCGCTACCGCGGCTACCCTATTCGATCGATCCAGCCAAAATGATTACCATGAATTGTCATGGAAAGTAAAAGCGGCCGGATTGATATTGACCATAGCACTAATCGAGTGCCGATTAGTCCATAAATGTATGGTGCTAACACCATATACACTATATGCCTCATGGCGTGTAACAAACTCAGGCATAAGGTCAATGATAATAAAAAGATGAAAAATTCAAAACAACGATGACATGCATCATGTTTCAAGCCAAGACATCATTCCATCAGATAAATAGCATTCTGTGTTACACATCTCTGTCTAATGAAAGTGAGAAAACGAGCTTTCTTGATGTTATATATTGGGCTAACTGCCGTATGCATGTGAATCTTCGATCATGAATGCTATGGTTATAAAGCAATTAGGGATACCAAACATGAGTTTTCTGGGTTTTTTGACAAGAATCCCACGGTCGATTAACACTCTAAGAGGGAAATTTACGAAGACATGGAGTATTGACAGTTGCCATGTTTTGGTTATGCTACTAAACCAAAAGTCTGAAAACATTTATGACACCTGAATTATGAACAGTATTTAAGTATACCAGGGATCCTGGTTGGTGGACATAATATAAATACCATAGTTATGCAGATGACACTGTATTGATAGCAAAATGTGAGGAGGAACTACACGGAAATGATGGATACAGAGATTGCAGAAATTGAAAAAAAAATGAACCTTAGCTTGAGTAATAGAAGGACGGAAGTCATAGTTATATCAAAGAAACAGAGTGTGCCTATATGCACCATTAAAGTAAAAGCCGCTATTATGTACAAATTCGGAAAATAAGATATCTCATCATCCTCATCACCATGCTGCTAAGCGTGGGCGGTCAAGTTTCGCCATCTTACACGATCACAGGAGTGGAAAATCAGCTCTGTATTCTTGTCTCGACCATGCCATGTGGCCATGCCATCCAGATATTTACTTATTTTGCTTCCCTTTGTTCTTTTACCCTCAACCTTACCAGTTGTCACGAAGTTCTCTAGTTCATTTCTTCTCATAATGTACCCACAATATTTGACTGTTTACGTCTAATTTCTATAATCAGTGTAAGTTTTCATTTGTTTCTTGAAGGACTTGTTCATTGATGTTTCTGCCTATCCATTTATTATTTGTATTTTCCTAAGAAACCACATCTCCACTGCCATTAAATGTATTTATGTTTGTCTGCCAATTGTCCACGTTTCACGTGCAATCAAAAGTATTGCTTCAAGCAGCACTTCAACAATTTATACTTCATTACTCGTTGCGGTTGACATCTTTTTATTGGTCAGTGTGATTATCTCTTAAGGCATCTCCCATAAGATGTTTAGACAAATGTTCCGAAAGAGTTGTACCGATTCACTTGTTTAAGAATATTCATATTTACCTGTATGTTACATTGCGATGTTTCTTTCTTATTATTGATGGCCATAATCTCTGTCTTCTTACACTTTAATTCTAACCCTAGTTGTTCATATTTCAGAGAGCCACATCTATACAAGTTGGAGATCCTGTTCACTGTCTGCAATCAACAATGTATCATCAGCTTATCTTTCTTTTTTTGTTCGCATATCCTTTACTCCCTTTTCTAAGATGGCGAAAAAATGACGCGTTACTTTTCGGAGGGACGCTATTTAGTGTTTTCCTTTGGATTTCGTGTGATTTCCTATGGATTTCCTGTGAATAGTGTTTTCCTGCGGATTATGTGTTATTTTGTGTTCTTTGATTGGAAGTTTTCAAAAGAAGCCACAGAAGGCAGGTGGTGGATGAAATTTTGAGGGCAGCCGACAGATATTGGTTGGTCATGGTCTCGAGTTTCACGACGGCAGACAGAGGAACTCTTCTTGAGTCAATGGCTGCGGTCTCCGACCAGTAAGGTCACTGCCATAGAGGAAAGCACGGCAAACTACCTCTTTAAAAGTGCCTAGTACATCATGATTCGCTTAAAGACTGATCATCGCAAGACAAGGACAGAGCCATTAAAATTAGCAACTTGGAACGTTAGGACGTTAAACGACGACGAAAAATTAGAGAACATAAAACAAGAAATTCAAAGGGAAAAAATTAATATTTTAGGTATGTGCGAAACGAGATGGACAGGAGCAGGTATCAAGATAGATGAAAAGTTCAAGATTATTTATTCTGGAGGTGAAGATCGTCATAGGGGAGTGGCAATTATTTAGGACCGGAAAACATCAAAATCTCTTCAAGGATATTGGGCCGTGTCGGACAGAGTTCTACTAGTTAAATTAAGTGGCAGACCTTTTAGCATAAATATTATTCAAGTATATGCCCCAACAGGAGAATCCAGTGAAGATAGTGTAGAAGAATTTTATAATGACATAGAGTCTGCCATAAAGACATGTAAAAATTCAGAAATAAACATCATAATAGGGGACTTCAATGCAAAAGTAGGAAATCAAGGGGATAGATACACAGTAGGAAACTATGGTTTAGGAGAGAGAAATGAAAGAGGATACAGTCTCGTAGAGTGGGCAAAAGAACAGGAAATGATTGTAGGAAACACCCGGTTTAAGCAACACCCTAGAAGATTATGGACATGGAGGAGTCCTGATAGCAGGATTAGAAACCTGATTGACTACATTCTCATTAGCAGAAGATTTAGAAACGTGCTAACAGTAGAAAAAACAGTTCCCAGTGCTGATTGTTATAGTGACCACAGATTACTCACAGGAACATTGAGGATACAGTTGAAGAAAGCCAAGTATATAACAGGAAACACTAAACATGATTTGTGTACATTGAGTAATGACAAGGAAATACAAAACAAAATCAACATAGAAGTACAGAACAGATTTGAAATATTGTCTGATCTAGAGATCCTATTCCAGGATATAGATGATCAATGGGAAAAGTTGAAGAATTCAATCAATGTGGCTGCAGAAACAACTATTCCAAAATTAAAGAAGGTGGGTCGTAAGAAATAGATGACTGAAGAAATTTTACACCTCATGGAAACAAGAAGCTCAACAAAAATAATTCTGCCAAATATGAAGAAATTCACAGACAAGTCAGAATATTATGTAAGGAGGCAAAAGAAGCATGGCTTGAGGAAACGTGCTTAGAAATTGAAAACCAACACAACAGTCAAAATACCAAATTAGTGCACAAAAGAATTCAGGAACTTACTAATAAAAGAACAAGTACATCAACAGGCTGTCTAAAAACTAAAGATGGCAAAATCATAATAGAAAAAGACCAGATTCCACATGTATGGACAGATTATGTGAAACACCTTTATGATGATAACAGAGACGAACAGTATGATATTAGATTTAATAATGACGGACCGCCAATTTTGGAGATGGAGGTTCGAAATGTTCTTAAGCATATGAAAGCTGGCAAGGCCCCCGGTGCAGATAACATCACAACAGAAATGATTAAAGCTTTAGAAGAATTTGGACTAGAGCAAGTCACCAGACTGCTGAACACATTATATGATACAGGAGATATACCTCCTGAATTATGTAACTCTGTATTTATTGCAATCCCAAAGAAATCAGGAACCTTGGAATGTGATCAACATAGAACAATTAGTATAATGAGTCAAATCACAAAGATTTTGCTAAGAATTATCATGCAAAGAGTGAGGAAGAAAATACAACCTGAAATAGGGGAAGAACAATGCGGGTTTGTAGAAGGAAAGGGTACAGTAAATGCTGTGTATATGCTGCGAACAGTTATTTAACGTGCTATAGAAGTAAACAAGGATATACATCTTTGCTTTATTGACTATACAAAGGCTTTTGATAGAGTTAGACATGTCAACATGGTGGATATGCTTGCAAATCTACAAATTGATGGGAAAGACATTAGACTTATAAAAAACATATACTGGAAACAACAAGCTGCAATAAGAATTGATAATGAAGTGGGACAGTATCAGCCAATTAAGAGAGGAGTTAGGCAGCGATGTGTGATTTCTCCAGATCTTTTTTCCCTATACAATGAAAATATTTTCAGAAATGTAGAGGATATAAATGGAATCATCTTTGGTGGAATAAACATCAATAACATTAGATTTGCAGATGGTACAGTATTAATTGCAGACAATGCGCAGGACCTGCAACAATTAGTAGATGCGGTTGTTGTACACAGTGAGCAACTGGGGTTAGAATTAAATTGTAAAACAACTCAGGTTATGGTCGTCACTAGGAAGAAAGAAGTGCCACAATGTAATATACAAGTAAATGGAAATAATCTTCAACAAGTGAATCGGTACAATTCTCTTGGAACAGTCATAACATCTGATGGGAGATGCCTTAAAGAGATTAGAACAAGAATCGCCATGGCGAAAGTAGCCTTTAGCAAGATGAAAAACATTCTGACCAATAAAAAGATATCAATTGAAACGAGAAAAAGAGTGTTGAGGGGATACATAGAGCCTGTTCTTTTGTATGGATGTGAAATTTGAACAATGAGCAGTCAAGCTGAAAAACATCTGATGGCTGCAGAAATGTGGTTTCTGAGGAAAATGCAAAGAATACAATGGACAGACAGAAAAACCAATGACCAAGTACTACAGGAGACAAATGAACATGGTAAGCTGATTGGAGAGATTAGACGTAGACAGTCAAAATTTTTTGGACATGTTATGAGAAGAAATGGATTGGAGAACTTGGTGACAACTGGCAAGATCGAAGGGAACAGACCAAGAGGAAGACCGAGAGGAAAATACCTGGATGGCTTGGCCACATGGCATGGACGAGACAGGAACACTGAGCTGATCCACGACACTGGTGATCGAGTGAAATGGCGAGTCATGACCGTCCACGCTTTCCGGTATGGCACATGATTGATTGATTGATCTTTTACAGAACATCGCTGTCAACATCAGCATCTTTCAGCTGATTGCTAATTTCTTAGCAAGATTACGCTCAGTAGTTTGCCATTGCTTTCTGAGCGACCGGTTCACATACCCCATAAGTTACCGACGCGGAGAGAACAACTACCAATTCTCACGCACGTCACGTTACTCAAGAGAGTATACGGGATTACGGAGAAAGTCGTGTAAACCCTAGACAGGGAGACCGGCATCAGCTTATCTAATGTTATTTATGTTTTGTCCCAAAATGGTACCTCTCATATCTTCTAAATTTCTAAAAATATGTTCACTGTATAAGGAAAAGCGATATAGAGACATTACACATCCCTGTCGAACACCTCTCTTAATAGACTGGTATTGATCTACTTCATTGTCAATCTACGTTATTGCAGCTTGTTGTTTACAATATGTGTTTTTTTATAAGTCTAACGTATTTCCTATCAGTTTGTAGATTTGCAAGCCACTTCATCATGTTGACATGTCTTACTTTATCGAAACCCTTTCTATAGTCAATGAAGTAGAGTTGTGCGTCATTTTTTACTTCTATTGACCGCTCAATTGATATTCTCAACATCATTTGTACACATCATTTACTGTACCCTTGCTTTCTACGAAACGACACTGTTCTCCACATATTTCGGGTTTTATTTCTTTCTAAATCTTTGTATGATTATTCTTAGCAACATTTCTTGATGTGGCTCATTATTCTAATTGTTCCATGTTGATCACATTCCAAAGTTCCTGATGTCTTCGGATTGCAATAAACATAGATGTACATAATACAGGGCGTATGTTTATAGTATCATATATTGTGTTTAGCAGTCCATATTCTTCTATTCTGTAATTGTGAAACGGGGTTAAAATACAAATAGAAAATAATAGGTTAATGAAACAATAGTCTGCTACAGATGAAGTGAAAAACATATAAATGTACGGTTTTGAAAAGAAAAGCCACCTACTCTGCATTTTGTTCTTGATGGTCTTCCATTATTTGCTCAAGAAGCACTTCACATATTTGCAATGTTCTTTCGTGAAGCCCCTCAATCACCTCCTCGCAGTGTAGTTCAAACATGCCAATTGAGGAAGTCTGTGTGAATGTTGTGTATCAGTAATATACTGTATTATTAGCATATACTTTACACACGTCATCCAAATAAATGCCTACTGTAAATATATGAAATTATCGTATGTTATGCACATTACCTGTGAAAATGTTAAGTGTTCTGACCCCCTGTCCATGTTTTCCTTGTGTTTATTTTTATAGAGCGAATTTGCTTTGGGAGGGACATTTAAAGACTGCTTTACAGGAAAGCTTCTTTTTCCTCCTCTCTCTTTCTCTCTCTCTCTCTCTCTCTCTCTCTCTCTCTCTCTCTCTCTCTCTCTCTCTCTGTGCGTGCGTGCGTGCGTGCGTGCGTGTGTGTGTGTGTGTGTGTGGCGAAATCATGAATTTGTGCTGCACGGGGCAACATAACGCCATTCATGCTTTTGCATACGAGAGTATCAATGAGCTTTTAAAGATAAACATACCGAACTGACATAAGAAATCAAATTACCACATGCTTGCGCGTAGGCCGAAGGGATAATATTGTCGAAGCATTAATAATGAGTGTACGCTTTCTATCAGGAGTCAAATGATCACTTCTTCTGTGAGTTTTTAACACTTGTTATAAGTATCACTAAAATAAGCAACGAAACGATATCATGATAGTGGGTAGTACACTACCAGTTTAGTTTAGTTTAGTTTAGTTTAGTCGTTGGATCAACATCACGGCACACGGTTTAACCCATAAGTGCTCCGTTTTCCTCCTAACTCAAACCTGAGTCTGGAGAAACTCAGCTCAATGCACGAACTCCGTTGCATCGGCGAGGATCCTGAAATACTTTGGGTAGATTTTTAACTCGAAATTTTGCCCGGGCAGCGCCGTTAGGCTACTCTTTTTCGATTTCCAACTGCCAAGGGATTTTTTACGTGCGCAACAATACACACGGGCGTCCTATTTCACTACCCAGAGATCAGTGGAAATTTTATTACTGGACGTCCAGGTGGATTTTTTAAATAAATCCCGGTCCTCACCGGGGTCTGAGCCCGGGACCTCCAGCACTCGAGGCGGACACCATACCTCGAGACCACTCAGCCCCCACCTCCCCCAATTATAGACATAGTGCGAAGCTCTAGCTGGTACATTTACATTAACAAACTACATAATGCTTCTTCAACAGCCTACTGATATGTGGATACCTTTGGCAAATCACTTTCAATTTGATCCAACACGTTGTGATAGAAACAGTATTTCTCAACCAGCTCATCGAATTGGTGAGAAGTTGACAAGTATTTGATCAGGTCTTCCTTCGCCTGTAAATAAACAGATAAGTTAAACAAAACACATACAATACTTTAGAAAATTCTGCATTACTGGTTGAGATCGAGAAAAATAGGAGGACCTTTACTGTATTTCGTGATCCGCGGTAGCGCAATGGCTACCACGCTTGCCTGGCGGTCCGGTGGTCATGTGTTGGAATCTCTACCGAAGCGGCTGTTGCTTCAATGTCACGGAGACCCAGGTCGATCCAGCCGGAAATGGGCACCATCAAATTTCCTAGGAAGCAAAGGCAACCATGGCAATATTCACCATGTCACATATCAAGTACCCATATGTATAAACTATGATCATTTACTTGTTACTTATATTGCATCTCAAAGGTCAATGGTTAATTTTTCAAGGTGAGAATGCCAACATTCACTATACTTCTTGTCAGCCTTCGATATGCAGGCTGCGATCTAACTTTGCAAATTAAAAAAAAAAAATATGTATATATTTTGGAATAAAGTAAGTAATGAAAACACAATTACCTAACATCAGTAAATAAAGAAATGGAAAATAATGTAACTAAACAAATACACGCAACATGTTTTGCTGACATAGAAAACATAAACTGACGCAAACACGACGGTTAATGTGACTACTAAATTGAGTAAGCAATAAAAGCTAAAAACTAGATCGCTACACATTTAAAGAGCTGAATCAAGAACACACATCGCCACACTAGACACTCCTAGACCCGTTCCGTCCTCATCATTAACAACCAGCGTAAGTCCCAATCCTAATGGTACCAATGCAGTCTAATTATATGTTCACTGTCCTTTCGTCGGCGTACTGAGTATCGGCCAGATCTTCTGGTCACTCCCTGCAGCATTGTGGCGCGAGGAACAGAAATTGGAGAGGGATTCCCCTATTCTAAAAGACCTCGTGATATAAGAAACCCTAAACGGCTCAATAAGATTCCCTAGGGGTGGAGACAGATTAGATAGTTAGGAGTTCGCACAGAAAGCCAAATGGAGCACAAGAAAGCTACCGAACATAAGATAGGACACTCACTCTTGGCACGCTGAAAGTTCTGGTGATTGTCTTGCCACAAATAGCTCCATATTGATGATGTCAATTTGAACTTATTACAAATGAAAACGCATATATGAATGTAAAACACCCAGTAACAATCAAAGAAACAACCCTGGATTAGAAATTATAACAGTCTATTGGGATAGCAAAAGGGGGATGGTTCCTGTGTGTATGCTCGAGTGATATATGGCAATCAATCAATCATGTGCCATGCCGGAAAGCGTGGGTGGTCATGACTCGCAATTTCACTCGATCACCAGAGTCGTGGATCAGCTTAGTGTTCCTGTTCCGTCCATGCCATGTGGCCAAGCCATACAGGTATTTTCCTCTCGGTCTTCCTCTTGGTCTGTTCCCTTCGATCTTGCCAGTTGTCACCAAGTTCTCCAATCCATATCTTCTCATAACATGTCCAAACAATTTTGACTATCTACGTCTAATTTCTCTAATCAATTTACGATTTTCATTTGTCTCCTGTAGCACTTGGTCATTGGTTTTTCTGTCTGTCCATGGTATTCTTTGCATTTTCCTCAGAAACCACATTTCTGTAGCCATCAGATGTTTTTCAGCTTGACTGCTCATTGTCCAAGTTTCACATCCATACAAAAGAACTGGCTCTATGTATCCCCCCAACACTTTTTTCTCGTTTCAATTGATATCATATTATTGTTCAAAATGTTTTTCATATTGCTAAAGGCTACTTTCGCCATGGCGATTCTTGTTCTAATCTCTTCAAGGCATCTCCCATCAGATGTTATGACTGTTCCGAGATAATTGTACGGATTCACTTGTTGAAGAATATTTCCATTTACTTGTATATTACATTGTGGCACTTCGTTCTTTCTAGTGACGACCATAACCTCTGTCTTTTTACAATTTAATTCTAACTCCAGTTGCTCACTGTGTACAACAACCGCATCCACTAATTGTTGCTGATCCTGCGCATTGTCTGCAATCAATACTGTATCATCTGCATATCTAATGTTATTGGTGTTTCGTCCTCCAATGCTGATTCCATTTATATCCTCTACATTTCTGAAAATATTTTCACTGTATAGGGAAAAAAGATCTGGAGACATTACACATCCCTGCCTAACACCTCTCTTAATTGGCTGATACTGTTCCACTTCATTATCAATCCTTATTGCAGCTTGTTGTTTCCAATATATGTTTTTTTATAAGTCTAATGTCTTTCCCATCAATTTGTAGATCTGCAAGCATATCCACCATGTTGACATGTCTAACTCTATCAAAAGCCTTTGTGTAGACATTAAAGCAAAGATGTATATCCTTGTTTACTTCTATAGCAAGTTCAATAACTGTTTGCAGCATATACACAGCATTTACTGTACCCTTTCCTTCTACAAACCGACATTGTTCTTCCCCTATTTCAGGTTGTATTTTCTTCCTCACTCTTTGCATGATAATTCGGAGCAATATCTTTGTGATGTGACTCATTATACTAATTGTTCTATGCTGATCACATTCCAAGGCTCCTGATTTCTTTGGGATTGCAATAAATACAGAGTTACATAATTCAGAAGGTATATCTCCTGTATCATATAATGTGTTCAGCAGTCTGGTGACTTGCTCTAGTCCAAATTCTTCTAAAGCTTTAATCATTTCTGTTGTGGTCTTTATCTGCACCGGGGGCCTTGCCAGCTTTCACATGCTTAAGAACATTTCGAACCTCCATCTCCAAAATTGGCGGTCCATCATTATTAAATCTAATATCATACTGTTCCTCTCTGTTATCATCATAAAGGTGTTTCAGATAATCTGTCCATACATGTGGAATCTAGTCTTTTTCTATTATGATTTTGCCATCTTTAGTTGTTAGACAGCCTGTTGATGTACTTGTTCTTTTATTAGTAAGTTTATGAATACTTTTGTACACTAATTTGGTATTTTGACTGTTGTGTTGGTTTTCAATTTCTAAGCACTTTTCCTCAAGCCATGCTTCTTTTGGCTCCTTACATAATATTTTGACTTGTCTGTGAATTTCTTCATATTTGGCAGAATTATTTTTGTTGATTCTTCCTGTTTCCATTAGGTGTAAAATTTCTTCAGTCATCCATTTCTTACGACCCACCTTTTTTTAATTTTGGAATAGTTTCTGCAGCCAAACTGATTGAATTCTTCAACGTTTCCCATTGATTATCCACATCCTGGCATGGGATCTCTAGATCAAACAATATATCAAATCTGTTCTGTACTTCTATGTTGATTTTGTTTTGTATTTCCTTGTCATTACTCAATGTACACAAATCATATTTAGTGTTTCCTGTTATATACTTGACTTTCTTCAACTTTATCCTCAATCTTCCTGTGAGTATTCTGTGGTCACTATAACAATCAGCACTGAGAACTGTTTCTGCTATTGTTAGCTCGTTTCTAAATCTTCTGCTAATCAGAATGTAGTCAATCTGGTTTCTAATCCTGCTATCAGGACTCCTCCATGTCCATAATCTTCTAGGGTGTTGCTTAAACCAGGTGTTTCCTACAATCATTTCCTGTTTTTTTTTTTGCCCACTCTACGAGTCTGTATCCTCTTTCGTTTCTCTCTCCTAAACCATAGTTTCCTACAGTGTATCTATCCCCTTGATTTCCTACGTTTGCATTGAAGTCCCCTATTATGATGTTTATTTCTGAATTTCTACATGTCTTTATGGCAGACTCTATGTCATTATAAAATTCCTCTACACTATCTTCACTGGATTCTCCTGTTGGGGCATATACTTGAATAATATTTATGCTAAAAGGTCTGCCCCTTAATTTAACTAGTAGAACTCTGTCCGACATGGCCCAGTATCCTTGGCCAGATCTTGATGTTTTCGGGTCCAAAATAATTGCCACTCCTCTTTCTCGATCCTCACCTCCAGAATAAATAATCTTAAAATCTTCATCTATCTTGATACCTGCTCCTGTCAATCTCGTTTCGCACATCCCTAAAATATTAATTTTTTCTCTTTCAATTTCTTGTTTTATGTTCTCTAATTTTTCGTCGTCGTTTAACGTCCTAATGTTCTATGTTGCTAATTTTAACGTCTCTGTCCTTGTATTGCGATGATCAGTCTTTAGGCGAATCATAATGTACTAGGCACTTTTAAAGAGGTAGTTTGCCGTTGCTTTCCTCTATGGCAGTGACCGTACTGGTCGGATGACCGCAGCCATTGACTCGAGAGAGAGAGAGAGAGAGAGAGAGAGAGAGAGAGAGAGAGAGAGAGAGAGAGAGAGAGAGAGAGAGAGAGAGAGCTCCTCTGCCTGCCGTCGTGAAACTTGAGACCATAACCATACCCAACCAATATCTAACGGCTGCCCTCAAAATTTTATCCATCATCTGTCTTCTGTGGCTTCTTTTGAACACTTCCAATAAACGAAAACGAAATAACACCACATAATCCACAGAAAAAAACACTAAAACAGCGTCATCCCGAAGAATAAATGCTTCACGTCGTCGCCTATTTACCGGAAGCCCATAAATGATTTCTAATTATAATGAGTCCGCTGAAAAAGTGCTTAGTTCATTATGATTCGATAATGAAGTGGGACAATATCAGCCTATTAAGAAAGGTGTTAGGCAGGGATGTGTAAGTCTCCAGATCTTGTTTCCCTATACAGTGAAAATATTTTCAGAAATGTAGAAGATATAAATGGAATCAGCATTGGGGGACGAAACATCAATAATATTAGATATGCAGATGATACAGTGGGGTGGCGGGGTAGGGGTATCCCCTATCAAAGGAGAAGTAAGGTGCCTCCTTCCCTCCGCTAGCCTACTGGTCACCCTTGAGCAATGTGGAGTATCCGTTTAGCCTCCCGATCAGGGTTACGTGAAGCCATGTGTGCAGGTGGTGGATGAGGTTGAAGAGCAGCCAACAGATAGTTGTTGGTTATGGTCTCCAGCTTCACGACGGTAGACAGAGGATCTGTTTTCCGAGGAGACAATGGCTGCGGTCATTGACCAGTATGGTCACTGCTAAGAAGGAAAGCAATAGCAAACTACCTTCTTCACAGATGCCAAGAATATTATGTTTTGCGATATCATCGACTTTCAGAGAAACGGCGGAAATGGGTGCTCCATAGGAGATGACTCTCCCGGTAGGGATAGTCATGTGCACCGGATAACTCCAGACCGTCAGCAGCCTACTAGGTGAAAAGATTATCATCATTAAAAATTAGGTACCTGGAATGTCAGAACAATGAATGCAGATGGCAAATTGGATAACATCAAACAAGAAATGGGAAGAGAGAATATTAATATATTAGGAATGTGTGAAACCAGATGGAGAGGGGCAGGGATCAAGACATTATGTTGGATCGGCAAACATCGAATTATATTAAATGTTACTTGGCTGTGTCAGACAGAGTGCTATTAATACAATTAAATGGAAGACCTTTTACAATAAAATAAATATATGCTCCAACAAATGAATACAGTGAAGAAAGTATAGATGCATTGTATAATGACATGGAGCTTGCTTTGAAGAAATTTTTAAATATCAGAAATAAATATTATAATGGGTATTTCAATACAAAAGTGGCAAATCAAGGCGATGGATGCAGTGTAGGCAACCATGATTTGGGAGAGCGAAACGAAAGAGGATACAAACTTGTATAATGGGCAAAAGAACAAGAAATGGTTGTAGGAAACACCTGATTTAAACAACATCCCAGAAGATTATGGACATGGAAGAGTTCAGACAGCAGGATTAAAAACCAGATATAATACATTCTAGTTAGCAGAAGGTTTCGAATTGCGCTAACAATCGTAAAAACAGTTCCCAATGCAGACTGTTACAGTGATCACAGATGAATTACAGGCAGACTGAGGGTAAAGTTAAAGAAAGTCAAGTATACAACCAGAAACACTACATATGATTTGTGCAAATTGAAAACTGACAAAGGAATACAAGATAATTTTAACATAGAAGTAAAGAACACATCTGATGTATTGTCTGATCTAGAGATCCTATTTCAAGATGTGGATGATCAATGAGAAATGTTGAGGATTCAATCAGTTTAGCTGCAGAAATAACTATTTGAAAATTAAAGATAGTGGGTAGTCAGACATGGATGACTGAAGAAATTTTACAGCTAATGGAAACATGAAGACAGAACAAAAATAATCCTGCCAAATATAAAGAAATTCACAGAAAAGACAGAAATAATATAAGGAGGAAAAAAAAGCATGGCTCGAGAAAAATTGCATAGAAATTGAAACACAACACGACAGTAAAAATACCAAACTAATCCACACAAGAATTCAGGAGCTTACTAATCAGGCTGCCTAAAGACAAACGATGGAAAAATCACAATAGAAAAAGATCAGATTTTACATGTATGGTCACATTATGTGAAATAACTTTATAATGATAACAGAGAAGAACAGTATGATATTCAAAATAATAATGAAGCACCATCAATTTTGAAAATGGAGGTTCAGAATGCTCTTAACCATATCAAATCTGGCAAGATCCCCGGTTCGGACAGCATCACAACAGAAATGAATAATGCTTTAGAGGAATACGGAATAGATAAAGTTACCAGACTCCTGAATACTATATATGATACTGGAGATATACCTCATGCATTATGTAATTCTGTATTTTTGCAATCCCAAAGAAATCAGAAGCCATGGAATGCGATCAACATCGAACAATTAGTATAATGAGTCACATCACGAAGATTTTGCTAAGAATTATCATGAAAAAAGATAGGAAGAAAATACAACCTGAAATAGGAGAGGAACAATGTAGGTTTATAGAAGGCAAGGGTACAGTAAATGATGTGTGCATACTGAGAAGGGTAATTGAACGTTCTATAGAAGTAAACAAAGATCTACACCTCTGCTTTATTGACTACACAAAAGCTTTCGATAAAGTGAGACATGTCGACATGATAAGGATGCTTGAAGATCTACATATTGATGGAAAAGACCTTAGACTTATAAAATACATTATTGGAAACAACAAGCTGCCATCAGAATTGATAATGAAGTAGGTCAATATCAGCCTATTAAGAGAGGTGTGAAACAGGGATGTGTAATGTCTCCAGATCGTTTTTCCCTGTACATTGAACACATTTTCAGAAATATAGAAGATATAGAAGCAATCAACACTGGGGGACGATACATCGATAACATTAGATATGCAGATGATACAGTTTTGATTTCAGACAATGAACAGGACCTGCAAATTTTAGTAGATGCGGTTGTTGCACACAGTGAACAACTAGGGTTAGAATTGAATTGGTCGTCACTAGGAAGGAAGAAATACCACAATGTAATATATAAGTAAATGGAAATATTCGTCAACAAGTGAATCAGTAGAACTGTCTCGGAACAGTCATAATATCTTATGGGAGATGCCTTGCAGAGATTAGAACAAGAATTGCTATGGCAAAGGTAGCCTTTTGCAAGATGAAAAACATTACTGACAAATAAACTGATATCAACTGAAATGAGGGCAAGAGTGTTGAAGTGCTACATAGAACGTGTAATTGTATATGGATGTGAAGCGTGGACAATGAGCAGACAAGCTGAAAAACATATTATGGCTGTGGAAATGTGGTTTCTGAGGAAAATGCAAAGAATACCATGGACAGGCAGAAAAATCAATGACCAAGTACTACAGGATACAAATGAAAATCGCAAATCCATAAGAGAAATTAGACGTAGTCAGTCAAAATGTTTTGGACATGTTATGAGAAGTAATGTATTGGAGAACTTAGTGACAACTGGCAAGATCGAAGGGTACAGACCAAGGGGAAGACCAAAAAGTAAATACCTGGATAGCTTGGCCACATGGCATTGTCGAGACAGGAACACTCAGATGATCCACGATTCTGGTGATCGAGTGAAATGGCGAGTCATGACCGCCCACGCTTTCCGGCATGGCACATGATTGATTGATTGATTGATTGATTGATTGAAACCACATCTTTAAGTATGTCTCATATCGTAACACCACAGCTTAATTACAAAAAGTCCTTTATAGCACACAGATCACTAAAGTTTAACAGTTCATTAATCACTCGGTTTACTAAAGTTATACAGTCAATCACCACACGGACGATTAATGTTGAAAGTCCATAGAGTCGAGACCTTAAAAATGTCAACTCTGATGTAATAAGTACTTCTTTGGTTGGCACGGCACTCATTAAAAAAAAAAAACAACAACACGATACCAACATGGTGGTTAACTAGTTGTCATATGCTGAGGACGCTGTGCAAATTGAGAATTCAATTAGGCTTAAGGAATTCACTCTTGAAGCAATGGCAAGGCAAATCCCAGTCATCTCTCATAAATGACTGACTCTCTTGTAGATATTATACAGCATTCTGGAATATACTCCGGTTTCAGCCAAATAACGATTACTTTTTCCTGCCGAAAGTATGTGCCAAACACTATAGTCATACTGTCAGGAACACAATATCAACTAACCCAATATATAACTCCTGCATGACAGGAGTTAGCGGAGGACAGCTCATGACAGGCGATCAGGACAGGCAGCCTGGTGTTACCGAGTACAGGTCAACTACTAACCAGTTGAAGCGCTGTGGTCATCGTGTCACGTTACACCGCACGGGCGACACGAACTGTGAGAAGTGAAGGACTGACCAAACATACCTGTGTCAGGCAGATGGGTTAAGGACTTCGAGACGGACGAACAGAGAGGGTTATGCTTATGTTTCATGATCGTTGTGAGATAGCTGTAAATGAGGGATAGCGTGACTGACTGATAGATTGAGATGTGCTTGAGCTGAGGCAGTGAAAGAGTTATTTTGTATTATTTTATTGTAAAATGTATAATGCATGTATATACTGCTGTGATAATGTACGAGTTGTGCATGATTATGAACGCAACCTCCAGGAATGTACCCAATGTAGATAAGTTACGCGAATAAAAGGGTTTACTTTACGGCACCGCGTGTAAGAGTGTAATCTTTTAACGTGTATGATTGTTTCGCCCGTGTTCTGGAGAGCGAGCCAAATGTTAATATAAGTGAGACCATGACACATACCCATAGAACCAGTGGGGGGAAACAAAATCACCAAACAAAACACCAAGAGAGAGAGGGGGGAGGTGAAGGAATGATTACCAAAGGGCAGGTCAGTCCGACCTGGCCCTGTTGGGCCTCATCTCTCCAACGTCTGATGCAGTCCTTCCTCATTTATCTTGACATGATATGTCACTCTCACTCCTGCCTTATGGAGATGAAACATTCTCGTTCTTTCAAGGCTCTAGCGCCTAGAACATCTGGTGGACATCAGCAAAGGTGATGCCATTTCTCCATCCTGGCAGTGCTCCTCTTTCCCGTATAAATATATAGGTAACCTCCTATTCATGTATACGTTTATAAATAAATTCACTATTAATTCTCTATACATGAATACACGTGTAAAGAAACATAGTCTCCTCTGAATATAGAGACAAAGAAATTACAAGAGATTTCCAGGAAAGTGTCATCTTTAAAAACTACAAGTGATATTATAGAACAGCCTCGTGATAGTTCCTGTGGAAACATAACCACACATGGAAACTCTGAATGACTAGAGGAAGTGACGTTCATCTCTCATATATCGCATGAACAAAACAAGAATGAAGTTCATTCAATATCTCCATAAGTCGAAGAAGTAATCACATATTCTCCCCCCAGGATTACTCTACGACTTCATAAAGAAACATTACTATAAATTCAGATGCACTAGTCGTAAGTTTAATGTGGTTTCCAAGTTACCAAATGACATTATGAATTTAAAACAAAACCACACCAACATCCTGGACTGCCAAGATGTCTTGTTCTGTCAACTCATTCGTGGAGACTGCCAGCCAGTATTATTCTAATTTGCAAACATACTCGGGACTCCCTTATTAACATAAATTATGTGAATAGGTAGTACCTTTGCCGCTTTCAATGGCAAGCCTCAAATTCAGCGCCAACATGACGCCACTCTAGTGTGGCTAGGGGTTGTTAACATGTCTCAAATTGGGGGTAATGTTATCTGCCTGTCTCATCCTTGGTGTAGGCGTTAACTTCTCCGTGACAATGTGTACATAGGATCGTCTCCAAACTTCTTCTCCCCAGCCCGCCTGTATCTACTCCGCAGATATTTACTGGGGAGAAGGGGTGTCCCCTTCAAACCGCCGTCTCCCAACGTCTAGACGGTGAAAATGTCGTAGTTAAGAATCCTGGATTGGTCCCTGACCTAACATTGTGACCTTTTTGGCAGATTCTAATTATAGTTGCTTACAATTCCTCCTGCACAGTTCGCGGCGACTGCACTAGCCAGGCGGCCTTAATTCCTCAGGCTCAAAGACCCCTCTGCCATACTCCGCAAGGTACTATATTGGCGGTAAATGACAGTTTATGACAATTACTCCATCTACAAGGTTTGGACTGAGCCTGGCCCTGCAGCCAGCAGGGTTAAGATCGGCTAGCCTCTCCCAGGAGGGGTGAAAAGTGAAAATTAATAGCCTGCCGATGTCCCTGAGACTACACAAGTCAACACCACCTCCATGAGGTGTAGACTGGAAACCATGACCGCGAGGTCATGGGCTAACGGGGCTATGGCTTGTCATAGGGGATGTACTCACTATGGTCAGATTATTGTCCTAAACGTGCGACTGGCCTAACAAACCGGCAGGGGATCTTCATACGGCTCGTAGAAAAAAACTAAGAAGTATAAACGGACTGACCCATGTGGATATAGATCCGGCAGTGTTAATGGACTACGAGACAGATACGCGATTTAAAAAAAAAAAGGCACAATGATAATAATAGTAGAGATATTATATTAATAGTAAAGACTAGGAACTCATAGAAACAATGGACGAGAGGAAAATTGGACTGATGGAAATAGCAGACACCAGATTAAAAAGGGAAGGATGCAAGGAAATCCACCAGAGTTACACGTTTGTCTACTCTGGAGTGGAACAGCAAGACTGGGCGAGACACGGTGTGGTAATAGTCATTGAACCACGGCTAACAAGAGGAATACTAGAAATAAAATATATATCAGAAATAATCATAAGCGTGAGAATAAAAGAACAAACAATTACAACATATCTACAAATATACGCATCATGTAATGCAAACAATAATGAGCAAGAATTCGAGGAATTCTATTACATCCATGACGTGCTAAACAAAATTGATAAGCAGGATAACATCATAATCATGGGAGACTTCAATGCTATACTTGGACAGAACATAACGGGCATAAAAAAACAGCTTGGGGCATTTGGAGACAAACATAATGAAAGAAATGATAACGGAAGTAGGCTGATAAAGCTATGCAGTCAACACGACCTCTATATAACAAATACATTCTATAAACACAAAGACTCACAAATATACACCTGGTATAAATGGAGCGATCTAGATACTAAAAGCCAAATTGAATTTTATATTAACAAGAAATAACAGAAAGAGAAATATATTAGATGCAAGAGCAGTGCCCAGCTTAAGTATAAACACAGACCACAAAGCTGTTGTTGCCCCAATAAGAACCATCAGTAAAAGAAAGCAAAGACCAGAAAAATACATGCCATGTGAATCAGTAAACTCAAAAACATCTCAAAGACGAGGCAGTGAGTGAAAATTATGATGAAGAACTAACTGAGATCTTTGTAAAATTACCTATGGGAAGAAAAACAATGGAAGAAGAATGGGAGATGTTCAAATCAAGTATTTTAAATACTGCAAAAAATAGCATGTTGAACCACGAAAAACCGCCAAAACACCGATAAAGAAAATAACATGTTGGTGGAACGCAGAGGTAAAGAAAACTGTAAAAGACAGAAAGAAAAAATATAAAAAAGTGGTCAAAGAGCAAACAGGAACGTTATTGCATTGAATATAGAATAGCGAGAACACGTGTGAATAGAATATTAAATAGAGAAAAACAAAAATACTGGGAGGAGTATGGAAAAATCCAATATAAAAACTACAAGGAGGCAACTAAAAGACTTTTACAAAAAGATAAGCGCAATGCTAAACAGATGAGAACCCTTTGACCCAACTGAAATAATTAACAGCGAAAATGGAGAACCCATAAGTGAACAAAAACAAATCCTAATAAGATGGAAACAGTACTTCGAACAACTTCTCAACATCCCATCAGATGTCACAGGTAACAAGAGTATCATGATTAGATGAGAATTCCACAGCTGACAAGTTTCCCCAAAGGGGAATGGGGCAGTGTGGAGAATTGTTAGTTTTAGAAAACATAGGCGCGTTAACTTCAATCGTCCCTAACATAGAGACAGCCTTTGTCTGTGGATTTCTTATTTTTTAAGTATGTTTGTGGCTTGACATAATATATTATGTTACAAGCATAATTCATATTTAGCGAGTAACACTCTAAAAAAGACACTTGCCACAATGTAGCAACCGAAAGAAAGACATGTTGGCAACACAAATTCATACAAATCAAATAGGAATATTCTTATCTGGATCTACATATTGGTGTTCACATAGAATCAGTAAGGAATGTACTTATACATTTCTGGTGAACGTTGATTTTATGGTGAATAGGAAAACTATTCTTTTCCTCAGGTGCCTGATCTGAGGTAGAAATCATGATTCTCAAATCCCCTTTCCCATTTCATATTTTAATGAAGTTATCATTGTTATATTAATATTTTTTTTCTCAGCAGTTTAAGCTTCCCTGTCACACACCTCTAATAACTGATTTTATTACCTCATTATTAAATTTATTACAGTCTGCTTCGGTAGCATACAGAAAACAATATATTAGAATATGAATATATAGTTGCACAAATATATACATTTATTGGAAAGTCGCAACAAATAGGTCCAAAGATTCACATGGGAAAGGGACATATTTCATCTCATCTCATCTTGGTCCTCTTGTATATTGCGGTGTCGAGGTGAAGTCCGTTTATGAGCTTCATGTATCGAGATTCCCATTAATTCTGTTATTACCTTTGTCCATCGCTTACATGGTCGGTCTCTTCTTCTGCTTCCAGTTGGTCTGTACATCAATCATTAAGTATTGTGGTAAAGTGTTAATTGGTAACCTAGTTACATGGCCAAACCATTTGATTTGGTGCCTTCTAATAAAATCTAGCGCTGCTGTAACCCCCACTTTAGTCCCGATTTCATCATTTCTGATTTTCTCTCTTCTTGATACATTATGTACTCTTCTCAGGAATCTCATTTCTGTTGTGATGATTTGTCTTTTCTTTTTTTCTGTCATTGCCCAGGTTTGGCATTGGTAGCATAGAGTTGGTACGAAGATTGTGTTGTGGAATTCTTTCTTAGTAACTAGTATACACGTGTTTGTTCTTTAGTATTGGTGCCATTTGTCCAATGAGGTGGTTTGCCTTATTGCATCTTTTCTCGATTTCGTCTTCTGATTTGCCATTTGATGATATTATACTTCCTGGGTATTTGAAGCTCTTTACTTGTTTCAGGGGATGTTCGTTTAGATGAATCTTTGTTGTTTTGCCTTCTTTGGTTATAGTCATCACCTCTGTTTTACTTTTCACAAATTTTCATGTTATGTTTCTTACACACTTTGTTTTAACTATTCGTGTGATCTTGTAATTCTGCTTTTGATTTTGCTATTAGTGTTTGATCGTCCGCAAATAGGAATTCTGTTATGGTGTAATTTGCCTATGGTTCTTCTTGTGTGTTCTGTTCTTCATGCGGTGTTCTTGCGGTCTCTATTTGGCTGGTTTCTTTAAATACGCTGTCTATATACAAGGGCAACAGTCGCATTTCAGAAAATGAAGAGCATCTTATGCAATAAATCGCTATAAATCAATGTAAGAAAGAGAGTGCTAAAATGCTATATAGAACCAGTTTTGCTGTATGGCAGCGAATCTTGGAATGTAAATGAACAAATTAGGAAGAACTTAGAAGCAACAGAGATGTGGTTTTTAAGACGAATGTTGCGAATTCCTTGGACTGCCAGAGTTACTAACCACGATTGCCTGAAAGAGGTTAATGAAACTAGAACATTACATACAACTATAAGATAGAGACAAACAGCTTTCTTTGGTCGTGTAATGAGAAGAGAGGCATTGGAGAACATCGTGACAACTGAAAAGATCGAGGGGAAGAGAGGCAGAGGCAGACCAAGAGAAATGATGTTGGACGGATTGAGACGGTGGCATGGAGGAATATCATCAGCAGAGTTGATCCAGAACACCAAAGACCGAGATCTGTGGAGAGTCATGAACGCCTACGCCAGCCAGCACGGCACTTGATGATGATGATGATATACAAGGGGCTTCTCGTAAATCTTTAGCTTGACCATTAAGGAGTAGGTGGAGAAAATTGAAACTTGGCTCCGTGTTTATTCCTTCTCAATGTAGCCACCACCTGAATTTATGCATTTCTGCCATCTTTGCGTGACCTTGAAAAGACCTTCTGAATAAAACAATCTATTTTTCGAACAAAACCAGTTATCACAAGCCAGTATGACATCTTCGTCACTGTCAAGACGATTTCCTTTCAGCTGTTTTTTACGATTTGGTGAATCCAAGTCTCATCTACCGTCCCCATGGTCTTTTACATGTTTTTTCGACCGCCACATGTTGAGCAACTGGCCACAGCAATCAACCCGTGTTTGTTTCTGTTCACATGTCAGCAGGCGCGGGGCACACACTTTTCTCATGTTCAGTCTGTTGTGTAAAATTATAAAAACTGTACTCTTACTCAGTTTTGCTGAACCCGATATCTCTGCAATTGTCATTTTCCTATCGTGGTCTATGATTTTCTTCACTTTTGCAGCATTTGCACTCTGAGGAAGGTCGTCCTGGTCTTGGCAGATCAGCAACTTGGGAACGGCCACACTTAAACTGCAAACACCAATTTTTTTACAGAAGAATTCGAAGGACAGATTTCCTCAAACACTGGCCTCATCTCCCTGTGTATTTCTGCAGGTGTTTTACCCTGTAACATCAAGAATTTTATCACAGTCCTGGCGTCTGATTTCTCCATTGTTCTGACAAACCGTTGGATGTGCAGATCTGGTCAATAGGGTGTGTTGTGCCATACACAATATAGGAAAATCCAGTTGAGGTGGAAAATTCATAACTCATATGTCTGTTACAAATTGAATGAGCTATACATGTGCCAAATTTCAATTTTCTCCGCCTACTCCTTCATGGTCAGGCTAAAGACTTATGAGAAGCCCCATGTATGTTATGAACAAGAGAGGGGATAGAGATGGAGCGGTCTCGGCTGGCACAGATTAGTTTCGTCTTCGTGCCAGGGCATGTGGGTGTACAGGGGATTGAGCAGGCTGATCTAGATACTAAAAGCCAAATTGAATTTTATATTAACAAGATAATAATTATATATATATATATATATATATATATATATATATATATATATATATACTAGCTGACCCTGCCCGGCTTCGCCCAGACCCTGGTGGGGAGCATCTAATTTA